>OX451207.1:10504442-10980211 GCA_949628255.1 Macrophya alboannulata | reverse complement strand
TATATGCACTTAAATAAAAATCATTATCATCATTATTATTATTATTACCTTTATTATATCGTTAGCTGTATAGAAAAGTCACGTAACTACCAAAAAGTAAAAAAGTTCAGAAAAAGCATGACGTATCTCCAGAAAATTGATTATCACTCAGATTTTCAAAACGTGAAAATTTTTGTAGTTACGTGACTTTTCTATTTAACTAACGATATGAAAAATAATAAAATGAAAATCTACAAATTAATTATCCAAAATTATATAAGAATAATCGATGTGCAATAACAATGCCATTGAAACACTGCAAATTAATATTTTCCGTAATTTGTATTTTGTTTCAGGTTAGGATTAAGTGGCCGGACTGCTTACAGATGCTGTGCATCTCTGCAGAATACAGTATTATATTGGACTGTTACTATGTAATCTGGTTCAAATGAATAAATAAATATCAGTTCGGAGTATTCATTTCGAATCTCGTTAACACAACCCCCATGCGAACTCTTTGACGCCACGGGAGCCACTGAGTGCACTGACCCTGCTACAGCAGGTGCAGTTGATCAAGTTCAAGGTCGCTGCTCACCCCACCAACGAAGTCTAAAATGGTATCGCCATCTCGCGGTCGAAGGGACAAACTACTTTGGCCCGTAAAACCGGTATATGGCATGACTGCCGGTAAGAGTAGTATGTATGTATGTATGTACATCATCCAAAGTCTGCTTTATAGATGGAGCAGCGATCATTGAACAGAGCTCAAATCTCTCGCTCTCAGACGTGGTGCTGCACGCTGCAACGCTAATGAACGACTGGCAGCTAATATACTCTGGAACCCCGCTTCCCCCACTCTCGACTAATGTTTGCCTATAAGAAACTGAACGGCGCTGATGCTCCAAAGCCTGCTCCACAGATGGAGCATGGCGAGCATTAAACAGAGCTCAAATCTCTCGCTCTCAGACGTGGTGTTGCACGCTGCAACGCTAATGAACGACTGGCAGCTGATATACTTCGGAACCCCGGTTCCCCACTCTTGACTAACGTTTGTCCTTATTTGGTAAGCGAATGAGCATGCATAGAGACACATCTATACGAATGCATGCTTGCTCATGGATACGCTCTCGATGTTTCCTGCCAAAAATTTTAGCACACGTCCTCGGGTCAGATGTTTCCTGATATCAGGAGCAATTTTCGAGTCAAAATTTCAAAAATTCTAAATAACTCAAGCATACATGCAGTTGTATAGATGTATGTCTCCATGCGAGTTTCTGTATGCTCAAGGCATTCGAATTTTCTGAAATTTTGAGTCGAATATTGCATGCAACCATATCATTAGACCCAGCTAATTTTTCGATTTAAAATTACGCTGTGTCTTCTTACGATTATTATTATTCACTTACCTCATTCAATACCTGAAATAAAGTGTGGCAGGAAGGGGAGAGTGGAAAATAACGAAGTAATTAATTATAGGTATATCTAGGAATTTATATAACTATATAACTACGTTATAGTTAATAATTAGAGGTATTGATGAATACAAGTTTGCATTGCTGTGTATTTGAGCTCTGGCTAAGCTAAGTGCTTTATAACAGCACTTCATTTGATTTTTCAGCTTTTACTAGATATATTTTGATTTGCAAAAGCGTAGGATGATAGGTAGTATAATGTATTGAATTTGATTAAATTTTCAATTAATTATAACGAAAAAATAAGACTACACAAACAGGTATCGATGTATTAACGAAAATTAACGACGTAAATAATGACATTTATTTATTCATCAATTTTACACTGTAATATTATACGCTTAATACAGAATTATGTGTTGATATCGTGTACATTATTAAAGACGATTAGTACGTGATAGTTCGCATTGTAATGGAATATAAAGCCTATTATAAAAGAATATTATAGGTAATTGTGTATGTGTGTGTACGACGTGCGACGATCTATACGGGTCGGTGATATCTTTTCCAAGAGCAGCGACGTAACGACGTGCCGTGTTCACTGTTTCCGATACAGATGCCCAGGGGTTCAACACCACTCCGCTCTGGGAGATGGCCTTCTAATAGAGACCTTGATGTCAAATAAAAAGATTTAAGATGCTTTATAGGTGAAAGATGCCTACAATAAATACACACATTCGAATAATTCCTAACTCGGATAAATACCTTTGGCAAGCGGTGAAATAAGGAGGTAATGAACGGAAGTACCACCAGCACTTTCTCCAAATATTGTTACATTGTTCGGATCACCGCCAAATTGCGCGATATTTTCCTGTACCCACTTCAGGGCTGCGACTTGATCCTTCAGCCCCATATTTCCAGGTGCTGCCTCGTGATCGAGTTGAAGAAACCCTTGCAGAAGTTGATTGATCATTAATGTTAATCTTTGCTAAATAAATAGTTAGATAAGGAACTTACCTAGAACGCCAACTCTGTAATTTAATCCCACGTAGACGATATCCGACCCCGAAAATGCTTGGCGACGAGGATATTATCAAAGATTAATCACGATTTATTGAATTTATATAAATGTGCCCAATATACTTTCGACGGAGTTTCGAGAATGATTAGAAGTTGATACGCGCCCATATTATGAATTTCGCGAAATTTTTACTGCAGAATCCGACCTCAACCTTAGACCACTATGCCACTCAGATGATGCTGTACTTCACCTTTTTTAGACTCGGTCAAATTCTGCCTCTCGCTGATCGTCGATATTGTAATTATCCCTCATTTCTCCGCGTCTTCCGGTTTTTTTTCGCAGAAGTATACCTCAGGATTTGATCAGTACACTGAATTAGAAACCTGACTGTATATAGCGAAGTGAATAAACTGCACAGGCAGTATTGTTTCACCGCATTATCGCATTGTTTATCGCTTATCGCACGTTCTGTTCTACACTCTCTCTCCAATCCGAGGCAATTCCATATCAAGAGCAACGGTCCAACACGAACACAACGTGAAGAAATTCTTCATTAACATTGCGACCCGTCTTGCCAGCAGGAACAATATCACCAATGACTAACTCAAAGCTCGACGTTTGATTCGTCCATCACTCAACGCAAGTCTCGTCTGTATATTGCCAGTTGGTCAGTCGTTGTCAGTGGAAAGATACACGCCGATCTGTGCTGCAGCTGGAAGACATGGATCTCACTACGTGGATATTTCTGGCCTTCGCCTCAACCTTGACCGTCGAAGGCTTGGTTACAATAGACGCGGTAAGTCAGAAGAGTGTCGTTATTCAATTTATGATTTCCTTCTGCTATCATATTGAATATGTTTAGAGAAATATCGTGGTGCTGTATAAGTCAGTCAGTCAGATTTGTTCCATAATAAAAGTGCCTAACTTACAGTAGGTATGCTGATAAAACTTGTAGAGAATTGATATCGGTACAACTGCGGTTTATTGTTCGCTTTTCGAAGAGTACGACAACGATATCATGCACTGGGCGAAGATCAAGGTTCAGAGATAGTGGTACTGCGATCAATGTTCTGGAAATACCGAAACCAACTTGATACAAAACATTCATTTTTTATTCATTATTTTAAATAAGGAAAGTCTTGAATGACCAGGTCAATAGGAACGGCTCTACGATGTTGTGAAACCGAATTAGAATTCCCCAGCTGATCCAGACAGGGATGGGTTATTATTTATCGATTGGTTGCCGATTATACGTGATTTATTCCCGTTGCAGGGAAGCAGCAGATATAGTTTTGAGGTCGATTACCAGAATAATCAATTTCTACTGGACGGGAAGCCCTTCCGTTACGTATCCGGTAGCTTTCATTACTTCCGGGCGCCCAGAGTATACTGGAGAGACAGACTGAGGAAGCTGAGGGCGGCTGGCCTAAACGCAGTGTCCACGTAAGACCAATTTCAAACGTCATCACTTCGAACTAACTACATATAATGATTAATTAATTAGATACGTCGAATGGAGTCTACACGAGCCCGCACCAGGAGAATGGAACTGGGAAGAAGATGCGGACCTGGAGTACTTCCTAACTCTTGCTCAAGAAGAAGATCTCTTTGTCCTGCTCCGGCCTGGCCCATACATCTGCGCCGAAAGAGATTTGGTAAGAAATTTCATGTAAAATGGCATAAATATATCACGAGCACGCGTAATCGTCCCTTGATTCGTTCTAGGGCGGCTTGCCATACTGGTTACTGAATTTCGTGCCTCGTACTCGACTACGAACCAGGGATACAAGTAAGTGTTTCTAATGTTATACAAATTTGAAATACGTTTATAAAAACATTGTATTCTTCATAATACGCTTTGTAACCGAATAGGTTACATGACTTACGTAACGATGTACATTAACGAGCTAATGAAAAGGGTCAAGCCGTTTTTAAGAGGAAATGGTGGCACAGTCATTATGGTTCAGGTAAAAACATCAAGAGTACAATCTTAAACCTGTATATAAATTTGCTATGCCGCTATCCTGTCTATGACAAATAAATTAACTAACCGCCGTTCGATTGATCATAGGTGGAAAATGAGTACGGAAGTTACTATGCCTGCGATTTAAACTACACGTCCCAAGTCCGAGATCTTCTTTCTACTCACATCAGAAATAACGCTCTCCTTTACACGACGGACGGCGATTCTGATAGCTTGCTTCGTTGCGGTATGGTGCCCGAAGTTTACACGACCGTGGATTTTGGCGTCAGTTCAAACGTAGCAGAATCTTTTGCAACAATGCGTCTGTTTCAGCCGAGGGTATCGATTTTCCACTTATAATTAATAATTAATCAAAGATTATGACCCCGCAGAAATCCCCAATTCAAAATAATCGAAGAACAAACGGTATTCATCTCGTTCTGACCGAGAGGTTGATGGGCGAATTGCGGGGCCTTGATCATTTAATAAAATTCTGTTCTGCGATTGCCATTATGGAAGATAAATGAGAAACATAGTTCCGTGTGTCTATAGGGTCCATTTGTTAATTCAGAGTTCTACTCTGGCTGGTTAACGTACTGGGAGGGTCCTTATGAACGGGTAAACGCTAGCTCCGTGACAAAAAAGCTAGACGAGATTTTGGCTTTGGGTGCATCTGTAAATATCTACATGTTCTACGGGGGGACCAATTTCGGATTTACATCCGGTACGTGCAAGAAATTTGTTCAATCCACGTTTCGTACCACACACAGGATTTATAACTAATACATTCCTCCGCAGGAGCCGACATGGTTCCGGAATACCAGCCTCAATTAACTTCATACGATTATGACGCGCCTATAACAGAAGCCGGAGATCTGACACAGAAATACTTCGACATTAAAAACGTCGTTGCAAAGGTGACTGACTTAAAAATATGTGCAATATATTGGCGACGAACTTCGTATGAACGAGTCTATACCTTGAAAATTCAATCAAATCTTCAAGCAGCTATTGAAAAATACATAAATAATATGCAACTAATTTCAGTATCTGCCAATCCCAAACATAACGTTACCTCCATCATCACGAAAAGGAAATTATGGTAGAGTCCTGATGGAACCACTTCTACATTTGTTCAACCCTAATCTTCTGGCTATATTGGGGGAGAAAAAACTAATGCAAGATACACCACCGACTTTTGAATCGTTCGGTATTCCACTGGCGTTGGTTCTCTACGAAACAACTCTTCCGATACACCGGCCAGATCCCAGCGTTCTCAGTGTCAGTTCCGTACATGATAGAGCATTAGTTTACGAAGATAACTATTTGGTTGGAATACTAAGTCGAACGCATGGGGTAAAATCTGTTCCGTTGTCAAATCCATACGCACGACACTTGAAGATTTTAGTTGAAAATCAGGGCCACGTAAATTATGGAAATAATCTAGATGATTTCAAGGTACGATACATCCCATTCTAACACATAAAAAGTACATTAAATTTGGTTACTTAATCGTATATCACATATTTTAAACGACCGTCTCACAAAACGCACGCATATTCTTTCCAGGGTGTGTTTAATGTCACGGTGAACGATCACCCTTTGTCCAAGTGGAATGCGACGGCTATCAAGCTGTCCGGGATAAGACGTTTACATAATCTCACAGCTATTCGATCGGAAAAATTTCTCAACCATCATCCAAACCATAATGGTCCATTGCTTCTTCGTGGAGAGTTTACAGTGCCTGATACTCCACTGGATACTTTTTTAGATACCACAGGTTGGGGGAAAGGTATCGTTTTTATAAATGACTACACCGTAGGACGATATTGGCCGGCAGTTGGTCCACAAATGACTCTGTATGTTCCCGCAACGTATCTCAAAACTGGGAACAATGATATATTACTGATAGAGTTCGAGTATGTCCCTAAAAATATTTGGCTCAATTTTCAGATCTTCCCAGATATGGGTAGCATTCGACGGAATTAGTGCAACTTATAATTAATATTCAAATGTAGGGGAGACCGGGGCAAAATGAACCACTGAGGCATTGCAAACCAGCGGGCAAAACGAGCCCAGGCATAGTATCATTTTTTTTTAGAGTGATTCGCAACCCTCATTTCAAAAAACACCACGACCTCGAATGAAACTCATTATGAATACCTGCGATTTTTTATTTTTATAAAATATATGGGTGGTTAATTTTGCCCCGGGTGTTCATGTTACCCCAGTCTCTCCTACTGCCTTAGGATCGGAAAGCTCTATGCAAATTTTATTTTGTATAAACAATTCTGTGCCCATCAAATATATACCCAAACATTGTACGTACTGTGTGCCTGATGATCTTCAAAAAATCTGTAATTATACAATATAATGAATAAATACTTTTCATCATTATGAAAATATAAAAACCAGCTTACCCTTATTTTAGAATCAGTTCGGCAACCCCTATATTTCAAAATTTATCGTAAAGTAGAAGTCTTAGGCATGATACATGAATTTTTTCAGATTTTTATAGGAAGATGTTCTCGGTCTTTTTAAGCATCGGGTCGGTTCGACCCACCCCTACACTAAAGTGTTACAAAAAAACGCGATACAGTGCAAATCGGGTTGATAAGACTGTAAAATGGGAGCAATTTTCTAAAATTAACACGATTCTAATCATCATTCAAATCTCAAAGTGCTAATGCCTCCAAATTTTACAGGTTCGTAGATATTTTGTAGACCGACAAGGTATACCTAAGTGGTTACAAATGATCAAACATTATTAACGATTAGCCGAGTTCCTCGAATTGTGATAAAATCAGTCCAAGCTATTAAATAATCATAATTTCTCGAATTATCATTAAGATATGAGAGAATCAGTGCAGTTACCGAGCGCGGCATTGATATAAACTAATTCAAGGTGAACTGTAGTGATATTCTTCGATACCTACCTGTCGAACCAGTTCGGTAAAAGGAATATTGCCTTCGTTCTGCCGTGGGCTTTCCGGTTAATTACGCCTCTGATGAGCAGTAGCAAAAAATATTTACTAGACTAAGACCTGTCTATATTTTATTCGATATAAACTAAACGAGAATATGCCTCACGCCATGATCAGGATCGCGAGTCATCACGTTTTTTACTGCAAAATTTGAACTAGCCTCTGCGCTAAAAATTCACAATGCTTTTCCCATTTATTATACATATATTCCTTAAATTTTGGTCGACGTCTGTGCATCGCTGATCGTCAGTATCGTTGTCTTTCGATTCAGCTTCTTCCATCTTTCTTTGTATCAGGTCCGACCGCCATGGCTGCAGCTTCATGCATATCCAGTCTAAATAAATAACGATGCAAATAATTTAATAGTCAGATTAACTGTTCCCTAAACGACTATAAAGGGGCAACGGATTTTCCGCAATATCGTTCATCGCACACTATGTATTGTATTGTACACTTGTTCGCCAACGAAAGTCAGGCCTGTTGCCGCAGTGACCGTTCAATACACAATTGCATTCATGTTGACATCCCGGCTTGGCTTATCGCAACGAGGAGTAGGTTTCATCGCAGGCTTACCCCAAAGTTCAACGTCTGATTCTGCCGTTATTTGAGTCAATCGAGTAGCATGCTTGGTCAGTAGTTGCCAGTAGAAAGTCAAGTCGGCGTCTTGAACAACCTGCGCCGGAGTTAAAGACATGGATTTAGCTACGTGGACGATTTTGGCCTTCACCTCAGTCGTGATGGTCAAAGGCTCGATTTCGATAGATACGGTAAGCAGAAAATGTATCATTGTTTTCTAAAACATGGGATCTATCATAGGAATTGATATATATCGTTGCACCTTATAGAGTTATCCTCGCTGCTTTACAGCCATTATGCCAAGCTCCCCTTCGTAGAAAGATCAAAGGTCAGAGATAGTGGCAGTACTGTCAGTACTATGAACAAAGAATTCTATAAAAAAACTTGTGCAAATATATAGCTATGTATATTTGACATATAGACTGAAGGAAATTTTAAACAACTTGAATAGCGATCAAAGTCTTTACCGTAACGCAATTCTGAAAGGTTATACGCCCGCAGCTATCGGCGACTAACAATAAGACATGACTTGAATTGCCGATTATATACCAGCTGATTAATTTCGCATTACAGAGAAACAATACAAACACTAGCTTTGCGGTAGACTACGAGCGAAATGAGTTTCTACTGGATGGTAGACCGTTCCGGTTCGTTTCCGGTAGTTTTCATTACTTCCGGACACCCAGAGTGTACTGGAGAGACAGGCTGAGGAAGCTGAGGGCGGCTGGCCTAAACGCAGTGTCCACGTAAGACCAATTTCAAATGTCCATCACTTCGAAATAACTACATATAATGATTAATTAATTAGATACGTCGAATGGAGTCTACACGAGCCCACACCAGGAAATTGGAACTGGGGGGAAGATGCGGACCTGGAGTACTTCTTAACTCTTGCCCAAGAAGAAGATCTCTTTGTCCTGCTTCGGCCTGGCCCGTACATCTGCGCCGAAAGAGATTTGGTAAGAAATTTCATGTATAGAATGGCGTAAATATATCATAAGTACGCGTAATCATCCCTTAATTCGCTCTAGGGCGGATTGCCGGTTTGGCTGCTGAGTCTCGTGCCTGACATTCGACTACGAACCAGTGATACTCGTAAGTGTTTCTAATCTGTAATACAAACTTGCAATTCGATCATAAAATCCTTGTGCTTACTCTATTACGATTTGTATTCGCCCAGGGTATATGACTTACGTAACGATGTACATTAACGAGGTAATGAAAAGGGTCAAGCCGTTTTTAAGAGGAAATGGTGGTCCAGTTATAATGGTCCAGGTAAAAATTTCAACAGTACATACAATCTTAAACTTTTATATAAATCTGCAATGTCACAATGATTCTAATCTATTCTATCTATTATACAAAATCAATTAAATGACCATAGGTTGAAAACGAGTACGGAAGTTACTACAGCTGTGATTTGAACTACATGTCCCAAGTCCGAGATCTTCTCTCCCCTCACGTAGAGAATAACGCTCTTCTTTACACGACGGACGGTACCGCGAATCGAATGCTTCGTTGTGGCACGGTGCCCGGAGTTTACGCCACCGTAGATTTTGGCGTTGGAATTAATGTGACACACGCGTTTGCAACTATGCGTCTCTTTCAGCCAAAGGTATAGGATTCAAATTTAATATCAATATTGAATTGAAAAGGTAGAACTAATTCAGAACGTTCAGGATGTAACAAAGAACTGCAAGCTGCACTGAATGTGACGATTGGAAATAAAGTGCCATAATTAGCAGCGCGGTAAATCGCATACTCGTGATCGTTGATTGGAATTATTTCTTCCTACTTCCGATATATAATTGTAAGAAGAGAAAGGTTCTAATTACTTTCGTCTATAGGGTCCGCTCGTTAACTCGGAATTTTATTCTGGATGGCTGTCACACTGGGAAGAACCTTATCAAACGGTGAACGCCAGCTCCGTAGCAAACAAGCTGAAGGAGATGTTGGCCTTAGGTGCATCTGTAAATCTCTACATGTTCTACGGGGGAACCAACTTCGGATTTACATCCGGTACGTCCGAGAACCTTGGCCAAATCGCGATTTAAATCGCTACACAGAATTTTAAACTGATCAATTTTTTTAAAGGCGCAAACACGGGCCCTCAATATCAGCCGCAGTTAACTTCGTACGATTATGACGCACCTATAACAGAAGCTGGAGATCTGACAGCAAAATACTTTGAAATCAAAACCGTCGTTGCGAAGGTGATTATAGCCTAAAAATATATGGGGCTTTCCATGCGAAGTCACCCAGCCTGTTACCCTGACAATTTTATATTTTGTTCATATTTCAGTATAATGCGATAGTTCTCACCTTAAAAACCGACAAAAAAGTGAAATCCGCATTTTCTTTTTTTGGAACGGTTTCTTTTTCAATTATTTAAGCTATCTCAAAAACGCCCCTAGCTCCTCTTATTTTTGAAAGAATTCACACAAATTCTGTGATAAAGTTTCCGCAAACAAAAATTTTTTATACTTGTCGAAATTATTGATATAAAACATCGGAATATCTCTGGAAAAAATAGAAGGAAACTAAAATCCCATTATCGTCTTGGTCTAAAAATCATCGTTTCTTATCGTACAATTTGCAGTGTGAATTTTTTCTAAAAATGGTTTAAAAAAATGTTTTTTTTTTAACTCTTCCAGTGGTTTTTTACGTGAGGACTATCACATTATGAAATTTCAACAGAATGTAAAATGGTCGTGTCACAGGCCGAGTAACTTGGCATGGAATATATGCCCCATATACCTACCTATGTAATCTGGTTCGGACAAACTTCGTATAATCGAGTATATCTTGGAAATTCAGTCAAATCTTCGAGCAGCCACTGAATTCATAAATATAAATAATTATTGTTTACAGTATCTGCCAATCCCGAACATAACGGTACCTCTATCATCGCCAAAAGGAGATTATGGTACAATCCTAATGAACCCAATCCTACATTTGTTCGCCCCATACTCGCGGGCTTTATTTGGAATAAGTAAACCAATGCAAGATACACCACCGACATTCGAATCGTTCGGTATCCCGCTTGCGTTGGTTCTTTATGAAACAGATCTTCCAGTGACTCACACTGACCCCAGCGTTCTCAACACTAGTTTCATACACGATAGGGCGATGGTTTACGAAGATAATCGTTTACTTGGGACGCTAAGTCGGGCGCACGGAATGACGACGATCTCGTTCTCAAATCCATACGCAAAACGCTTGAAGATTTTAGTCGAGAATCAAGGCCACGTTAATTATGGGGATAAAATACACGATTTCAAGGTATAATGACGCAACTAATCCTAACATATAGCGACTTACGAACAAGGACTATTAAATTTTTTTATTGCAACATACATATATTATATTTAACGATCGTGATCGCGAACTAACGCATATGTTTCATGTTTTCTAGGGTATTGGTAATGTAACGCTGAACGGTCGCTCTTTGTCGAAGTGGAACGTGACGGGTTTCCACTTCCCCGAAATAGGGCATTTACATAATCTCACTACTATCGCAGCTGATAGACTTCTGGATAATAGCCCACTGTTTCTTTCTACAATATTTACTGTGCCTGATACCCCGCTCGATACGTTTTTAGATACCACAGGTTGGGGAAAAGGCATTGCGTTCATAAATGGTCACAACTTGGGAAGATACTGGCCAGCTGTCGGTCCACAGATGACTCTTTATATTCCTGGATCGTTCTTGCGAACTGGAGAAAATACACTAGTTCTATTAGAGTTGGAGTACGTCCCTCCAATGAAGGAACTCAAATTTCAGACGGTCCCAAATTATAGTATCGTTTAACGGGATTGTAGAACTCATTAAAAAATCTTAGCTCACAGGATTCGAAAGTTCTTCAGAGCTTAGTTTGCGTTAAAGAAATCTGACCATTATAATATTTAAAAATTTACTCAAATTGTAATTTTCTCTATTGTCTCTTATGTAGAAATACAATAAAGTAACTCGCGGTTAACGCTGCGTGCAATTTAATATACCTCTCAAGCCTCGTTTGATTTTTTAACTTAAGAATACAATATAAATTGGTATTTCCAGTCTTATGTATATACATTCGCCTTTAGGCAGACCATGGTCATCGGTCGCAAAGTATTACGTCATCTCAAATGTAAACTCGTAACACTATATGTATACAACATTGACCTGAGTTGAGACCGATTGAGACCAAGTTGATCAAAATCTGACCACTCGTTCTCGAGATGTCGTCGGACAAAAAAATTGATCACATACATACATACATACATACATACATACATACATACATACATACATACATACATACACACACACAGACATCCATCTGAAAATGATCGGAGATGATTCTCTAGACTTCAAAACGTCGAGATCTAGTGGAAACTCAACTTTTCATTTTCGGGGTGAATATAATAACTTCCTCTTTTCTCTGATATCAGAGAAACGGGAAGTTAAAAAGAACCATGATTACGCTATAGGATAAGATTCAAAAATAGGAGCTTAATTAAACGACTGAGTGAACAACCGCAGAAATTGATAATTGCAGATAAAGCTTTGAAAATAACATCAATCGTATTGAAAAAAAATTGGGCACAGAGGAAAACAGATAAACTTTGAATCAAACGACGTCTTTGCTTTTTAAAATTATCTAATTGTACTTAAGCATAGAACGATAACTACTTTTCATTCAGCAATTGTATATTTCTATATTTCGTCACTCTCAGTCTCACACTCTTTAGTCAAAGCTATAATCATCATAATATTATAAGTTCTCATTATGCCTATGTATATTTCCTATCGCGTTGATATCCCCCCACAAAATATCAGTGATATTCGGCGCCAGGAAGTATATGTATACTTCGTAGCCGAAAAACCGCGCCAGCACGAAATTCGAAAGATGGCAGCGTGCGCATTTTGTATACGTATATGTAGATGGTGCACCGACATGGTATAGGTAGAGGTTATGTTCTTCACCACCCCGTTCACGTCCGGGCGCGCGTGCAGTAAACCCCCACCCTCGAACATTTCGAGGGTTTATAAATAACGGGTCATTCTCCCCGTAGGTTATTATTCTGTGATTTCGGTTAGCGTCTCTCAACTCTGAACATTCAATACCGTAAAATAAACGTATTCTCCGTAACTATTTATGCACAAAAAGTGGAATAATAACCGCATATATCGAACACGCTTTGTGCACGTGACGCGTCCTCAGTCTTCACCAATTTGTGATTGTATTAGCCTGTTGATTGCGTGAAATATCTATTGCAACAAGTTGTTGCAAGTGTTTATGATCTGCCTTCGCATGTATTTTTCACGGTGATTTTCCATCTGGTAAGTAACACGCTATTTCATTCATTATTATTGTATCTACTTAAATTACGGATCGAACGTCGTAATTGCAAAATCATCAACCGGATTTGTGCTCTTTTGTACAGTATACACGGTTTTACCTAATTTGTTTATATTTCTAACATTATATCCGATACAGACTGTTTGCAAGGGTTAATCACAGGACGCCCGACGCTATTCATACACCCGTGCATTTCTTTCTTCGTGAGAACATAACAATTCAATTTTGTTTAGCCTTATTCGCGATTAACCTGTTAGTTATTATAATAAATATTGTTCGTGAGTGAAGAAGATAAGTTGTTTTCTACGCGGTGACCCAAGAATTCAAGGCCTACCAGTCATAACCTAGAAATGCTTATACTACGCCGCATGGAATAATACAAACATGGCGTACTATGGCGACGCTTTTCTGCACTTTTATGTATGCAAAATATAAATTAGCTAAAATTAAACTAGCTAAATGAATTAATGAATGAGCGATGCTTTTGATATATTTTATATTAATTGTTGAGAATTTTATATACATACAACAGCTTGCTAATCGGACTTAGAAAATTATCATAAAGTAAATTTCACCGCTTCTACAATACCTACTTTTTTTTCGTAAATAAAATTTTTTTAGTTTTATTATAGAGTATGATGATTTTAATAAAGATGTGAAAATATCCCGTTATTCTGATTCTCGTATGTCATCTTTACGTAAATAGGTATGGACAGAAGTGAATCATATCTTGAAGCGAGAAGACGTGCTTGGAGAAGGGATCAAGAGTTTCAGGAGAGGTATAGACAGCGTCAACAAGCCCATATCGAGAGGTATAACAGGGAAAGAATGCATCGAGATAGAAATAGAGAACGTCGTTCAAGAAGCAGGAATTCACGTAATCGAAGCCATACGCCCCATAGAGCTAACTCAGCTGAGGTGTAAGTAATTACCATCTAGAACGTGAGTTACGTCTGATTTCAATTATAAATCATAACATTTTTTTATTCCAAGTAATGGAGTACCGAATAAAGAACAAATTCAGATCCTGGGAAGCCTGGTGACCTTCAAGGGCTTTCACAACCGGCAAACAGTCAAGAATTTCATTAATTTATCTTAGCATTGTGTAAACATTCTGAATACAATTTAAGGGATTTATTCATCTCAGAATTAATATGTGTCATTTTCATTTTCAAATACTTTTTAAGTTTGCTCACACAGAAGAATGTTATTGATATTCGATTCGATGCATATACAAAACTAAAATACCCTGTTGTTACATTTTTTTGGATATTTTGTGCAGTAAATTTAAAAGAAGGCTATGTATTGATCATCCATAATAAAAGAAGAACAAGAGATTCGAAATAACAGCGAATATTGTTTCAAAATTAGAATTCAAAATACTGAAATTTGGTTGCAATTCTAAAAATTAAACTCTATAGACATTGTAATTAGTGTAATGAATTTTTTACAAATTATAAAGTAGATATTTCGCTGAATTCTGATTGCCTGATCGAGTAACAGTTTGTTCAAAAACCATTTAGTTTCAGAGAACGTGTTTTAAGAGTGCTAAGAAATGACATACCAAATCCTGATATCCCTAGACGACGTGGGGAAACTACATCGCGAACACGAACGGGTAATGTGTGATGTCAGATTGTTCTCTTTTCTATAATATATGTAGCGTTATTATGGTAAGTTAGATGATTATTACATGCATATGAAGATGAGATGTGCAATTGAAGATTTTTCAAACAGGAACGATTTTATCTATTTTGGAATTGCAAAAGTAATACATGTAGTCGTGTATGCCCAACCTAAATTTAATTAAATGAAATGATATTGTTTATATGACATCCTTACAACTTGACTATATTATATTTGAAGATAGCAAGAAAATTATACACCTTGAAGAATAAACATCGACTACAGCAACGACGAAGACTGCTGGAAAAGCTGGATTGAAGAAAACTTATTATATGATGTGAGAATATATGTAACTTGTCAAATAATTTACTTTTCACTTACGCAGGGTGTATCTTCATTGCAAGAGCCATCCATGGCTTGGCGAAGATTTGATGTGATCAAGTAAAAGATGTAAGATATTCTTCTTAGTATCTGATGACATTAGCCTTAATGTCCTTGCTGTGCTAACTATTCCTTTTGCTTGCTAACTATTTGATAGACAAGGCTGACTTCTACAAAATTAACAACACCCGTGAAAGATATTGAAAATTTTTTGCACAAAATAATTACGACCAATTTTTATTTTACTGGAATTTGTATCATGTAGTGCATGTTCATTTTTTCGAGTATTTACTTATTTATAATTTGATATAACGCAGTATGTGATTGTGTATTCTATTCTTTCCTTTACATCAAAGAGTTCTAACTAGTTTAAATTTTCTCCGCTCACTTATGGTCATTAATCAACATTTCACTGAATTTGGAACTTTGATTCCCTTTCTAACAACACCCGAAGACTTAAAATAATAAACATCAAGTGGGAGATTCATCATTTGAAGATCTTCAAAAATAATACCATCCGGAAGATAAAAAAAAACACAATACCTACTTAAAGATTACCTATATGGAATAAAAATACTATCGCGAAAATTAGAATTGTCGAGTAAAGAAACTTTATAATATTACATCGTAACTTTAAAAACTCTTTTAAATACTCATCTCAACAGTTGAAGATACCAAAACAGGATGATCATCAGGAAGATAAAACAAATATAAAATTCAACTCAGAATTTTCAAATTAATCAATTTGAAAACACAATACCTACTTAAAGATTACCTATATGGAATAAAAACACCATTGCGAAAATTCGAATTGTCGAGTAAAGAAACTTTATAATATTATATCGTAACTTTAAAAATTCTTTCAGATACTAAACTCAACAGTTGAAGATACCAAAACAGGATGATCATCAGGAAGATAAAACAAATACAAAAATCAACTCAGAATTTTCAAATTAATCAATTTAAAAACACAATACCTACTTAAAGATCACCTATATGGAATAAAAACACTATCGCGAAAATTAGAATTGTCGAGTAAAGAAATTTTATAATATAATATCGTAACTTTAAAAAATCTTTTAAATACTCAACTCAACAGTTGAAGATACCAAAACAGGATAATCATCAGGAAGATAAAAGAAATATAAAAATCAACTCAGAATTTTCAAATTAATCAATTTCCCGTAAAATCAGTCTCATTCTCTTAAAAGACAAAGTCAAGTTGAATTCAATATTTGAAGACTCAGTTAATTTGATGATATATTCATTTCGATACCAAGTAACATCACGAAGCATCTAACAACTGAAAATAATATGAACCAAATTTTAGAATTGAATGATCAATTCAGTTTTCAGGAAACGCTAATTCAATAATTTGTTCCCAATATATTCAATTTCTAGATATAATGATATAATCATTCATACTGTGCTTCTCAGAAAACTATATAAATACATAATATCCATGTGCATGGTAATGGTTTTAGCCTTGATAATTTGTAGTGTAATATATGAATATATCAAAATTCAGGTTGTCTATTACCTGGAATTATCAGATAATGATTCAGTTTCTCATCAAAAAACCTCGAAGACTCAAATATTTTTTTGAAATACTTACAGTGACCAATTTTGAAGTTAAAAAATAAACTTTCTTTTTGCCGAATATATCTAAATATCTCATTGCTAAAATCTAAATCTAACAATCATAATTACTGACAAATTCTGATGAGATGTTGAATTTTTCTCGAACATACAGATTAAAACCGTAATACTTGCGGTATTTGAGCTGTGCCTGAATAAAAAAGTAATATCTCCGATACACCTGAGAAAATTTCAAGACTGCTTGGAAAAACCTGAAATTCTCTGAGAATTTTCTTTCCAGACGTTAATAGACACCCGGCTGAGAAGTTTAAATATTAATAATGAAATTGTCCCCATGTTTTTAAATATATATAAATTAACTACTCGTAAACTGATCTTCTAATGGATCCAGATAATAGAACTATAATAAGTTGACATTAAAACAAATCCAACAATTATTAGCCCAATAACAAACTCACACTGAATATACTCGTCAGAAAGAAGATCTGACGATTATACTGCTAAGAACGGTGCTTATTTTCATATGAATAATAAAACTACTAACTCCATCATTTTTTCCAGCTCATAGTGAAAACTGAATTCCTGAATAACACAAAATAATCGTAACTTAAACCTGAATCATGTTTCAATTCAATAATGTCAAAATTTTCATAAAAACTGGAAGTTACCTTAATTGTAAGCCACTATTAGCCGATTTAAAATGTTATCAAATGACGTGGTCACTGAAAAGATTTGATCGTCTGAAAAAAATCTTCATCGATATAACTGTCTTGAAATATCTAATTAAAAACGTAGCTATTAAATTTTAGCTGTAAATATATTTCATTTGCTAAATTATATCATCCAATGACTGAACTTCAGATGATGCCATTACTTGTAATATTCCATTCACAAATGATTTCTTTACTTGATTTTGTAGATCATCTATTAGAAACGCCTATGGCTTACAATTATTCATAACTGGAACCAAAACGATGCATACAATGCTATTTCTGACCACATTTAATGCCTGTCTATGTGTTTCACGTCTGCTTCATGGCTTTTATTTTTTTATTTAGCTAATGAAATCCAACTGTGAACAGTATTTAATATAAATTTGTGCTAACTGCAGGAGACCGAAGATCGCGAGAGACTAGCCGTCACCATAGGAAGAATGAGCGAAGTTCTCCTCGTGATCCGAGAGGTATGAGAAAAGTTTTGTTTTATATTTCTGAAAATAATTATCATACAAGTATTTTGAATCTTAATTAAATACTATATCAATACAATCATTCATTCCAAAATATCTTTGCATACAATTTCAAAATACTTTACCATTTATCATTTTCTCAAACCAATACAGTCATGAGATTCCAGATTAACAGAGATCACCAAATCAAATGTAGCCACATTCTTTCACAATTTTGATTTTACAACATAATTTGCAGATTCCTCACCATCAACATCAAGGCATCTTGTTGACCGATCTAGTCGTCATTGTAATCCCGTTCATCGTCCACCTGAAACTCGTTCTCGTGATCGCACTCCTGTTCGTCAACCACCTAGAACTCGTTCTCAAAGTCGCAGTCCTGTTCGTAGTCGCGACCGTAGAAATGATTCTCGTCAAGATTTCAGTCGTTGTCATCGGTGCAATCGGCGTCACAGTGACGGTCGTCCCAATGATCCCTGTCCAGAGCAGCCAGAACCAAGGTAAGTCCATCCCATTCGTTTGATGATTTTTCTTCATTAGTTGAAGATGTTATCAAACGTAGAGAATATTTTGTAGAAAAAAGCAAACCTGTTGATCTGTGTCCCAGTATGATATTATGTTTCGCAGTCGTTGCCGTGGATGCGGTCAGCATCACAGTGGCCGTTGTCCCAATGATCGTCTTCGTTCAGACCAACCAGCCATTAGGTAAGTTCGTCGTATCCGTTTGATGATTCTTCTTCATTAGTTGAAGATGCTATCAAACTTGGAGAATATTTTGTAGAACAAAGCAAACCTGTTGGTCTATGCTGAGTATAATATTATGTGATGGAAAATGGAGTTCTTATTGTCAAGAAATCTGATACAGATTTTATTCAAAGATTTATACTAAAGTACTTTTGCTTACTTAAATTTATTTTCGAAATTAACTACACAAGCAAACAACCACTCCAGTACATTTCGTAAACACAAAGGATATGGATCCAATATAACTACGCATTGCATTGAAAGTAAAATGAGAATATTGGCTTAATAAAATCATTTTTCCATCCTTTGAAACCAACGAAATTTTCTTCTCGAGACAAACAATGGACGATACGTCATTAAAGGGTAAAATGAGCAAAATATAAAATAAGCGAGTTCTTAAAAAATATAATATTAAAAAGATTTCTAAACATTACGTAAAAAATCGTTTTAAACTTCATTCGGGATAAACTTCGTACATGGCTGCACATACTCTGTACAAATCGGCTTCAACGAACGGCAGTAGTATAAACCAATAAATGCATATGTGATGCATAGTATCAAAAAAGCCAAATTCTGATACTGAGAAATTGTTACTCCAGTTGTAGTATCTTAGTTAAAAATATGCTTGAATATTTAGTTCAATAATTGCTTCATTTAACATACATAATGACGAAATTTGCATTTTTTGAGAATACAAAGAAGAAGAAAAGCTCATCAAAGATGATTCTTTTCTTTCTCGATACTAATATTACATTATAATCAGGAACGAAATATTTATTGAACTAGTCACATTAATAGTGTGGTAAGGGGTATGGAGTCAAAGACTCAGCAGAGAGTGTGTGGTACACATAAACTGCAAAAAGTAAAAATAGAACAAACCAAATAATTCATAAATTAGTCAATACTGTAGGGAATTACAATTATAAATAATTCTTCCACATTACTAATGGAATAAAAGAAGATAGTTTGATCTAATTAAGTACGTACTTGAGAAATCTATACTAATGCAAAAGGCACCGTTGCCTGGTACATTGTGCATGTACAATCAACATAACTAATAGAACAAAAAATGCGTTCGCATGTATATCATGATCGAAACATTTCACGTGTCAATTCTAGTTATAAGAAACATTTATTTTTGATTATTAAATTATGTCTTGTTTTAGCTTTACTAACGCTTCAGCCGCCTCATACAACGATGTACTCTTTCCCTGGAATATGCTAAACTTAACATGAGCATACCATGCTTGTGCTTACAGCAGTTGTGTCTATAGCTGGTACGCTTTGATGGATTTATCCAATGCTTATTGTACACACGAGTTAGCGAGAAAAAATGGATTGCGGATGATGGGTAACTGATTTAGATACATAAAAATGCTGCTCTGCAGTTATTCGAAAGGTTCAGGTAAATCAATTCAAATATAGTGGATTTAATCTTTGTGTGCGAACTTGAGAGGTATAATAATTTAATAAATATATTCATGTGAATACACTCAAGTATAATCACATGTTTGATCAAAAATTGTTTTCAGATTCAAGTTTATAGATAATCCTATAACCATGTAATCATTTCAAATTTCCGCTTGTTAATACTTGTACAATTGATCGAATCAATTAGGCATGGCTTGAGTAGAATATATATGTATGCATACTCGTGTGCATCCATGTATATATCTCACCTATACAAGAAGAGCTTATGATTATATATGTATAACAAGCCAAGCCATTTCACAGCTTTTAAAATAATTCCACAGCATAAATGCAGCGCAAACAGCTTGATGCGATATATCTGTTTCGACTGCAACCTCATTAAATTTTCCTTCATCTTGATATAACCGGAGCATCAATATGTGCTTTCGCGTATAATATCGGGATGAAGAAAGTAATAAAAATGTGTGTATATACTTATTACTGAGTTATCTTGCCGAGCGTATTGTGCATAATTTTGAAGTGTACTATACACATAGTATGCTTTACGGTCACGCATAGTGCGCTCAGCAGAACGACTTACTAATAGGTATACACGTATATCTTATTCACACATGTATAGTGTATTGATACTCCACTATCATGTATGCTTGATCCACTTAGAAGGATAACTTGACATCAAATATATACATCTCTAGGGGGGAATCTGCGCCACAATTTTGTCGGTTGCGGAATACGGGGTTTAAAAACCGACATTTATGGACTTATAATGTCGGCGTGCGTCTGTGTGTGATTTATAAATAATATGCAACATCCACATTTACATTTCAGGATAAAACATTGACGAGAAAATTGTCTTGCTTTATTTAACCATAATGCACACGTACATATATGTATTACTATGTTGCCCAAAGTGTAACGATTCATTTTAGCAATATGTTACTAATTTGGCCACATTGTGGGCTACTACTTAAATTTTTGCAGGCTATTGTCTAGTTTTCATAAATTGATACAGACGAAAGACTAGTCTCGACATACACATTCACCACTGTTGTGCATGTTATAATGATAAACAACTATTTTAAATGGTTTAATTGATAAATTCCAACAATCGTATGTTGTATAGGTATAATTGAAATCTAAGCTTAGTTAGTAGGTATATTATTTCACATTTTCAAATGCGCTAAACCGAAAGAATAGCCATGATTTCCATGAGCTACTGGTAACTTACACTCCTGTGTCACTAGGTACTCTGCAATGATAGATTGCGCCTTTTCCCAATGTTAAATAAGAATTCTGACTTCCTTATGGTCGTAGTTGAGGACTACATAAGTGATAAGGTTCTATATTTTTATGCTAATTCTTGTTCCCACTATTGATGGTATTACATGTACATATTTTTATCGATATGACTTAGTGCTTTGTGTACGAGTCTGCGTCATAATCAAAGGTACCTGATAGAAATATACCAAAAATACGAATTTCTAGTACATAACTTGGCATGGATAAAAGTATTGCGAGTATTAAATATGAGCATAATGCAAGAGTTGAATATGGATAAAAGCAGTAAAAAAAAAAAAATAATAATTAAATATGGATAATAGTAAATGCAAGTGTTAAATATGGATAAAAGTAACGTAAATATTAAATATGGAGAATAATAAAGGAGGTATTAATTATGGATAATTATATTGCAATTATCGTCAATATGGATATAAGTTTTGCAAATATTAAATATGGATAATGGTATTGCAATCATCACCAATATAAAAGTATTTAATTAAACTTCCGAATTCTAATAATACTTTTATGTCACTATCCTAAAAATCATTACCATTCATGTATATAAATTTTAATATTGTGATTCAAGCTACAATATGTTTCATCCATTGTCGCGAACTATTTTATTCTCATATTTTTGCAATTTTTGAAAGGTCCCCACCAGCTGTACGGGATACTAGACCACCAACTGGGCGCGGGGAATATGGGTGAGCTCTTTTCTAATTCTGTTAATAAATTTCATTCTCAAGGTAATCAAGGTTTTCATGTTTAAAAGACTATAAGCCCTCATTGTCTGGATTAACAAATATGTGCTCTATCTGTGATTAGAAAATTTGATCTTTAGCCCACGATTCTGCTCCCACGACCAGATAGTCATGAAAAAAAATATTCAAATATTCAAGTAATATTAGAATTTTGCGATTGTTTTGAAAGTATGATCAAAAATAAGTTGTCATCTAAAATCGGCGTTTTTACTGTTTGATACTTTCTTAGAGTGGCAGTTAATGAAAATCAACAGCTACATTCCAGTGATAAAAAAAAAAAAAAAAAAAAAAAAAAAAAAAAACTGCTGCCACCCAAAAACTTCTGTAGAATGATCGCAACAGATAAATGGATGTCCAAAACGATTCCAAAAAGCTTTTTTCTTGAAAAACTTCCTTTCCTATCGATTTGCTACCAGACATGTAAAATTTATTTCAGCACAACAGAAATTCGGTTGTTATTGTAATATCATTACATAATTACGTTTCATCCAAATTAGCCATCTAAGAATTTATTTTAAATCTGAACAGGGGTAACCTGCCACAAGGACCAGCTCAAAGACCACCACGTAGGGGGCCACCACGCTTTCCACCGAGCTATGTGGGTTGGCCTGGCGGCCCAGCTCCATATCCAAATTTTGCTCGTCAGGTAATTGAATTATTCTCACTTGTTATACTTACAATTGAAATATGAAGTTGAAAAAGATTGTACATGCTGTCACTAAAAATATGTTATCGAATACAATATCTATTGGCAACTTATATGTATATCATAAAAGTATATGATATAGTATGACGATTCGGGGAACAAAGTGGATGCTGTCAAAATGTCTGAAACAATCCAAAAAGTGGACAGAGTAGAGAGAGAATTGAAAAGGAAAAATCTGATTATCACAGGCCTTCAGAGTGGTAGGAATCCAACTGAATCTGTAAGTAAATTTCTCAGTGAAAAGTTCAATGCAGGGAACAATGTGTCGGAGGTAAGACTTCTTCCCCCACGGAAAGACAACAAAACCCGTCTTCTGGTAACCCTCAACTCCATGGAGGCGAAGTTAAATATTCTACGCATAAAGGGTAAGCTGAAAGGCTGTAGCATTTACATTGAGTCTGACTTGACCTCGCGTGAGCAAAAAACTGTGAAAAAATTATTAAAACAAGCTAAGGATCTGCGAGCAAAAGGTTACCAGGCCAGAGTAAAGGGTCTCAGCATCTGCATTGATGGGAAATGGTACATCATCGACCCCAAGACAGAGCAATTAGTCACTCCTCCTCCGAAAAATACTTCTAGTAAGCCTGCAACTGCACAAAGCCAACAGAGTCGAGACACAAACACCCCTTCTACGGATTCAAACAACTAAGTAACGAGGAACCACTCAATTTCGTATTCTGGAACATAAACGCTTCCTCCAATCTGACCGAACACGACAACATCTGGAATTGAGACGTCATATGCCTGACGGAGACATGGCTAATGGATCAGTCCAGGTGGCTGTCCAACGCCCCAAGCAGATATGGAGCCTGATCTGTGACTTCATGATGAAAAATATGTTTTCTTTTGTTGACGAATCGCCACTCATCTAGCGCTAAACCAGCAAAAATCACATTAGTCAAATACTCGGGCGTTATCATTGTGGACCTAGTATGAACAAAATCTTCAAGACTCTCCCTGATCAACGTCCTCGAAGTACATTTGAGCGTCACAGCCTCCAACCACTTCGCTATCTTCCTATCTCTAGGGAATAATCTCTCCACTAGGCCCCCTTCTACCACAAAGTCGAATACATATCAACGAATCAAGCTACCCAAGTCGATCTTTGGTAAAATGGTTCCGAGAAGATCGTAACAAAATCCTTAATTATTACTGTGGCAAGCTAAATACATTGTGATAAACACAATATTGTACAAAATGTTAGATATTGACATGAATTCTTTTATAATCTATTTTACCCCTCGTATGGGATCTTTGTATCTCGTGAAATAAATATTTATGACGATTTGCATTAGTATAAAAAAAAAAGAACAGAATAAAATTTGTCTGCAAATTAATGTTCCTCGATTCTTCTGGCTATTGATAATTTTCATTTAAAATAAGGAAAACATTCATTGAATCATATCCAAAATTTTGTCTTCTAGAATTTGCCACCCTTACCAATAATGTATCCTGATGGAAGCATCTTGTACCCACCACGTCTACAACCACCACCACCATATGGACCTCCATTTCCACCTCATGGTACATTGAAATTTTCATACATTGCACGTTAATTTCTGATCATTTATAATAGTGAGAAAAAGAATCGTTTAATCCAATGGGTTTTTCCCAACAGGCCCAGGACCACATTATCCTAGGAATTATTGAAATCTATCTTCGGTTGCAAAATCAGCCGACCAGCATTTCCAAGTGGCAGGAATACAAATATCTTGGGAAATTTACTGACATAGAAATAGAAATCATACAGATGCATGGAAATAATCATTGATATTCTACTTTGTTACCAATAATTGTATATTTAGCGCACTTGGAGCTGGTTCATATATTCCGTTGTTATCATTTGCTCACTACGGGTATCTGAAGCGATTAGGATTAGTTTGAAAACGATATTAACGTTCAAAGCGAGATATACATACAAAATATGTAATTATGTATATATTTTTTTATATCATTGCTAATAATTGCTTGACTATTTTTTACTTTACCAACGATTAAAATCGTTTATTATGAATCATGCTACTTCGACTGCGATACTATTAGCTACGTGTGAATCTTAGCTAATAGGTGATAGTTATATTATACATATACCAATGAATATATATACATACTATATTTAAGAGAGAACAAAATGTAAATTCATACATTTCTGAAATGTTGAACATGAATAATTGCTTAATTATTAGTCATTATCGTTCCTTATACTTATTATGATTATTATCAATATTGGTTTTAAACATTTGATAAATACACTGGTATACATATTATAATTCAATATTTTATTCGAATATTATTATAATCTATCACCATTTTATACCTACTTTTCAGCTGAGTAGGTATTTATTATACGGTTTAATAAATGATCTGAAAAGTATCCTGAAGTATAATTTTTCTAATTCTAAGTTACCTTTCATTGTTATTTATTCTTCGGATAAGCAGACGTTTGTAACGTTATACCTATATTTCATTTTTCACATCAAGAACACTTACGAATCTTACATTTTAGTAATTTGGAAAAATAAGAATTAGCCGTTACTCAGAAATTATCAGATACTATCGAGATATGGAAATAACATCTAATGATTTTTCAAACACTAAAAAGAGCCGCCAGAAACTTAAATCAGGTGCAACTTTTATCCGAAATATTGTATGACAAAAGGCGTTTAGTATTTATTCAATCCATTTCTAATCCTCATAGAGTTCAATGTAAGGAAAAAAAACCCATCGGCTAGAGAAGGTTTTAAATGCTATTGGGTCTGCACTAGAATTTTATGATCGTTTTAATCAGGAAAGAAACCATAATTGTATTGAAGGATCAATGAAATTCATGTGGGAAATATCTGTGAAAAATAAGTTCCCCAAGAAAAACCACACTGCTACAGATCAGTCCGGCAATATGCAAGTATAAGATCCCCCTAATATGCTGCATTGAGATCACAGTCGGAGTATCGGCACGTATCTCTGCAAAACTTGACACATGAGTGTAATATTTTAACCAGTAGACGTGAAAGCCGCCCTGGATTGCTCGTGAAGTATAACGACGTACTCCTAACGTTAATGGTGAGCCTCGTCTCATGGATATTGGCACATGAAATGAGAAGGCCTTGTCTTTCAGCGTATGAATTTGATGATTGCGGATACCTGAGAACAAATGCGATTGGATTCCGTAGAGTTTTTAATAAAATTTATCAAGGAGAGAAACGTAAGATATTCTATAATTCAACCGAATTCTGTACCAGTGTTGTTGCGGTTGTGCAAGAAGACAAATGAGTCCAAAACACCGGTGACGGCCTGTCCATTCATGAGGCGTTGATGGCTTTCGTCTTCAGACCAGATTTTGAAATTATTGTAAATTTTCATCATGACGACGTCTGTTGGGTCGTGGTAAAATTCCCGATGAAATGTCCCACCCCCAAAATCGATACCATCAGCAAGCAGATCTTCGAGCGTATCGATAACGCTCTTTTCGTTCGGGGTGGTCAGAAAACTGACCAGACCGCTATTGTACGCCACGCTCATTAGGTAAGAGTAAACGATCCACATGCCGAACAAATATCTCCCGAAATAACTTTGTGGCAAGACTCGGGTAGTGCCAAGGAAGATACCAAAACCGTTGAGAATACTGAATTTATCAGACGTGATATCGCCACGGTGACATCGGTTTGCCATGAGCAGTAAGCCACAAAATAGCAGGCCGGTGTAGCCGATATATTGCCATACTTCATTGGACAATGGCCAAATTAAATTCTTCCAGGAAATCTCATAGTCACCAACAATGTAGCCAAGACCGAACGATTCTTCCATGTATCCGAAGCCCAGGTCAAGTTCCGTTTGACCAGCAATAGGAATGGTTCCCACGAGCGAAAAAAGTGACTCCCCTCGGACGACCTATAGATGTTAAGTATCGCGTTGATTTCTGGGGACAAGACTTACTTGACATACCTATAAAAATTTTGTCATTACCTGATCCGCGAATAAAGGCCAAGATTCGAGTGGATGAGTTACTGTGTGCAATTTTATGTTCATTTTTTCAGCAACAATAGTGATAATTCTACCACCCACACCACCCAGTATCATCTCTCCGGTTTCCGTAAACTCTATCCGAAACTCAAGTCCCTCATTTGGGGAGAAAGCGATGGAATGATTCTGTACGCAACCACGAATATCCAGCATTTTCTCTGGGAACAATTCGGCTCTTCTTACGAAGCTTTTCCCATTCCAGATGTCGAGGACTTCGAGTTCGCCAACTTGGCAGTTTTTGACGAATGGAAAGTACGTCATTGCAAAGACGTCTTCCTTGCAAGGAACTAGATAAACGACGCGTGGTTTATCCAACTTCCACATTGCTGCAGGAATCCCTTTCGAAGCTATCCTGATTTCGTCCAAACTCGCGAAATTTTCCGTCAAGCTAATTACAAATTTAGCTCGACTATCCATTCGCATGAAGTTAATTTCTCTCATAGTTGCTTTGAGACTATCAAAGTTTCTCGTGAAGATAATCACGTTGGAAAAATCCGTCAAGTTATTATTTCTTACAGAGTCTAATTTCCACCGAATGTTTGGGAATCGTTGGAAAAAGTCATCGTCCACGACATCCATCTCGTCAAAAATTATCAAGAAATCATGGACCGCCCAATGGCTGTTGCCTATCAAAGTTTTCAGACATTCCAATGAACTACGATTGCCACTTACACTAAATTTTTCGGACAGTAACCAGGAACCACACCAACATCGAACTGAGAATAATGCAAGTAAAGTACAGGTCACGAATAACTGCATATCTCTGAATGTTTTATTCCGCGGAATGCGGAGTAATATTCACTTTGGTGTTCCAATGTGTACGTCGTTCCAACGTCGAATCGACTAGCTTGTAAAGTAAGCATTTACACATGCTTTCGAATATAGTCCCCTGAGCGTATGTAGCTGACGTCCATCATTATGTTAACAGCAATTCCATTAGCACTCGATTGCAATTTCCCGAGTACTTTGTTACACAATATAATCATATATATTGCAACTTAGAAGTTCGACAAACACATCGATATTATTGTTGTTCGAAATATTGTAACTGAAGTTCATTAATTTTAACTTATGTTACGCCGTCAAACGGAACACGTTTTTTTTTTTTTTTTTGCACAATACGTTTTTTTCCGAACGATTACCTATTTTTAGACACGACATACCTCTTAAATTCTCCATTGATATAAAGAAGTAGGATAGGTAAACTGTACATACTTTTCATTTTATTGTAATTGACTGGTTGGAGGGTTGTATATTTCGCACATATTTATATGAATCTGGTGATTGTCGTTGCCTGAAAATGAATGCGACTCACTTGGATAGAATATTTAACTACATTGACGTGGAAGAGTAAGGTAAAATTTTCTATAATTTAACTGGATCCTGTACCAGTCACGTTACTGTTGTGCAAGAAGACAGATGAGCTCAAAACACCAGTGGCGGCCTGTCCATTCATGAGGTGGACGGTGGCAGCTTTCATTTTCAGACTAGATCTTGAAATTATTGTAAATTTTCATCTCGTCGACTGTAATACTCACCTTGGTACTC
The DNA here is from genome assembly GCA_949628255.1 of Macrophya alboannulata. Taxonomy (NCBI): domain Eukaryota; kingdom Metazoa; phylum Arthropoda; class Insecta; order Hymenoptera; family Tenthredinidae; genus Macrophya; species Macrophya alboannulata. The sequence goes on along the minus strand of OX451207.1, from coordinate 10,951,645 downwards.
CGATTAGCATACGAGGGAAATCAACGAACGTATGAAATAATACACGCATGGTTCGTATATGTACAAACTAAAGAGACGCAGTTGAGATCCTATCGTTCACAAAGTTGACAGCAAGCTCATTACCTCTCGCTTCTAATTTTCCGGTCAATTTATGGTTAAATATTCATATAGGAAACTACAAGAGCTACAAATACAATTATCCTATTGGTGTTCTAATCATTCTAATGGAAATCAATAAATTTCAATGTAACGCGGTAAAACGGAGTACATTTTTTATAAACTGCACTTTACACTTAAGACATCATCAATTCGAAGTTCACTATCATCAATGGAGTGATACAAGGAGTACTCGTATGATAGAAGTGGAACTGCTAGAAACGGTATACCGAATAAGCCATACGCGAATTATTTAACGCATCCACTGAGCCCGTATCACGTATTAATTTCTCCTACTCCTCGCAAATCACTACGTACTTTATATTTACGTAATCAGAGCACTGGAATGATATTTGAACTCAATACACGTACGACGTATTTGGTACACATGTTTTTTTTTCAAAGGATTGTGGGTAGGTTGATTGCTAATTTATTTCGAAAACTGGACCACACAAAGGCATATACCAACGTTGGGTCGGAACTTGCATCAAGTAAGCAAGCGAATAGTACACCCAATCAAAGTCAAGAATATGAATAATCGAAATCCAGTCTCAGTCGATTACACATTCAGCTTCAGGGGAGCAAAGATACATTGCACACACGATTCTGAGTCAGCATAATGAGTAATGAGTATAGCAATTGTCCGTTACTCTGAAAGAATTAAACTGAAACACCGTATAATATTTTTGCAGAAAAGAAAATTCTCGCGTGAAGTTTTAATGTGGCACAACATGCATCTGGACCATAGTAAGACAAACACCGTATCTGAAATCCATCTTCAATCCCTATAGGATACCGTGTAGGATAAAAACATTGGCTAGGAAAAGCTGAAGATGCTATTCGACCTGTAATACCAACGATTTGCGGAAATACTTGTAAAAAATAAGTTCCCCAAAGAAAACCGCGCAGCTAAGAGTTAGTCCGGCCAGATGAAGATATAAGATTCCTCTAATATGGTGCATTGAAATTACAGTTGGAGGATTGGCACCAACCTCTGCAGACCTTGACTGACGAGTGTAATATTTTAACCAGTACTCGTGAAAGCCAGCCTGAACTGCTTGCGAAGTATAACGACGGACTCCGAACGTAAATGGTGAGCCTCGTCTCATGGATATCGGCACATGGTAGGTGAAGGCTTTTTCTTTCAGCATATAAAACTGGTGATTGATGTGTCTGAAAACGAATACGATTTCCTGTGATTGTACCTATACCTAATTTAACTACATAGGTATACGTGGAAAAGAAGCCCGTGATTTTCTGTTACATCTTAATTCCCTACCCGTTTGATTGCTGTTGTACATGGAGACGTATGACTTCAGAAGGCCAGTGGCACCCTGTCTTTTTATGAGGCGGTATAAACTTTCATCGTCAGACCAGATCTTGAAATTATTGTAAATTTTCATCATGATGGGATCTGATGGATCGTGATAAAATTCCCGATGAAATGTTCCTCCACCAAAATCAAGACCGTCAGCAAGTAGGTCTTCGAGCGTGTTAATAACAGCCCTTTCATTCGGGACGGTGAGAAAACTGACCAACCCGCTGTTGTATGCCACGCTCATTATGTACGAGTAAACAATCCACATGCCAAACAAATATCTTCCTAAATAACTTCGTGGCAACTATTGAGTAGTTCCAAGGAAGATGCCAAAGCCGTGAAGAATCCTCAATTCAGCAGACGTGATTTCACCACGGTGACATCGCTTTGCCACAAACAGTAAGCCACAAAATAGCAGGCTAGTATAACCGACGTATTTCCATACTTCTCTGGATAATGGATGGAGTAAATTCTTCCAGGAAACTTCGAAGCCACCAATATTATAGGCAAGACCAAACGAGTCTTCCATATACCCGGAGTTCAGGTCAACAAGTTCTGATTCACCAGCAATAGGAATGGTTCCGGCAAGTGAAAAGAGTGACTCGCCTCGCGCTACCTGCAGATGAAAAATACCTCATTAATGTTTGGGTGCTAGAAATAAAGTGAAGTTAACAAAAATGAACTGACATTTTAGTCATTACCTGGCTTACGAGTAGAGGCCAAGAATCAGGCGGCTGAGTCACTGAATCCAATTTCATGTTCATTTTTTTAGCAACAATAGTGATGAGTCTACCACCAACACCACCGAGTATCATCTCTCCGGTTTTCGTGGATTCTATCCGAAGCTGAAGCGCTGAACCTTCGGGCAAAGCGATGGAATGTTTCTGAACGCAACCACGAATATCCAACATTTTCTCTGGGAACAATTCAGCTTTTTTCACGAAGTCTTTTCCCTTCCAGACATCGAAAACTTCGAGTTCGCCAACTTGGCAGTTTCTGGCGAATGGGAAATATGTCATTGCAAGAAGGTCTTCCTTGCAAGGTACCAGATAGACAACGTGTGTCTTATCCAAGTTCCACATTGCTGCAGAAATCCCCTTCGAAGCTATCTTGATTTCATCCAAACTTGCAAAGTGTTCCGTAATGCCGATTACAAATTTAGCTCGACTATCCATTCGTCGGATGTCAATTTTGCTCATAGTTGCTATGAAGCTATCAAAGTTTTCCGTGAAGAAAATCGCGTTGGAAAAACCCGTCAAGTTATTATTTTTTACCGAGTGTAATTTCCAGCGTATGTTCGGGAATCGTTGAAAAAAGTCATCGTCCACGACATCCGTCTCGTCGAAAATCATCAAGAAATCGTGAACCGTCCAATGCCCGACGCTGACCAAAGTCACCAAACACTCGAGAATTTCGCGATTGCCATTCGGACTTAATCTTTCTATCTGTAGTCCGGAGCCGTGCGAACATCGAATTGAAAATGATAAAAATAAAGTGCAGCGCACAAATAACTGCATATTTTCATTCGATGGATTTCGGAAAATACGGACCGATATGCACCATCGTGTTGCTCCGATCAGTACGAGGAGAATCCATCAGCATATGAAGTAAGCAATTATACACGCCTACGTATACATAGCCCTATGAGACGCAGTTGATGTCCCATTATTCATAAACTTGATAGCAATCTTATCATCACTCGATTCCAATCCCACAAGCAATGTAAAAAAAAATTTAATAAAATAATCATATGAGATCCCATAAACTTCACGTGAAAGTTTATACTTGTATGTAAAGTTGAAAGCATTCGAACGTAAGTCCATTAATTGTCACGTAATTATGATGTCAAACGAAGTACATACATTCTTCATGCACTATGCCGGACATCGTTTTTCTTTCGAGTCATTTTTTATTTTTAAACATCAGAACTCAAGATATACATCCAAAATTGACCGTTGACATAGAAATAATACGATGACTACAGGATAGCGGCGAAACTACCAGAACTAGTATAGGTCTATAAGGAAAAGGTTCAGTGCCTCCGGTGAGCCCACATGCCATATACTGTGTGACGTACACGTGTGACAAATAGCGATGATTTAATCCATTTTTGATTCTAGTATAACATGCCATGCAGAAAAAACCCATCAGCTCCAGAAAAGCTTAGGAGACTAAACAACGTGAGCTACAATTTTATCATCCACAATAGCAAAAAAACTGCGAACTTTTACAAGGATTAACGAAGACTACCGTTTCGGAAAGGCTTGTGAAAAATAAGTTCCCCGAAAAAAACCACACAGCTGAACATTAGTCCAACACCGTGAAGGTACACGATTCCTTTAATATGTTGCACTGAAATGGCAATCGGAGTTTTCGCACCAGCCCCTGCAGAACTCGACCGATGAGTGTAATATTTTAACCAGTAGACGTTAAAACCACCTTGGATTGCTCGTGAAGTATAACGGCGCACCCCGAACGTGAATGGTGAACCTCGTCTCATGGTTATCGGCACATGGTAGGTGAAGATTTTTTCTTTCAGCATGCGAAGCCGGTGATTGTGTTTTTCTGTGAACAAATACGATTTGCTGCTATTGAATATTTGATAAGATTTACCCAGGAGCAGGGTGTATAATTCTTCATTATAACTAGATTCTCTACCAGTTTGATTGCTGTTATACATGTAGATGAATGAGGTAATCAAACCAGTGGCAGCTTGGCCGCTTTTAAGGCGGCGTAAGCTTTCAGGATCAGACCAGATCTTGAAATTGTTGTACATTTTCATCATGATGGGGTCTGATAGGTCGTGGTAAAATTCTCGATGGGTTGGCCCACCACCGAACTCAATACCGTCAGCAAGTAGATCTTTGAAAGTATTAATAACTCTGTTTTCGTTCGGGGTTGTCAGAAAACTGACCAACCCGCTGTTGTACGCCACGTTGATTAAGTAGGAGTAAACAATCCACATCCCAAACAAATATCTTCCGAAATAACTTCGTGGCAAGACTTGACCAGTTCCGAAGAATATACCAAAGCCTTTCAGTATCCCTAATTTCTCAGACGTGATTGTGCTACGGCTACATCGATCTGTCACAATCAGTAAGCCACAAAATAGCAAGCCAGTGAATCCGATCCATTGCCATACTTCTTTGGACAATGGACAAATTAAATTCTTCCAGGAAGTCTCAAAACCAGCAGCATTGTAGACAAGAACAAACGATTCTTCCATATATCCGGAGTCTAGGTCAAGAACTTTTGTTTGACCAGCAATGGGAATGGTTCCAGAAACTAAAAAGAGCGACTTGCCTCGTGCGACCTGCAAATGAAGACAATCTCATTAACCTTGTCTTGCTCAAAGCAAAAATGTGTAAATAAAACTAAAAAAACAAGAACGCGACGTGAATTTTGTCATTACCTGATCTGGAAAATGAATCCAAGATTCGAGTGACTCAGTCACTGCGTGTAACTTCATGTTCATCTTTTCGGCAACAATAGTTATGAGTCTTCCACCAACGCCACCCAGTATCGTCTCCCCGGTTTCCGTTAAATCTTCCCGGAGCTGCAGCGCTGAGACTTCGGGAAAACCGACAACATGATTTTGAACGCAACCACGAATGTCCAACATCTTCTCCGGGAATAATCCAACTCCTTTTACGAAATCTTCCCCCCTCCACATATCAAGAACTTGGAGATCGCCAGCTTGGCAGTTTCTGGCGAACGGGAAGTATGTCATTGCAAAAATATCCTCATTGCAAGGGACTAGATAAATAACATGCGTTTTATCCAACTTCCACATTGCAGCAGGAATTCCCGTCGAAGCTTTCTGAATTTCATCCAAACTTTCGAAGTTTTCGGTCACGCTAATTACAAATTTAGCTCGACTGTCCATTCGCTGGAAGTTAATTGCGCTCATAGTTGCTTTGAGGCTATCGAAGTTAGTCGTGAATATGATCACGTTGGAAAAACCCGTCAAGTTATTACTTCTCACGGAATGTAAGTTCCACCGAATGTTTGGGAATCGTTGAAAAAAGTCAGCATCGACAGCGTCCATTTCCTCGGGAATTATCAAAAAATCATGAACCAACCAATGACTGGAGCGGATCACAGTCTCCAGACATTCTAGGGCACTGCGATCGCTATTTACACTTAATTTTTCGACCTGTAGCCGAGTATCACACAAACATCGAATTGAGAATGATAAGAGTATAATGGAGAACACGAATAACTGCATTCAGCCTCTAGTGACTGAATTTCGCGAAATGCGACTGATATTCCTCGGTGCCCCGATGAGTACACAAGGAGAATCTTATGAACCAAGCACTTATGCACACTAATTCCGACTACAGCAGAACTTCTATAAATTTTCAGCTACGGGACCGAGAATTTCAAGAATTATAATTTACGGTTTACCCTTTCCATCGAAAAGTCGCTGTTTGCGCATGCTCTATGCATTGCGCAGTAAACACTAGATGCATCGAAATTTGATATCGAACATAACTTCATTAATCTTTCATCGATGCGTTATGCAACGCCGGCAACTTTTGCGGGATAGTGTGGCGAAACTTTACACCCTCAACATGACACGCGTTAATTTTCATTTGTGCTACGCGAACTAGCCTAGCCGCCTAGCGCCGTCAAGCTGCACTTTGTGCTCTGTCCAACCTCGGGTGGATTTGAATTTTGACGACTTCACCGCACGTTCCCGCCGATGCGTCAGCACGAGCAGCTATTGTAATACGCGCAAGGAAAAAGTAAAGTTTACTCAGTAAACGATCCTAATAGTCAGCAAATATTTTCCGAAATAACTTTACGGTGAGACCTGAGAATTTGCAAGTAAGATGCCAAAGCTGTCGAGGATCATCAATTCAACAGGTGAGATTTTCCGCAAGCTACGTCGGATCACCAGAAAAATGAACCCAAAAAATAACGGAAAAGTACATCCGATACACGCCCACGTTTCGTTGGACAATGGCCATACCAAATTCTCCCATGCTACCTCAAAGCCATCGGTATAATGTATAGCCAAAACCGAATGACTCTTTCATGAATGCTGATCCCAGGTCAAGAATTTCTAGCCGAGTGGCTGTGGGAATATTTCCTGCAACCGAGAAGAGAGCCCCTTGCTCCAAACGATCTGCAGATAAAAGATATAGGTATATTACAGATACCAATTTTTTCGGGCTGGAAAGACCTTCGAGAGCGCGATATACGTGGAATTTTTAACTACCGGTCTATAAGTGTTTCTCAAGATTCTGGCCTTTCGAGTAATAAATGCAGTGTCATGTTCATTTCTTCGGCAATGATGGTCGTGAGCCTGCCACCGACACCACCCAGTATCAGCTCTCCCGTTTCCGTGAATACTTTGTGGAGCTGAAATTCTAGGATTTCGTCAAAAATAAAAGATTGATTCTGAACACAGCCATGAATGTTAAGCATCTTTTCTAGGAATAAGTCACCGAAAAAAGACCGCAATGCAGCGCACAAATTACTGCATATCTCTAGTAGTTAAATTTCACAGATTGCGGATTGATGTATTCACCTTCGTGCTCCAATCTAGAGAAGAAGAGGACGGGCAACTAGCATATAGAACGAGCCGTTAAACACCCTGTGATTAGGGTCCCATGAGACTCATTCGATGTCCGATATTTCCAATGTTCATACCAATCACGTTACCATTCTATTCACGAGTGATGTATAATAAATTGTTCAATGAAATATCTAGTGCCCTTCTTTGAATTATAACACTGTGATGCAAAGTACATTTTTCAAACACTATAACGAGTCACTTTCTTTGAACTGTTTATGCTTATCTTCAGAAACTAGAATTCGAAATCCATCATCAACATAAGAGTGATAGATTACTTTCCCTTAAATATCGTCATTGATTACCCACAATTGTTAATTTTCCTTAATTTAAACCTCTACGATGATAAGGATAGGTATGTACCGTAAGAAATGTTGGAAAATCAAAGTATGCATTGTGCATTTCAGATACTTTAACAAAGGAGACTGAGATCGACTTTCTGCTTCATCAAATGAATGTGCCATTAATATTTTTGGAGAGCCAGAAAGATCTCTAACGAGGTGTGATTAAATCGAGAATGCTTTGCTCTGGAGAAAAACTTCGGCATCTTGCGTGAATTGGAGAAGCTTAATGGACGGTGAGAATTAGTAACAACCACGATTTTGAAAATATTTGATAAAAATTATTTCACCGAGAAAGACCACGGTGCTAAAAATAAGCCCAGCGATGTAGAGATAAAAGATTCCTCGAAGATGTTGCATTGAGATTACAGACGGAATGTTATCACCGATCGCTGCACTAAATGAGTTCCGAGTATAATAGTTCAGCCAGTAATCAAGCAAACCACTCTCGATTGCTCGAAGAGTGTAAAGATGTATCCCAAGCGTAAAAGGCGAGCCTCGTCTGATGGATATTGGCGCATGATAGGTGAAGGCTTTTTCTTTCAGCATACGAAGTTGGTGGGTGGCATTGCCTGTGAAAAAACGCGACTTGCTCTTACGGAATATTTAACTAGATTTATACAGGAAACAGATAATTTTCTATTCAAATTAAACACTCATACCAGTTTTATTGCTGTTGTGCATGTAGAGGAACGATGTTACAACACCAGTGGCACCCTGTCCGTTCATTAGCAGACTTTCGCTTTTATCTAAAGACCAGATCTTGAAATTATTGTAAATTTTCATCATGATTGGGTCTGATGGGTCGTGGTAAAACTCCCGATGGAATGATCCACCACCGAATTCAATACCATCGTTGAGCAAGTCTTCGAGGGTGTTTATAACTCGCTTCTCATTAGAAGTGGTCAGAAAACTGACCAAGCCACTATTGTAATACGCGTTTATTAGAAAGGAGTAAATGATCCAAATCCCCAGGAAATATCTTCCAAAATAACTTCGTGGTAAGACCCGCGAATTGCCAAGGAAGATGCCGAAGCTATCGAGGATCGTAAATTTATCAGGCATCATTTCCCTCCGGTCACTTCGGTTTAGCAAAAAAGTTAGCACGCTGAATATTAGGATAGTGCATCCGATATACCCCCATGCTTCGTTAGGCAATGGACACAAGAAATTCTTCCATGAAACCTCGAGACCAATAGTAACGTAGCCAAAACCGAAAGACTCTTCCATGTATCCCAAGTCCATATCAAGGAATTCGAGTCGTTTAGCAATTGGAAGATTACCTGCAATCGAAAATAGCGCCTCGCCTTGAACGATCTACGGGTAAAACAATACTGCGTGTTAATTTTTGGTTCATGGAAGAAACGTAGAGTGCGAAACTTGCGTCGATTTTGTCATTAGCATTACCTGATTCATAAGGAACTCATATGATGGCGGTGGGTCAGGCAATAAATTCAGTTTCATATTCATCTTTTCGGCAACAATAGTTATGAGTCTACCACCAATACCACCCAGCACCATATCTCCGGTATCCGTGAATTCTTTCTGTACCTCGAGTGCTGTAGCGTCGGAAAACAGAATTGAATGATTCTGTACGCAACCGCGAATGTCCATCATTTTTTTCGGAAAAAATTCCACTCCTTTTTCAAAGTCTTTCCCTCCCCAGGCACTTATTACTTCGAGGTCCGATGCTTGACAGTTTTTCGCGAAAGGGAAATATGTCATTACGAGAATGTCTCCTTTGCAAGGTATTAGAAAAACAACGCGTGTTTTATCCAAATTCCACATTGCTGCAGTAATCCCCTTCGAAGCTTTCCTTATTTCATCCAAACTTGCAAAGTCTTCCGTTACGACGATTACGAACTTAGCTCGCAGGTCTATCTTCCGGATACTGAAGGCGTTTAAGGTTTCGTTCAAAGTGTGAAAATCTTTCGCAAAAAGAATCACGTTGCAAGATCTTGGCAAGTGATTATTTCCTCTTGAGTACAAGTTCCACGCAAAGTTTTGATATCGTTTGAAAAATTCGTCGTCTACAGTTGCGGCCTTCTCGTCATAAATTACCAAAAAATTATAAACCTTCCAGTTTGTGACGTCAATAAAAGTCTCCAAGCATTCCAGATTCCTGCGATTGTAATTTTCACCCCAGCTTTTCATTTGGATCATTCTCGAATCACACCAACACTGCAGTATCGCAAATGATAAAAATACCGTGCAACTTGTGAATAACTGCATATCTTCAGTTTCCAGTTTTTTGAAAATTGGTCAGATATTTGTGCTCCGTTCTGTACCGGAAAAGCAACTAGCTTATAAAATACGTGATTGTACGTTACCGAATATGGTCCCTTGAGACTCAACCAACAACCTATGGAGCGTAATTTTCACATCAATCATATTGCCATTTTATTTCCGAGTAAGATATAACTTGAAGCACTATACCTCCCGAGGGGCAAGTAACTCAAACCTGAATCGACACATCAATTTTTTAGTTTGAATTATTTCACATTAATCTATACAATCCAATTTAATTCTTGTAATTCGAATTAATTCATTATAATTTAAATTAATTCACTACAATTCCAATTAATTCATTTTAATTCGAAATAATTTCGTTTAATTTGAATTAATTCAACAATTCTAAATAAATTCCTAATAATTCACGTTAGTAAAAGTTAATTCGCGATATAAAATCGAGAATAAAATTGGACCTGTACACCTAGCCTACCTTCTTTAGACCTTTACAGTCATATCGACAGTAATTAGGACAGGAATTAAATCAAACGAGTAATTTTATGCTAACCGTGGTATATCTACGTTCGATTTTCAATATTTTCTTCTATTTTCATTTGGTTTTCACCGATTCTTGCCAAGATTCTTTTTTAAATTCTTTTTCTGGATCTCTAGATCTTTCTAGTTGCTATAAATTATAAATATTTATATTCCCATAGATTCCGATAATATCTTCGGGATAGTGGTTCTAGGTCAGTAAACGAACCTCCTTACCGACGTGGGGTTAGTCCCGGACAAAGACGGTAGGTGGCATACCGTCGGATTGAAATCAAGATGGCGTCCTTAGTTACGGTTGTTTACTCGCGTAGTTACGTTGTTATAAACTTTAATAATGGAAAGTGCTTTTTTATTTAATCTTTTCGTAATTGTTTCGCGATTAAAGGATACTTCCGACACTTGTGATCATGCGTAGACGTTCGCAGGCTGTTTTTATCACTACATACAGAAGAAGATGCGCCTATATAAGTGTAAGTAACCAATGTCAGAATTTTCTATGTGCCGATAGAATTTTCCGTGACAGATGAATTAAATTACACAGAAATATATTCGATTCAGTATTTCGAGTTATCGTAGTCTCGCGTAATAGCGTATCCGCGTATTTAGAACAAAATTATGACAAATATCAAATACATATATTCATATGAAAACTATTGAACTATGAATAATTTTTATTCATCCAAAGTTTCCAATATCGACATTTTCCAGTGTATTGAATAGTAATAAATAAATAAAATGGGTTTTCCGTGATAGTTTTCCAAGATAAATATTTATATTCGCATATATTCCGATAATATCTTCGGGGTAGTGGTTCTATAATGGTAAACGAACTTCATTACCCGCCGGGTTAGTTCGGGACAACGACGGTAGATGGCCTACCGCCGGATTGAAATCAAGATGGCGTCTTAGTTACGGTTGTTTACTCGCGTAGTTACGTTGTTTTAAACGTTAATAATAAAAACTGCTTTTTTATTTAATCTCTTCGTAATTGTTTCGTGATTAAGTGATAGTGCCGACACTTGAGATCATGCTCAGACGTTTGCAGGCTGTTTTCATCACTACATACAGAAGGAGATGCGCCTATATAAGCGTAAGTAACCAATGTCAGATTTTTCGATGTGTCGATAGAATTTTCCGTTACAGACAAACTGAATTACACAGAAATATAGTCGATTCAGTATTTCGAGTCATTATAATCCCGCGTAATAGCATATTCGCATACTTAGAACGAAATTATGATAAATAGTAAATTCATATATATTCGTATGAAGATTTTTGTTCTACAAACCAGAATGAATAGGAAACGAATCCTGGTGAATTCCGATTAATTCGGAATAATTTTCGGTAATGTTCGCCTAATCGAAGTTAATTCAATCTAATTGTGTTAATTTTATTTAATTTTTTTTTTTTAATTTTTCTCAATTCGAATTAATTCATATTAATTCACAATAATTCATTCAATTCGTGTTGATTTTTATTAATTCACGGACTATTGGCACGTCAATTCAACGAGTTATCTGCCCCTCGATACCTCCCTTCCTCGTAATCTCACGGTATAATATTCGATCCAGGATTACAGCGTTAGATTTTCCTATTGGTGTTCACTCGCGTATAAATTATATAAGGTCATATTGCTCTGATCATATTCTCACAAAGAGTGTGTAACGATTCTGCTGATCGAGAGGAAGAAAAAAAGGCAGGGAACACGTTGGATGGACACGAATGATGATCCATCTCACAAAAACTAGAGTTTTGTTTATTATAAATGATTACTTTCAAGCATTAGTCCCGTTTATCAAATTACTTACTTATATATCTGTTACGAAATAACTCAGCCTCGGTGTTATCTTATTGTGTACTGCAACATGCTCATGGACGTGTGCTTGTCACGACGGTGAAGCTGACAGTACGACCTGGCGGCTTCACCTCGGCCATAAATCGATTCCTGACAACAACAAAAAACTGACTTTTTTTGCGAAATTGCAATAATGTTGAACTATCCTATACCATCAAGGACCTATCTATATCTCTGTTACTCATTTTCGCAGGACTAAGTTCACCTTGGGTTGTACAGGTTTTATCGTGAGATTTGAGTAAAAATTGCTGTGTGATTACGTTTTTGGTATTTATTTGGTATTATTACATATATGCAAAACTTATCGTTAAAAGAATTATGAATATATGCATTTGTGAAGGAATTACATGACAGAATCGTAAAAAAAAAGAGATATTTTATCTCGTAGGAATGAGTAAAAAATTCACCTCGAATGATAAAAATGGCAAACAGTCGTAAAAGTTGCTAAATGGCGAGATTTGAAGGTGCATCTCTGGTCTTGAAGCCATGGCTCACTTTCGATTAATGATTTTTGAAAATCACCGTATTGCCTCGTAAATTCAATGACATTAAGTTCGTGAGGTGATCCACCGCGGGCGACATATCGTCAACGAATTGCCATCGGAATTTAATTCGTTAAGATTCAGAAGACCAGCGAGTACTTGAGATCTAAGATTTTCCAAGTCGTTGCTCAGTGAAAGCTTCTCTAATTTCGGAAGCCCAGAAAATGTTCCAGCTTCAATGAAGTTTATGCGGTTATTATACAAATACAAAGTTCACAGATTAGTCATTCCGTTAAATACACCTCGTCTCAAAGCTGTCAGTTGGTTTTCTTCTATAAGTACAAAGTCTGCAGAGAGATCAATAGCGATTGAAAGCATTCTGAGAGACGGAAGTGACGACGTTGTGCTCCAGATGTAAATACCTTAAGCTTGTTAAGCCAGAAAACATAGCCGTTGAAATAGCTTATGTTTTATTATCCTGAAGATGGATTCTTGGGAGTTTGGTTAATCCGTGAAAAGTTCCTTCGGGGAATTCGTTGAGGTAGTTGTAACTCAATAACAGAATTTCTAAATTTGGAAAACACGGACAGGGATTTCCTGGATTTTTTTATGCTCAAATTTGATACTTTTCAACTCGTTTAATCCGTCAAAAGTTCCAGCCGATAATCGTTCGATTCGGTTAGCGTAGAAAGCGACTACTTCAAGATTACTTAATCCGTTGAATATACCCTAAGGCGATTCGCGAAGGAAATTATTGACCATTGAAAAATCCCGGAGGCTGTAAATGCCGAGAAAAGATCCCGGAGATATTTCACGAATCTCATTTCTATACCTAGGTCAAGTTCTCTCTAATTTACCAACCCATTAAAAATTCCTGGTCGAAGATTCCGCGGCTTATTTTCTCCCAGCAATAGACGTTAAACGTTCACCGATTGACTGAATACTCCATCTGGTAGCTGCAGGGGAATTTTATTCATGTGCAAATCAAGAACGCGAACATTTCAACGTCCGTCCCCGTAGATCTCGTAGTTCATACAGACCGTTGAAAGACCCAAAAAAAAAACTCGGCTATTCTGTTCTCATTAAAATTCAATATCGTCAAATTTGGAAGTAAGGCAAAAGTCTCTATACAAGCGGAATTTCTCTCAATAAATTTGACGACATGTTCAACAAAATCAAACTCTTTAGACCATTAAATATACCCCCTGATAATCCAGAGATAGAATTTCTCTGGACATGAATTTCCCAAAGTTTATCCAGTGCGGAAAAATTCCCAGTTTCCCGCGCGTCTAAAATCTCCAGATCCTAAAAATTCTGTTCCATTTTAGGTAAAGCTTGTTTATGATAGACGCAAAATATTTAGCAGTAAAAGATCTCAAAGAAGGATGTGAGGACTTAGATTTTGTTTCGGTGTACCCGAGCGCAATATACAATTGTCATTATCAACAATAGCAATAAAATCTGCACGGTGAATTCTTATCGTTCGACACTGGAAACGTGTGAGGCTCATTAAAGCGATAAGAAAGAGCAAAATCATCGTTAGAATATGATAAGTATCCGATACGGAGATCCGCGGATAAGTTACCAGAGTCGAGACGTATACAGGTATGTAAAAGCAGGATCTCTGGATCGGATCTCTTTGTTCTCGGATCTCAGAACGCGCAAACACTTCACTGTAATCTCTGTCTCAATAATAATACAGCATCCACGATCAGTGGCAGTTCCGTATTACACAACTGTGTTCTGCAGGCTCGCAATCGTTGAAGAATTCTAAACGACAATAAATTGATACAAAACGCGAGATAGATCGAACCTCGTTATAGGTAAGTCTTGGCTCACCGCACACAAAAGACTGAATACCTTTTACTCCGTTTAGAAAAAAAAAAAAAAAATTGCCAGATCTGTTTGTACGACCAAGAAACGACATACAGGCGTTCATTAAACGTATTCGTCTTGAGATTGATGAAAGTGAAAATATGTTATGAGTAAAAACGATTTCTTGTATAGCCAAGAAGATATATTATAGGTGTAACGAAAATTCTAAGGGTTGACATAGGTTTGATAATCACAAATCCAGAAGTTCTGAAAAATGGTCACACTATTGTCTGTGAACCATTTTTTCATTTCGATTTTTTCTTTCGTCTGTATTCTGTTGATTTTGACAAAAAAAAAGAATATGCACAATGTGCAATACGTGTTTAAGGAATTTTTTTCTTCCTGTCAAAGATCTAGATCGTGTGGTATGGTGATTGTAGATGACCTTGATTCTGTAACCGAGTTTACTCAACTCAAGTTATGCGAGTATAATAGTAGAAAGAAAAAAGAAAAAAAAAACCGTTGAATAATCAGAAACAAGTATAACTTATCGCAAAAAACAAGATTAAAATATTACTCTTTTATCTGACGTTCTGTTATCACCAAATGTAACATTCGATACACTGATGATCTCATTGCTTACACGTTTTTATTTTTTATTTTTTAAACAACCGCGCTGTACCTATAATATTCCATCTTACGATACTGAAAACTGTATAAGTCATGCATTGTACCTATATACATATATTTCAATGCGGTGTAATAAGATTTGCACATAGCATATAATCGCGTATTGACAACACGTCTGCAGCGAGACCCACGCAGAGAATTCCATCCTCTGCAAAGGATCCAGACCACACGGGATAATCTCTGCAGCTTTGATGATATTTATAATAACGTGAGGTGTATATATTTATATACATATTAAGTACATACATACGTAGGTGCTTGAATGAGGTGTGATGTGAATATATATTTATGGACTGCGGCAGATGGAGATGATTCATCAATGAAGTACATATATACCATTCTTGCGATAAATAATCGTCAATCTAAATCAGTCGTAGGTGAATCTTAAAAGCAAAGAATTTCACTTCCCAATTCGATCCGAAGTGATTTCCTGTGATTTCTTGACCAAGATTTGGCGATCTCGGACGTTATTTTAACTGTTTACAAATCAATTTCCGCCCCTGATTTATCAACTATGTGCATAATTTCACACGTGCGGCAAGGTTTCAACTGTATAGGTAGTAGCTAATCCCGCATCCGATTTCCAATTTCATTTCCGGCCGATGATATCACGATTTCAAAAATCGAATGCTTGATTTCTTTGGAGCTAATAGAATTCCTTCGGCTTTAAATTTTTCAAGTTACACTTAAGTCTTGGAGAAATAAGGACCGAAGTCCGCGGAGACGTCTGCTATTAATAATATCTAATATAAGATATAATAATACGATACAGACGGAGCGAAGCGAAAATAAATATGCAAATTATCGTATGTAGATAACCTTCGATAACCCAGTATATTAAGACTAACCACTTGTGTCAAGACCCGATCATATATCCATCTACCATCTCTCATTTAATTTTCACCTGCGTAGGTATCTATAAAAAAAAGCCCTGCAGGATGCGAAAGACAAAACCTTTCGTGGTCTAATTTCGTCTCAATACGATCATTGATAAATCTCAATCGCGAAATGAGAAATGTAATTGGAGGACGGAGTAAATATAAGCTGTAAACAATCATAGAAACGAATCTGAGAGGTCCAAATATAGAATTCGAAACGTATAGGAAGCAATGAATGAATGAATACAGGACAATGGTGTAAAGGAATATAGAGAAACGCAGGAAATCATGTTGGTATATGTGTAGGCGTTGATTCTCGGCAATAGTTCAGGTTGAGGTTGTACTAGGTGGCCACCAAGAGACGGAGGCAACGTATCGAGAAGTAGGCGAGCCGCGCGGCGCGGCGAGGACACCAAAGCCAAACCATGCAGCAGCAACGGCAGCAGCAGCACAACCCGAACCCAGTACAGTCTGCTACAGCTGTGCGCCTTCCACCTCTCGCCATTCGGCGCTATAACACGGTTGACGGTTCTCTCGCTCTCTCGACTCTAAACTATACAGAGCTCTCTGCACTGCTCATCGTCAGTAGTGAACCGTCAGTGTGTTGCGTTGGCTGTATCGTAAGCGAGGCGTACGTACGGCGGCAGCAGACGCATCTGTCAACTCTGGTCTCCTCCTCGCGTTCAGCAGAATAGCTGCCAGGTAATACGCGTGGCCGTAAACCTACCCGAGAAATTCTGAAAGATAATAAGAAATCTCGGAGGATATTATCTCGTCATTTTTATCCGTCTATTTCTTACCTACGCGATTTTAAACGAGGGTGAACGAGATAGAGAGAAAATAGTTAGTCGCCTGTTGAATATACTTCGGAGTTATTGAGACAGTGTTTAAACCACGTGTGTCTCGTTATACGTTGTATCTACAGCGTACACCGAACTTTCAAGGGATTAACGACCGCCCCGCCAGGACTCCCATAGTAAGCCAAGCCGCTGCCATTTCGACGCACAGAAAACCCGCGTAGCTGCGTCATATATACAGCAGGTATAATTTTATATCCAATTCTGCATTTAGGTAAATGAACTTGAGAGGTTTTCTTTGGTTTGTCTTTTCAACGATGGGATTAAAGGATGAGACAGTTTTTGTCACCAAAGAAGAGCCTGTCTCATGTCACGATCTTTTTTTGTCTTAACTATACATATTTCGAGCTAATCATACCGCGTTTCTCGTATTAAGCTATATCAACATAAACCTACGTAAGAACGGTTCTTCTCTTTGCACACGTGTTTTCTCGAACTAGGTATTATATTACTTATTTAGTTTATCTGTTCAAACTGAACTCGTGTGACGTGCGCCTGCAGAGTTGTCAGTACAATGCAGAAAAGAACGAACGTTTATACCCGCAGTTGAAAGTGGATTTTTGCACTCGAGGTTAACTTTCCGATTTATGTTTCTCGTTGGATTAAATCGTAGGATATTGTAGCTTGTAAGGATCATTAGATAAACAAGAATTTATTGCATCGATATGTCCGATAAATTTGTGCAGCAGATATTATCCTTGTAATGTTATATATCCGCCTTTTAATAATTCAACACGTATGAATATACCTACGTGGAATGTGTCTGTTGGTCTGTATTATATTTCTTTTAAATAATGATTGATCGCCTTGATCGATTATTTATGAAGAAAATTGTCCCCTTCGATATCAACAAGTCCTCGAATGAATTACGTGACGAATACAAGAGAACCGGGTGGGCGAATGTGATTAAAATATATAACTGCAGCAAGTAAAAGCACCTTCCTTATTTACGTATCGTAAATTCTTCCGGGCATTTATCCTCTCCTGTGCAGTTATTATTTTCTCGATGCAATAAAGCTTCAGTCTATATAATAACGAAACTGTCAAAAGAAAGTAGCTGTATGCATGTACGCGTACGTATAACGCAGGTATACGAACGCGGATATCTATGTTTGAAATAACCAGACGGTATAGCTGTCGAAGTTTTAGGAGTGGCCCGTTCGTAACTTATTGACCTTTCTCTATCTGGCCTAATCCTTTCTATTATTTACCCGATAATAATATCATATAAATAGAAAAACAAGGGATAAGACAATTTCATTTACCGTAGTTAGTCGAGTTAAGTGGGTCATGTGCCGTTTAAAAATAGAATCCTTTGTAAAATACGAATACTTATTGTTTCCTGGATGATAAGAGTTCTCTTTCGATTTGTTTGCTTTTGTAATTCTTATAGGCTGCGTAGGTAATTACGATACTGAATTTTCGTCGGAAGGAGTGCTGACCCCGCGGACTCTCATACATATGTATATGAATGCGTAATATTTACACACGAGTTTTATATATAATTATTTCGTTAGTTTTATTGTATAAAAGTATATCGATCTCGTTATTCAAGTTCACACATATACATAGATATAGGTAAATATATACCGATATAGTAAGTAGTATAATACACAATGGAAAAGGTAGGAAACGCACGGTTTATATGACCACTAGCTATTATATTATTAATACATCATTCGGCAAGTCACTCGCAGTAGTCAAGGTTCAACTGAATGTACATAAATTTAACCCATCGCGGATCCGTTAACACTTCCAAGGCTTTGATAATCGGTGTAAATATTCATTTGCGAATAAATATACTATATAATAGTATATTTGTATAAACATGAAGAGGAGTGGTGAAAATATCGACCTACGACGGAATTTAATGTTTTATCGTTATCTATAGTTTCTGTTGTCCTACTTTGGTCTCTATTTTCGTTTTCGTTTTTTTAATTTAATCATTCGACCTCCCATTTACCTTTATTCGTAATTAGATATTCTATACTGGTATAAGAAATGGGACCAATTTTAATCGGAACGTATCGAGTTGTGTGTGAGAGAGAGAGAGTGAAGGAAAAGTAGAAACGAGAAAGTGAAGATTTGCTTTTATTTCACTTCGAAATTAACGGAGAAAACTAACGTCCGTCTATCTATATGTCTAACTATACTCTCACAGTATCATCGGCAACCATAAATACCTCACATACGTTTTCTCATATTGAAAAATATTCTCACACGCGCTAATGCAACGAATAAACCGCGTATACACGTCTGCATTCATTTTTTTTTCGTTTCCTGCTCGATTTTATAAGTAAAATCCTTTACCGCATTTCTCGCTGCGAATATGAAGAACGAAATTCAACGATCACTGCAAATGCAGCAAATGATCATTTCGTATAGTTTGAGAATCTGACGTGCCGGACGGTACGTACGCCGTCACTCAGTCTAGGGTCGTCTGTCGGTAGACGGCATCCAGACTGAAGACGCTTATGAATATATAATATAGTAATGTTTTATTACATATGCGTAGGTAGATCATATACATATATACGTACGTATGTGTGTACGTGAAATTCTTTGCTTATGTCAACCGTACTCGTCTCTTCAGTCGCGATAGTTATTCGGATTCTCATTCATTAAATCGAGTCGATTATTGTTTATTGTTTAACGGATATCGCTGCAGTACCCACACGTATAACAGGACAGTTGCCAGAGCGTGGCTAACGAAATACGCTTTTTTTTTTTTTAGAACGGATACAGAAATTTGAAACGAGACATCAAGAAAAAAAATAAATAAACATAGAAGAGAAAAAAATGAACACGATCAGCGGCGAAATGACCGAATTCGAAGAAAGCGTCTCCTTCGATTTGGATGACCCTGACTTTCCGGCAATAGACACTTCTTCTTCCGAGCGTGGACTCACTCTCAGCATCAGAGCCGGTGAGTTTCTTTTTTGGATTTTTTAGTTTTATATTGGATATAAATTATATTCGAAGAAGATGAAAAAAAAAATTAATACATAAACGGGCTTTTTATATCTTTCAACATTCTACAAAGCCATATAGGTATACATATAAATAAATACAAATATGTTATCTTCTTCTATTTGGTAAGAAAAAAAGCGGTTAAAAAGGAATTTTTTTTTTCTTATTCATTATAATAGTTATGCAAATAATTTCACTTCGGCATTGGCTTTGCGACAATATACCCATATTATAGCCAAATCCCCCCCCCCCCCTGCTGCAGTTCGGTATTACTAAAAATATTATTTCCTGGGATTTTAGTTTCTCTGAATTTTCTAGTAAACCGGGATTATCACCCTCGGTATATACACGTTATACTCGTTCCTGAAACGCCCTCAAATCGTTGACCTGGGGTTGTAAAACCCGGCAGCTGTCACGACTATAGGGTCGCTTCTTTTTTCCCAATAGCTAAACTAATCCATAGGACCTCGTGCTTATAGATAAGTATAGGAGGTATGCTGTATTATATATTTAAGTGTTTATCAAATTTACGCGTATACATATCTCTGAAGTGTATAACCCGAAAATCCGTATACATACATGTAAAGTAAGTAAATTAAGACCGGAGTATAGCATAGAAAGTGCTGGAGAAAATTAACCAGCCAAAAAAAAAAGAAAAATGAGAGAGAAAAAAAAATGAAAAATAACCGCAGAATAAATAGACTTTTTGCTGATGCAGCGTCTGGACGCCGAGAGTCCGTTTCCAATCATATCTGTCCGGAGATCTATGTTTGCATATGTCTCTCTAGATACGCTCTTCTCAAATGATAAAAACCACCAGCAATTAATTGCTCCGTATTTTAATACCGAAGTTAGTGAGTTGATACGATCAGAACTTCCGTATCATATATTAGGTATAGGTTTGGAATCTTTTTTTCACGATGACAATAATCGCGTATAAATTTCGTTATTGTATAATCGATCGTTACGAAATTCCCACGAATGTATGTAGTACTGCGTGCGAGTAAGTTTATGTACCGTTACAGTTGTAAACGTTGAGTAATGAGCTCGAAACCGTGTAATTAAATTACCGTTCAACGCCTATAAGACTATAACTATTTCATAAATCGAAGATAACATTCTATACCTACGTATATCTATGATACGTATGTACGTCGTTGAACGGCCTCTAAGAATAGACGGTATCTGAGACGGTCTATGAAACTATATATCCCACATACTGTTAAATCGTGGAAATGACCTTGGCACTCGGTTTCATCCACATAGATTTTCTACCCGTTTTATCTCATGATTCATCGCCATAATGCCAACCTATCTATCGATTCCAACTCCATATATACATATATTTATAATTATATATATAGGTATACGCCTACGAACGTGTATAAAAATATTTATCGAAAAAATAACGTAGTCGAAACTATAAAAACCGCGACCTTCGAAACGATCGTAGCGATCCATATACATACTTATATACCTGCAGTGTATATGGATCTTTCTTTTGAGCCTCTAGTCGAATTTCTAAACATCCTTTTAGCCTGCGTAAAGAACTTGAAGAGGAACAGAGATAACTATACCTACGGTAGGTAGGTGTAGGTATAAGTATAAGTTTATTCTTACGTAAGGAAAGAAGAGACGTATAGAGACGAAGAGACGAAAAATAAAAAAAAAAAAAGGAAGATAAATAGATAAAGAAAGAATTGCACAGGTGTGCGAGTATAAATGTGCCACGTGTGTTACGACCACACAAACTATAATATAACACACGTGTGTATCGGGTATAGGTATATAAGTAGGAGGTGAACCCGGAGTTCCCAGAGCCAGCGAACCCGATCCGTGAACAAGTCATATAATGGTATCATAGCGCTGGCTTACAGATCGTCTTACAGCGTCTAGAAACGGTAGACAAACTATATGAAAGAAAGAAAAAGAAAATTCTTTGATAATTTTAATCTGACTATTTTTTTATTTGTTTTTGTTTTAATCATTCATTGATTATTCGAATCGTGATAAACCCTAGCTATGAACACTTATCTGCTAATACTGTCACCCGTTATACCGTTCAAGTAACAATGTATCAGATTTTTAAAAGAACAATTCGTAATTTTTTTTTTCTTCCTTTTTTAGGAATTTTTTAAAATCATTTTTATACAAAGTTGAGATCCGCTGTTCCTTCTTTACCGACTGGTATTTTGGCTGATTCCATATCTCTAGCTTATCGACCTGTTTCTTGGTACTCTTGTTCGACGAGAGATGGTAGGCAAATCGAGATCACGATCTACAATTTGAATATACAATATCTTGTATTCTAATGTGTATAACTTGGTAGTTTTCCACTCTTTTTGAGTCAAATATTTGCCATTACTATTGTAATTTAATAACGAAGAGTCTACGTACATCTAAACGTAGGCTGTATAATCTGTATCTAGATATCGAAATTGCGTCATGATGATTATATTCTTGCTCATCATTTATTTATTCTATAGTTTATCAAACTATACCTGGGTATAGTACAGTTAGAGATATTTCGAAATAAGACTAAATAGTGAGCCTTTATAACAGCGATGTTTGAGGAAACCGGAAATTGAAGTTGAAGAAGTTCTATACAGCTACTCATTTTCGTCAATGTCATGCACATAAACTCCCAAGTCATTTCTTGATTGAATAACGTTTTCGTTATCTAGTTTTTGCACTTTGTCGTAATCGAGAGTTTTGTTATCATTTTTAAAAGGAGGAAACTAACGAACTGTTCTTAACATTTCTAAAGTATACCTGTTACAAAGTCTAAGTATTTAGATAAAAAGAATCGTTAAGTAAATTCCAAAAAAATAAAAATGAGGAAGCTTTACTATCGTCTATGAAAAGCGGTGTATGATTAGAGAGTAAAGCGGATATCAAACGTTTTTTTTTTTTCTTTTCACGCAAAACTATAATTAATCACGAATTTATTATATATAATATATAATCGTTCGCGCGGGTCAAAGGTTTCTTAACATACGGATTAAAATACGTATATATGATACTGAAATTTTCCACTAAAAAGCAAAGCATACGTAAACATCGTGCAATAGGGTTATCGTATATACCCCCAGCAAAGAAGCGAACGCGACCTCATATCACACATACGATAGCCTGATCCTCCTCACGCGATTCAGACGTGTACGATTATAGCAACATCATAAACAAGACCAGAATCTCAATGATTATCGTCGAGTTGAATTATCTCGATAAAGTGCGCGGTTATAAATTTCCCGTAAATTTAATCGTCGTATTCATAATCCCGGAATCGAGTAAATTCTTCTTTTTTTTTCTTTCTTTTCTCTCTCTTTTTTCTTTCGTAAAATTATATTCATTGCAAATTAACATAGCTATAAGAAATTTAGTGATTTTTCATTGAAATTAATATGGACAAGACGGAATTCCCGAATAGCATGACTTCATCGCCGTGATCGTTACTAATTTAGAAATTATGATTCGTTTTGACGGAAGATATATGCCCCTAGCCGAGTCTAGGCTGTAGTACCTATACATATAAATTTCGTCTGATTCATCCGAAACATATATCGTCCTCGCGAAAATTGAGTTCAATATCATCCCACGGAAAATGAGATCAGAGGCAGAGATTACTCAGAATCTTTTATCTTGATATGGAATATGAGCTGAGATGTCAGTCGCGTGTTATGCGTGTCGTAAATTTTTTGCAAAAATCTCACGCGTTTTATTCCCATGTTATATTGTAAACTTTAAATCTCGAAAGCCTACTGCAGACTCTTCGTTAACCCAATTATTAAATAAAAATTGAGAGCAACGGAAATTTTATCTGAAAACAAACGTGTTGTTTGTTATGTAACGACCTATACGACCTCGCCAATGTGTATGATGAAATATACAATAATAATTTCTCTCCCCCGCGAAGAAACGGCAACTGATATTTCGCGACCCCAACTCGACCCCCCACCGACAACGATAACCCGTCGTAGCTCGTTAAATCTTCTCACCGATTTATTTATATACCCGTTTTGCGTAATTGAAGACGTTTTTGTGATAATACATAAACCAAACATTGTATGTATATTGACGCGAATGATTTTCGGTTTGAACAGCTGATGTTATCAATTTATTCGCAGACGTACAGAAAATTTTATCGGACTCCAATGCGGTCTAAAAATTCGATCTTACAATTAGCCACTAAATTTCTCGTTCTAAATATACGACATGTATCGGCTGCGGCAGCAGGGCCACTCTTCTTATCACGGGTGTTTATATTTTCTACACGATACATGACACCGTACCTATTTTAACTCTCGCCTTATCGCCCGTCACAAAGCTCTCGCATCTCGTCGTGCAGGCTATGTTTACACAAGAAACTATATGCACAAGTGAAACTGCAGCACAGCATGCTCGAAAGTGTCTCGGGCTATTTATTCTCATGCAGCTATATGGAGCCAACGGTTCCTAATTTTTTTTTTTTTTTTTTTCGTTTTTTTCTTCACTTCTCGACCATCTCAAGTGACAGAAACAGCGATGGTTGAAAAATTTTCTCAATATTTCGACTATTTTACAAGAAGAATAATTTCGGTACCGAAGTTTTGGTTTTTTTTTCACATAGGTATGTACGCATTGAGATAAATTCGCACGAATCACTGCCTAACGTGGTACGTACCTACATCGGTAATTCGTGGCAAAATATTGCCTCAAGTTATTTAAACAATTATGTAATTTGCTCTCGTATGTAGTCAGGGCTCTAAGCACTTCGTTTATGTATATAGACATTCGCGGTTTTTTTCATTTCCTCGTAAGGAACCCACTCTATTCTTTTTTCTTTATTTATCGGCGAATGAAAACCACTTTATACGTCTTATACCCGACGAAAGTATTGAAAATAGCACTGACCTTACCCTTTTGACGAGCGTCGCGATGTATTTTTAAAAGTCGCGAAAACCGCGTGACCTTGTCGCTCTTGCCGAGAGAGAGAGAAGAAAACTCTTGTCATTATATGCGCGTAAATTTTTTCGACATCCGAGCAAATATTATATGAAATTTGGATCGATGAAGTTCGAACGTTTTAAGGCTACCATATACGTAAAAAAAATCAAAAATTAAATTTAAAAGAGGACTAAGAAGAAAATAATCGAAGTAAGAAACAACGAAGGCTTTATATCCTAATTTTGAGAATGAAAACCGGGTGTAGGCGGAATCCTCCCGATGAAAATTTCCATAATCAAAATTATCGTGCATATTATACTGAGATGCTTTGGCGTAGTGCAATTTGTCCTCTGATGTGCTCAGAGTACTTCATGGATCACTGTATCCGTTCGCATATCTCGTAAACAACCTCGGCGGTAAGAAATTATTGCGTATAATGTTTGCGTGTCAAATTCTTCGACGAGACGATGAAATGAATAATTTTTTTTTCTTTTTTTTTTGTTCCATTTTTTTTTTCAGAACATTTTTGTAGTCCAACGACAAAAAAATCTGCTTGAAAATTAGGATTCCACTTCGTTGCTTGATAAACCTGCCGCTTTTGCGACTCAAATTTTTGTCAATATCTTGAAGTTTGATCAAGAGACGCTATATGTCTTCTATCGCCGTGCTAATACAATCGTAACTGTCAATTTACATCCGCAATATCAAATTGCGATCTACGTCTATTGTTTGTTTATTTTTTTATTCATTTTTTTTTTTTTTCTTAGGGATTTGTGGTACGACCTCTATTGCTAATTCAAGCGACAACTTGATTTCGTGCGTCATGATGACAATTATATACCTATAACCATAATATTATCTATTAAAACAATGCAAAACCGTACGGGGGACGATTTACATCTTGCAAATATTTGATTGAAAAGCCATTTTATTTTGATTGTGAACTCGAATACGTATTGAAAATCTATTCATTAGAAAAAATAAATTGGAAAGTACAGGTAATGACTCAGCTGTACGATACGGGTGGAGATAAAACCTTATATTATATACCTACTTATCGAGAGAAAAAAAAAAACGCGATAAACTTAGCGATATTCATCAAAATTATTATCTCGATCGATTATATGTATTTCACAGCGTCTGGGGGTTTACCCACGAAAAAATAATTTCCCATCGTATATAAAGTATGCGGTATTATATAAATCTTTTCGTATATAAGAAACGAAAAACTTGCTGTGTCATGAACACAGCGATAGATCGTCTTTCAGTCGAACCAGGAACTTGATACCAAATTTGTAATTTTTGAAGAAAAAGAAAAAAAAAGAAAAAAAACGCGATCCGTGACGCGTTATTTCTTTCGAAGGCGCTGGACGGGCAGAACCAACGCACTACTTACGCAACTAGAGTGACGTCAGAGACAATATTGACGAAAAGAAACGAAGCTACGTCCAAGTTTAACCTGATGTTCTTGAACGCAACCAACGCAGACTTGAAATAGATTATAGTATCAATAGTCGAATGTGATGTACACCTTTTTTGACGATATACGAATAATTATAATAGACCGATGATTAAGGTTTGCGAGAAAATTTCCTTTTTTGATCGTCCAAAATTGTTTCAAACATCTCGAATCCAAATTCTAGAAATTCGGTAACACTGAACTGTAATTGCGAATGCAAATTCTGCTCGTTTTCGTAGCCCAAACAATTCCAGGAAAAACGTGCAACAGGCATTAACAGTACTACTCCGTCTTAGCTGACTTCGTAGAAGACGATCATATCTTTGTACAAATATTTGCCCGAGGTGACTGCCCGTAGGTATCGATCCGGTAATTAAATGACGATCTCAGACGAGTTACCAAAAGTGTAAGTCATACCTTTTTTAGTAACAGTTTTTTTCTTGTTTTTTTTTTTTTTTTTCGCAATCGCGATATGTCTCGATCTTCGTACCTTTTACAGTCTAAAAAATTTCCTATGGCCTTGATAAATGTCCGAGAATAAATTATACTCGTCATGAAGGTTCCTGTACCACAAGTTCACTTTTCTTTTAGAATTAACTTTTATGACTTTATGTTACTACGCGAAATAAATAATGCATCTTGGATGAGACCCTCGGAGTCTGGTTTTTTATACATATATATAATAAATCTACATTTTTACCTAAGTCATATAAATTTATCCTTCGAATTTTTAAGATGCGTTTTTATATTTTCTGCGGTAAAAAATCACGATATTAGCAGTTCGGTTTGCAAAAGAAACAAAATAAATAAATATCAGATGGTTATTCATATAGAGACGATTCGCCTTAAATTATTCGCGAGGCACACGACGCTGTGCCTATTACACCGTTTACGCAAATGTTAAACAAGCAAACTTCCCCGAAATAAAAGAAAAAAACGAAAATAAAAAAACGAAAATAAAATAAAAGCTAAAAAATCTAAAGAAATGAAGTAAAGAATACATCGCGAATTATCATCTGCAATGTTTAACATGTAACAAGTCGGGCTCTCTACGTCAAAGCTGTTTAATTCAACGGTATAGGTAGGCAGGTGGGTATAGGCAGATAGCTATAATATACATAAACCTACCTAATACATATCATGCATAACCATCTACCCCAGTCCCGGAACTGTTAACCACTAATTAAAACGTCTGCTGCATAGAATTATACTCGATTTTATTTGGCTGTCAAGTCAAGTCATCGCATATAATATTTAATTCCGCATTATTCCCTGTAAGGGATCTGTAATTCATCCATATAGTAAGGCCCTCTGAAATCATACGTACATAACCTATAAGTAAAATTGAAGAGATTGAATTATTATAGTTTTAAATGGGTTATAAATAATTCAATAGTTCAATCGTGAATTAGATCGTGGGATAAATTATGTACGCTTGAAAATTTTACCGTGGTTAGATTTATACAGGCGACGTACCGGGCCTATAATACATCCGAAATTATGTAAATGCATTTGTAACACGATGTTACGCGCGACGAACACGTGAACACATAGAATTTCCGCTATGGAATCTTATTGGAAAGGCGCGTCGACGTAAAGTTTCTTTGACGTCACGTGAGAATGTATATACTATAGATATGTAAATGGATAGGTATGTATATACGTACATATCTACGATAATTTGGTATAAATCGGTTTAACGGATCCTCGCTCAAACCTCACCAGACAGGACAAACGAATTTTCAGAAACAACAAACAGTTTAGTTCGAAGGTTGCAAGAAACGAGATTACAGTTTCAGCTCTACACGATCCTCGACGACAGTCATAAGATACCTAATTACAAGAATTAAGTATGAGCTTGTAACATCATACTTATATGAACCGTATATAAGCATCGATTCGCGTGTTTCAAAACAAGGATAATAAATAACAAAATCATTAACCTTATATACAAACTTAGCTATAACAATAACAACTCTTTATCGACTCGATTTTTATGCTCATATGGTAGCAATTAGTTTTAATAAATCATCGAGCCTTCGAAAATTCGAACCTCCTTTTCAAGATGAGACGACAAACATGACGAAAACAATAACGAAAATGATGATAATGATTTTGTGTCAGGTTTAAAATTAGCTGACAGATATTTGAAACGTATTTTTTTTTTTTTCTTTCAATCTTGTTTCAATTAAATTCCTTTCAAAACATCAAGCAGATTGTATAATCCGTGCCGTTTCGATTTATGGGATGAATCTTAGTACGGAGTAGCTGTATAAGAGTTTGAAGTTCCCGTAATACCGTGATCCGGTGAGCAGGAAAAACAAGAATGGCAAGTCTCAAGGCGACGGTAGTGTCGTTAAACCTGGCTATTTCGCAATTCATGATGAGCCAAGGCTTAAAACTGTTTTGCAGTGGAATTAACCTGTTTAATAATTAAGAGTGATGTTCAAACTTCGTGATAACTTATTATACCGCTGCGCATTATTATTGACACTGTCCTAAAAACCAGATTATGCGTAAGTTGACCCAGATCATTTCATCAAAATTTAAATATATTCCGGTCGTATAAGCTAAAAAAACTTTTTCGCATCCGCGCACTTGAATTTTTGCATACAAAAGAAAAATTTTCAAATCAAATTTTACAACGATCGACAAGAACTGTTCGTATAGCTGGCGACGAATCTCCGAAGATTTTTTGTTCTTTATCTGATATTCAAAGATGCATTTTATCGTATGATTTATTATCGTTGATGCGGGTTAAATTAATTGGTAAAAAATTGATTAGATAAGTTTGAGATTGCGGCTGCATATCAACACGAACTGATAATGAAAAAAAAAGTATCTGATTATCGATGATAAATTGATTTAATATCCGGCTTATCGATAGTTCAAAAAATTAATGCAGAAATGTACCAATTTTTATATGAAAATTTTTTCTGGTATATACAAGAACGTATCTCTTCAAAATTCAAATTTACGTGCGATTTTATGGGCATCGAGAAATTTTAAGTCTGTCTCCGGAAGTAGAAAAAACCGTAGCTAGAAAGACGGCTCGAGTCAGTGAGAGTAGAAAAAACCGTAACTAGAAAGACGCGTATAAGTAGTTACGGTCTTACACGTCAGCCGGATAAGCAAGTAAGGAAAGAGCCGTAATGGGAAGACCGGACGGGCGCAAGTAGTCAACGTCCTTTGGCGTCAGACGGGGCCATCAGCCCGAATCGACTCCGGATCAAGCGCATCAAAGGTCTAAAGACCGAACATCTGAATGGGCCATGACAATCCTTGAGATTTTACGACCAATTTATTACGGGAAACTGTCGGGGACGATTTTTTGTATTCTGTGCGAATATTAGAAGCGATAAAAAAAGGCAAAAAAATACATTTCAGAGAACAACTATACTAATCTGTGACGAAACATAAGCAATCCACACTTTGCCGGTCGACATACGCGTGTCAGAAATAAAATGAGAATTATCTTTTCTAATTAAGTCCTTGAACTTCGGAGTTGTGTAAGATTTGAACTATCGGAAGAGAAAAAAATTTGAGGCAGTTAAATGAACTGCGGCGATTTTTTTTTATTTATTTATTTTGTCGTATGTTCTACTCGATCACGTGGCAGCGATTAGCTGATCGTATATATATACCTATATCTATATCTGTATGAAAAAATCAGCCATTGAGAAACTTGAGTTTGATGAACTCTACATTGATAAATACACGTTTCTTCATACGAATATCATTCAGAAAATAAATTAGTACCCGCGCATTTGAAGTATGTACACCAAGATTACGATATCTCGATTTAAAAATGATCCGGTATAAGCTGGCGATCTATCGAACCTCATCGTGATAGACGTGCCGTCGAGTTAAGCCAAGATAAATCGTCGGAATTATAATTTCGATATTGCGATACGATAATTCATTGTTCGTTCTCAAATTCGTCAAAAACCAGACGATGTTAATATTTTTTTTGTTCAGCTGTTCTGTTTCGCCGCGACTCTTCAAGGAAATATGAAATATGTAATATCGAATTCTGTTCCGGTAGCTCAAAAATCATTCGATGTGGTGTTAATGACGACAAACAAATTACACAATCGGAGATATCTTTCGACTCCCTCGCCTCGTTAATATTCATTACCCAACGCTATGGATTAATAAACGGATTGAAATAAAATTACCAAAATTCCAATCGATTATAAAACATTCGAAAATCTCTCTCTCTCTCTCTCTCTCTGACGCGAGTGTGACCGACGACTGCTTTCACTAATCCCTACATGCTTGATAAACTTCCACGAAATTCTTCTTCCATAACGATAAGAATCTCTTTTATCGCGGATTAGAGATACATAATTCGATTCTATTTTTCTCAATAATCTCGATCAATTCCCGATCATAAAAAAAAAAGAATAAAAACTCTTCGGTTAATCTCCACGTTCAGCTTTTTTTCCTTCCTCATGTATAATTCAGAAACGATGAAAATATTAACCGTGACTCTTTCTATACAAAGATAATTAACTCAAATACTTCTGACGCCGCGCCATTTGCACGAGGTGCAATAGAACTCTGAACATTTCTATTTCTGGTCTGGCGGAGTTTATTCTGGTACTATTCTGCGCCAACGGTCTCCTAGTAGGTGTTCGCCTTGTATATCGTCTCCCGGTTAGCATCTGGTTGGTCTTACAATTAAGCTGCATTAACACCGAACGGTACGAGCATGAGGAACTCGATAATAGGCTTAGTCACGTCTCGCGGAGTCGATGTACCTACCTACTTAAGCCAACAAATAAATCTTCTTACTTTTATTTTGCAATACTGCAGCAGTATTTACGTGTGCACTCTCCTTAACAATTTCCGGATCTAGGCGCGGACTAGGCCTTGCAATAAGCACGACTCACATTAGTCATACCAAACGCTATTTATTCCGCCCCCGTTTATCGGAGCAAATTCCAAAGTGTCCAATACGGTCCGTTTCGACGAGCCGGACGAGGCGAGACTTCAATATCTTCATTGGTACATAATATGGTATAACTCGATTGATGTGGATATAGAAAATAATTACATTTTAATCTATTGATAATAATTCAACGTTTATAGCTAGAAGACGAGCAGCTACTTTGCCAAAATGATATTAATATGATATTATTCGCTATATGTAACGACGATCACCGAAAAACGACGCAATTATTAATTTTAGAACTTTACAATGCATTTGCAGTGTATAGTTTTATTACGATGCACGTTTTATCCCGTGACAAAATATTACTCTATACTCGTATATATCAGTTCCCGCGTATATTATACATGTATGAAACTTTGTTTGTAGGTATATATACCTACATATGAATATATGTAGAAATTTTTTCTTATTACCTCGACATATTTCCATGCGACATTCTTTTTCCGATCATCAATATATTCGTTCTCACAACTTTGTCCTTACATGTACATTCGGTTTTGCACATCGCCTTATCAGGCCACGCATGCAGAAGGTCGTTTTCAACAATTCTTCCATTTCGTTCATTATTATCGTGGCTTGCCTGAGGAGTTAATTTCGATTTTCACGTAGACGAAATGTTTTTAGAAATAATTTTACCATCTGCTATGTGCGAATAACGTCAAACTGCGTCAAACCCCATGATCAGTCAAAAGATGTCATTTTTGAAGATCAAGCTTTTAAAGTGTACATTTTTATCTTCGATATTGGCCGACCGTTATACCGAAGAATTTAGTGACACCTATCGAGATTAGCATCCTTTATTAGCTAATAAAAAATTGACCATGTATCAGAGGCTATTAGTTTGTTTTTTCTAATTCATTAAAAATTTCCATTAATCCTCAATAACTGATAAGAAAAAAAAAAGACGTTACTAAATAAGGCAAACTATCAGCGGCAAAGTCTATACATATAATTCTTTCACGGTGGTGTTAGATGAATATTTATTCACGACGAGTATAATAATTATATACCCGTACCATCTCATACTAGGGCTCGGAGCTTGCGATAGATAAGAAAACGCACGTGATTTTAGCGTGTTTTCAAAATATTGCGCAGAATTGAAAATGACTCATTCATCGTCCTATAAGCCATGAAGATATACTATGCAACGAACGATCGATCGACATTAATAGGTAATAATATAGGTATGTAGCTAATTTAATATATTTCGATAGATTCCGTCTATATGCATAAAAATTCAATGAATTCAAATCTCCGAAATTCGCCTTCTCGATGTATCGAAATATTATCGCGGCTGATTATTCAAAATCGATAAAAATCTTCAGGGTGAAGACAGAAAAAAATGAAAAAAAATAAATAAATAAGAAAAGATGATCGTCTGCTAAAGTAAAGTAAAATTTATATTCAAGGTTGATATTATTTTTTCTTTAGGAAACAAAAAATAACATAAAATAAATAATAATAATAATAAACAAGGTCGTTGCTAATTCTTTCAAGGATTTCAACGCCTTATACCAGTTATTATACCGTTTTCAATTTACGTGATATATTTAATCGTCTAGATCTTCGGAGTGACACGTGCAGGGACTTGAATCTTTTTTTTTTTTTTTTTTTAATTCATAATTTTTGGGATATTGCGGATTTTATAACCGCCAAGGAGCCAACTACGACATCGGGCCGTTGCCTCGCGAAGCGGAATTTTCCTTTACAAGGCAACGATATCGATTATGGCCAGTGTATAGTAGACCCTTGACTCTCCGACCCGTACGACCTTTTTTAGATCGCTGACCTAGTGGATGCTATACATATAATTTACCACGTGAGCTTAATTATCGATTGAAAACTCGGAGTTATTTGAATCTTTATTTTTTAACATTTATTTTTCACTTTTTCTCTCGCTTCCGCGAAACGGTTATCTATGCAACGTGATCGTACGATTTCTAACGACTTTTTTCCTTCTGCTTTTCTGATTTTTCTTTTTTTTTTCTGTTAAACGTGCTAAAATAACGGTAACCTTGACCTCCTATGTACCGAACTAATGGCTTCGAACTTGCTACGTAAGCAGTTTGTCCCACGCGTATAACGCACACATATAGAGACAGATATACAGATATAGATGTACAGACGATTCAAGTAGATATATTGATTCCGATTTATTGTTAGTTGCTGTATATTCCGGGGTGACTTACAGGTGCCTATATATAGGAAAAATTCAGGTAAAACATAAAATTTTGCTAATGATTCCGTGTTCGTGCAGATTACATGAATACAAACTAGCTAAGCAAATGACAAACGATTATGCCAAAGTTGCCCGTACCAGGCAGGCAGGCAGACCAATAATGACAACCTATCAAAATCTAGAGACTCGTTTGAAAACCAACTTCGGGTTCGTGCCAGTCTCTCAGATTGTATATGAATTATGTGGCTTATACTCTAATCTATCGTTTGCAATTAATGGAATAAACAACTATGAATATTATTACCTATACGTTTGAGAACGTGCAGATTTAATCTCACAGGATAAAATAACATCTCGAATTATCTTCACATTTCCAATTTTTTGCTAATTTTTTTTTTTTCTATTTTATTCTCATTTTTAATCGCGGATTTTATTATGCTAAAGAAAAACGAAATTTGGTACTGATACGATTTTTTATTGTCAATTCAAATGATTCGAGACGAATCGAATCGCAAATTAATAATTTACCGGTTAGACAGTTTTTTCGCCTGTTTTTGAAACAGCGTATAAATTTAATCAGAGAATATGACAATCTCAGTAAAAATTTCACGGTCACCTGCTCGTCGCGCTTTGTTTACCGTGAAACCGAGTCAACGTTGTCGTAGGTCGGAGTCTTCGTTCGTTTAATTTTTTTTTTTTTTTCTTCTCTTTCTCTCCGTGTGGCTTTCTTTCTTTCACCGACCGATAATTACCCATCGGTTACCCTGCCGCTTCAGGTCATTGTTAATTTGCCCGAATTTTCCACCTCCTTGCATACTACGGTTACCAAATTTTACTTGGAACCATAGAACCGTGTAAAAGATCAACAACGAGTTAACGCTCCTGCAGCAGCGTAATTGCCAATGACTTCATAAAATATTAACCGTAAAGACAAGTTTTTTCTTTTTTTTTTTTTCTTTCATTTTCATTATCTACATTGACTAGCTTTCGTATTCTCAGAATTTTCAACGTCTTTTAAAGGTCGTTCATTGTGGCGAATCGGAGTTGCAGTACTGAAAAATAGTATGGTGGGTCATACTTGTTAAATACTTGTGACTCATGGGCAGTAAATCGTCTGCCGCAATTATTGAATGTGCGATGTACGTATGTACAACATGGAAAATCCGAGAATTTCATTGCAATAAGAATTTCAAATGGGTATATACCCGCGAAGTTTTATTTCTAACTATTTTTTTCAAACAATTAAGAAACCTGTTCCAAAAAAGTTTTCACACAGTTTATCACTCGGCTAAATATTGTGCAACGAAACGGTTTACTTGTATAGTAAAACGCAATACCGCAGCAGATTTCGGCAATGAAATTTCAAACTGCTACCCCTGCCACATTTGATTTTCGAAATTAGCTATTTTTAGCCAAAAAAGAAGAAAAAAACTCTCTGCCTGGGAGAATATCAACCTACAAAAAGAGATATTCATACTTTTTCAAAAACACTTTTTTTTTCTTTTTACTCTCCTTCTCAAACCCCTCGGCCAATTTTTCCCAAATTAAATATCAGGTCTAAAAATTATTAAAGGTACTCGCGTACCAAATTTCGTTACGATAGGTCGGCACGTTCGAAAGTTATTCGAAGAATGTTCGACTTTCTTGATGCAATAAAAGTGCATCGTAGCATACACAGCATATATAGTATACCTTGAGCTAATTTTTGGTCAAATCTTTGCATTGGCTAAGCTGCAGCGCAATATTTATTCGATGCATAAAGCGACCTGAGCCTGACACGAAATAACCTTGTTGTAGTTCTTACCAAAGCAGTATCAGAACTGGCTGTGCGCATTCTCTTGGGGCTACAACCTTCAAAGGTCGCAAACACTTGCTGCGTAGAGTAGGTAGTTATACCTACTGTATAACAACTCTGCTGCAATAATTCGCTACGCTGCAGCATGAGTCTCTCGGCCCGCTGCACTATCTCCTCTCATTCGTAAAACGAAATAACAGACACAACCTCTCCTCTGCCCAATGTCTTTAACTTACCAACCGAGTTGAGCAATCTCCATAATGCACAGTACGTATACGCCGTTATTTTCATTCTTTAATTATTTATATTGTACACAAGAGACGAAGAAAACAATTTATTTTTTTTTCAACTCCTTCAGAAAGACGAAACCCCACGCGAATCGTTTCGAATTCCTAGAAATCTGCACCTAACGGGCTACGTATCTCAGTCTCCTATATTTCAGATCGTAAAAACTCAACTACCGCGACTGTGCAGTTCGTCATAACAGACAAAATGACCTATAATTGGCAAAATGGCTACTTTAATTTCTCCAGTTGTCTATACGAATTATTGTTTCATTTTTTTTTTTTTTATTAGCATACCACATAATATTGTGTCATTCTCGACCTTGTCGTATACAAGTAGGTTTATCGTTCTGTAACGGTCAGTTAGTTGATGACTAGCTTCTGCGCTGTGCAAACTCCGTGTGGGAACAATTTGACACCGCAAAATAAAGAGTGATACGTATAATAACTGTTGTTGATATATAGGTAGGTGTGAACATATTGATTGGCAAATATTCTGCGGTGGTTAAAAAAAAAAAGAAAGAAAATCGAAAATAGAATAAAACAACAAAGTTTGAAGCTGCGTGCGTCTCGAGATGATGCGCAAAAAAGATCTACGACCTCAGTTTTATAGAACGTCGATCTTACGGCGAATAACAATTGTTCAAATTGCACTTTCGACATATTATCTTCGAAAATTCGTTCAACTTATTGTCAGACATCGAATCTCGGTCCAGAAGGCCGTATACATTCGTTCTTAGTTTTCTTTCTTTTTCTTTCTTCTGGCCTAAAAGAGACGAAAGGTACTTTGTAAAACCGTTCTATTCCTCATCTAGTTTTACGAGTAATACAAGACCCTATAGTCAAGAGTTTCCTTTGTCCGTTACATTCTTCGTTCCCATATTTATTTAGGGATGTATATAGGCACTGCAAGGACCTCTCAATTTCTTCTTCGAATAGCATTCTTGCTTCTTGTCTCATGGATTTTATTTTTAATCCTCAAAGAGCCCAATCCTCTAGTAAAGGATATACCTCACTTTTATCCTCTCTACTCCACTCCGCTCCACTCCTCTCCTCTCTTCTCTTCGCTTCTCCTATCATCGCTCACCCGTTGCAACGAACTCTTGGTGAGGTAGTTGGCTGCAGTGAGAGGAATGCAGCCGAGAGACTTGCAAAAACTCGAAACGACCATACTGTAGTCAATCCACTACCTTCCTTCTCTTCTCTTCCCGAACCCCCTTTGGCTCCCTTATTCTAGCTATTCCTTTTTTCTTGACGTTTATTTTCTCCTTCTGCATCCCTATGAGAAGAGCCTGCAGCGTGGTGCACGGTCAAAGGAACTCGGCTTCAAACAATTTTGCTGAAAATAATCCTCGGCTTAATCGTCAAGAGGATAGAAGTCCAGAAGCTGTGGATTTTAGATCCTAGACGAAGATTAAGTTTCCGTCTCTTTTCTCCTTTTCGTTTTTTTTTTTTATTCGGGTAGTTTCAATTTTTTTTTTTCTTTATTTCACGGATTAACAATCCATCCATTGATATGAAAATACATCAATTATTTGTTTCAATTTTTCCTTTTCATCGACAAGACGAAAGATCTTTTCAAAGTGAAACAAAAAACACAAATTAAAATAAAAAAAAGCACTTCTTGGCGCCGGTGAAGCTTTCATAGTCAAGCCTGTGCGTAATTTCAGGTATGCTTTTACGCGTTACGTTCCACTCTAACAATAGATGAATTTTTTATTCTGTAAGAAGTTGAAAGAGCAAAAGATACGTAATTTAAGCAATGTTGGGGGAATTTCTTGCTTTTTTTTTGTTGGTTTTTTTTTTTTTTTTTTAAGATTACTATATTTCGACGCAATTTTGAAAAAATAAGTACTCTATACAAGTTAAATAGTTTATGACATGTATATATAAACGCGTATATATATATGTATATATCCGAAACCACAAAGTCCCCGAGCCGCAGAGTTGATATTTTAAAGATTAATTTTATTCCGCAGCGGTACTATATTTATAATGCGTATTTTTCAAGAATTTACGTTATACTTTTCCGGGAGTAGAGGAAAAAAAACAAAAAAAAATTAACCGTACTCATACTTTCACTTCGCTTAGTTTATTAAATTAAAGATAACTTGTTAAGAATAACTTAAGATTAGGATTTTACTTTATACTTCTGCGAAGTTCTCTGGTATGTATATATTTATAGTAACATCGTAGTTATAGATATTGCACCATTTTAAAACGAATCTGTTTTATTTGTGATTAATTGACGAAGAGGTGGCAGACACTAGAAGCATATTAACACGCATTGAATGTTTCTATGTATATAAACGTGTACATGTTTGTCTACATATATTTATTTCGCAAATAGATCCAGACAGTCTTTGACTAACACGGGACCAGAGGCGAGCATAATCTTAGAAGCACCTGTCCTATCTTCGTCAGACAATTTTTCTTTTTTTTTTTTTATTATTTTTTTTCTACTTT
This sequence comes from Macrophya alboannulata, assembly GCA_949628255.1. Classification (NCBI taxonomy): domain Eukaryota; kingdom Metazoa; phylum Arthropoda; class Insecta; order Hymenoptera; family Tenthredinidae; genus Macrophya; species Macrophya alboannulata. Next base: position 10,913,852 of record OX451207.1, on the reverse strand, counting down.
TTCTGACAAAATGGATTTTCTTCTTTTTTTTTTTTTTTTCTTTTCAACTTGGGAGTAGAATTTTGAACTTTTGTAAGAAAAAAAAACTATGTGAAATTCTATTCCCATCTAATAAATAGAAGAAGAAAAAAAAACTCATGAATTTTTATCTTTCAAAAAATTCCGACAACTTATCTCGTTCCATGAGTGCCAACGAGTGTCTGGCACCGATTAGGCAGGCTTTTATAATTATTTCTTATCAAATATACCGATTACAACATAACGTTTCGAACTATGTATCTACCCTCACGAGGAAAATTTAAAATAGATCTCCTCACTTTTTCCTCCATCGAGAGTCGATAGATGAATAATTTAAATTCTTGCAATTTATTGATCTAAAATAAAATATCGACTGGCTAAGATTTTTTTTTTCGTTTATTTTTCGATAAAATCAAAGATACAGCTGCCTTAAACGAATCGTATACTTAATTCCAAACCTTCGATTTTTAGTTCAATTATTCTTCAACAATTCTCCGAGTTATGATATACCCACGCGAAATTTCAGTCGACCTCGTAAAGACAGATTGCAAGTTCCTGTATCAGAGCAAAGAATGAAATTTTAGCTAGCTAATCGGTATCATTTTTCATAGACAAAAGTACAGGATATTAAATATCTTTATAGCTACAGATCTTACGGTTGTCAGTGTTAATCGTTTCCTGCAGTATCTAATTGTCCTAAACCGAAAATGATTTTTATTATTCATCTTTCATTCCGCAGCTGTAGGGTGATTTAATTTTGTTTTAATGGTACCGAAAGTATGTCAAAGCCAGTCATTACTTCAGACGCTATATACCTACATAAATAACAAAATGTACATACATAAGAAAGATGTGAGACGCGCGATAAAAGTACTGGTATGTAATATATGTATACGTATGTTACATACGTGCAATTATCGAGGCCCTGCAGAGTTCATCTTGTCCTTCATTTACTTCCGAAAACAATAAACGCATGCTACACGTGCCGATTCTCAACTTTGCAAATTCGATCCTTCACAGTCAAGGCCGTCAAGGCCATACGATTTCGCTTTTTCTATGACCGCAATTGTCAACGGAAATAATAGCGTCTATAAATATATCTCTGTATATACACATACGCAATAAATATAATATAACAAAAGCACACCCACGAGACGTTCTCTTCGTGATGAATTTTTCCAATCTACCATATCGTTGGCGCGTTTTATATTTTAATTAATTGACACTCTAGATTGATTGTACTTTTAGCATACGAGGCGGTTGGCGCCGTTGGTCAATTTATTGTTTTCTATATTTTAGATCTCCGGTCTGGCTCTCACGCACGCTTCATTTTCAATACGACGTCACGCATTAATTAAACGTTACGCAAGTAGAAATTCCGTTTCTTTCAAAAAATTTCTCCCACTCGAATAGAAAAAACTTCGACTAGATGTAAAATTGCAAGAAAAAAGAATCATGTCGATGCAGTGGTAACATTACATTTTGTTCAAGACTATCTCATAGAATCATGATAACGATTTACAGAATCTCAACTATACTCGACCCTGACCACGAAGATATAAATAGCATCAACATTTGAAATTCTATGTATGTATAGCCATTTAGTTTTTCCTGTTTTTCCTCCTCTGTTAAATCTAGAACGTTTATACTCGTTCCCAGTCTGAAATTGAATGCCTCAATTAAAACTAGCGATAGAAATCGCGTGGTACACCGGTGTACTCGCGATTAATTATTCTCAACGGAGACTACATGATGATTTTCGAGAACAATGCATTATATGCTGCTTATTTAAATCGTACCGGAAAATCCGGGAAACTGATTTTTTTTTTCCTCTCATTATTTATGAATTTATCGCTCGTATCTTACTAACAGAAATACTTGTAGTAGTAAACTAGCGGCATGGGAGGTTGTTCAAGGAAAACCAGGGACTGAAGACCGGTCAGTCTCTTACACAATAGACAGCTCTGTTTAAATTGCAGAAGAAGCCATATCAATAGATAACAATTAATTGTTACGATATAGTGATTAAAGACCGACCAGTTTCTCATATTTAGTGTAAAAGATACATCCAGTAGTAAGCAGGGGTGATTTATGGCTTCAGAATCGTCCCGTATACTATCATTAGTCCTCACAGTTTGTATATATATGCTTAATTATAATTAATGTACAGATATATGTGAGTTGAAGAGGGAATTCAAATAGTTTGGTAGACAGTTATAATTACATCAAGCGTTATAAAACTGTTCTATGTACGACCTGATTACCCAATTATCGTCGGACTATACATGGGACGAAACTTCTTATCAAAGAGCACGCGGTCTCGTAGTGAAAACGTCTTTGGCACACAGACTTTACTCTCAAATGTGTCTAATTAGTCTGCAGCTGATTATAATGTATATGCGTGAGTCTAGGTATCAGCTGTTACGATTAATTAATGCCATCACGTGTCTACGCAATAAAAAAAATTTCTACGCAGATTCAAATTCGTGGTCAGAATCGGAATTGCTTTTTTGAATATGGGTCGTGACCTTGTATACATACATACATATATACATATATACGGGATAATTATAAGATTCTTCAAAGTCTGTCAATGTCGTTAATCGGAGTAGGTAATAATTTTTCAATTTTTTACGACTAATCATCTCTCGATCTTCGTATACGGTCGTAATTTCATCTCAGAATTACAACGACAGAGAATTTATTTTGAAACTTATTTATGCTATCGATTTCCTTCATTCGATGTCCTTCGATGTCGACCAAAAGGATAATTAAGAGTATAGATTGACGTCAGTTCGTTAGTATAATAAACGGGATTCACCGCTCGTATACTATGGACAGGTTTGAAGTTAGTCATGAACCAGATTTTAGATAAACATATTGAATTTACCACAAAAATTTTAACGACTTTTTACCGCTGCAGTGGCAAATTTCTTTTATTTGGTCGTTATTTTCTTATTGATGATGCAGAAAATTTCGATTTCGTATTTAACCTTCAGGATTTTTCAATCAATTCGCTATTTGCGAACGAAGCAGCAAAAAAAGATATCAAGCACGTGAAATCAGTTGATTGAATGTCGAGGTTAATTGACTGTTCGATCACTATCCAGACATTTCATCATACTCACGTCACCATAATTATTCACAGGATTTCATATAGCCCCAAAAATCTCAATTCAAAACAATTAAATTTTCCCAATTTCTACTGCCATCGATTTCGGAAATTCCCATGCGGCTATAAGACTGGACGAGTCAATCCGCGTATTCAAATCTCAATTGAGGGGATATTTTTAAATACAATATGACCGCAGCAGGAAACCCCAAGTTCTTTCATTTTTCCCAATTTTACCAATTTTTCTCCCACTTTCCTTCGAGACAATCAATATTCAAGGTGTTTTGTCTGTCGATTATTCATCATTGATTAGTATTATACAATGCATTCTGATGATTCTTTAATTCGACGTCTCTGTTCGGGGAAAAAATGGACCTCCGGCTAATCTTGGCATATAGGCTTTCGTTTGCCAGTCGAGTATATAGATACGTATACCTACTTCCTTATTTATCTTTTCATTACTATTCGAAACGCATAGAACCTGTTTGACCAAATTCCAAGATTTCTTATTGACTTATAAATTAACCGGTAATTTTTCTTTGAATTTAAACAATGGTGGCGTCAAGCAGTTCGAAACGATCATTGCTCAAGGCAAATAATAATAATATATCGAATTTGAACTAGTCGGTTCGGCGCAGTGATTCAAATCTTTTTTTCTCTCTAGAAGTACGAGAAATCATATACCTAAGTTATTCAAAAATCATATTTATCGGGTAAAGATTATAGTCCCACGTGTGCCGAGGCGATGAGTGAATTCAAAGAACTATGTCCGCTTCGGATTATTAACACCGATGAAAAAAATAAATAGTACAAAATCGAACAGGTTGTAAAGTCCAACATTCGAGTAACACGTGAACAAATACCTATCAGCACCCACTCTTACCTGGATTAACCGTATCTCTTTAGCGACGCGGGTTTTCATATTACCTACGTTATTTGGTTTTATTCTCTGCACTTTTTCTCACTCGTATATACCGCAATAAACTTGCGATTATTCTTCGTCGCGACGTTTATGTATTTATTTCAAAAAAAAAATAAAAAAAAATACGTTACCATGCATGCGTATAAACGACCCTGAGTTCAGGGCTATCGAGATAAGCCGAGACGAAAATATTTCAAATAAAGAAAAAAAAAGAAAAATAGGTCGATTTCGTGGTTCATTATCGAAGAAAATTATCTTACCGGGTTAATTAATTGAGCGCGATTAATCGATTCTGTCAAAACTTATCAATGAATTTCCATAGTCACTTCAAAACTTCTATATAGAGAAATGGGTTTATCATCTTCTCGGTAATTCCGGAGCAACAGCTTATATATACGTCAGTTTGTGAATAGAAAATTTTAACCCTTCTTCCGTTATTTCCCATGGACAGAATTTCACTCTTCGTCGTTTAATTAGGTACTACATACTTCGAATGGCCTGAAGTTAATTAGTACAGAATCCCCAGAGAAATGCAAGTTTCCCTATATCTGCACAGGCGTTCAAATAAGCTTGGCGTCGCCTTGTGTATTCCTGAGAAGATCCCAAGCCTAGTCACGGGGTGAAATCAATTAACAAGCTACAAAGGCGCTGTCATCGACGCTCTCATCGACACCCGGATCAAACTGGAATCATTTAATTCGTAAAGCAGAGTGGAGCCGTTTTGACTAACGCGTTTCGTTGTACACTGGCTCTTATACACACGTCAATTTTTTTTTCATAAAAATATATCTCCTTGCTTTTATAGTTTAATTTTCTCCAAATTGCCAAAGGAATTTTTTGCCTCATTAAGTCTCAGAATTCCTCTCGCAATTGTACGACCACTCATCGTCAAATCAAGTTACACAAAGTCAGTTAACTCGAATTAACATGGACTACTGAGAAAACCTTTCACCAGTTCAAAGTTACTTAAAAGAAAAGAAAAAAAAAAAAGATAAAAATCGCAATGCACATTTTTCAGTACTCATTTAAATAAAACGTTCTTTGAATTAACGAAGTAAGTCAAACTCTGCACCCATGCAAATCTACCTGAACTCTCGATTCCAACGAACAGGTATATATGTTTGCTCATAGTGCTTACCAAAAAAATTAGTCAAGAAATATTCCCATCGGGTCATTAACAAAAATGGAAGATCATATATATAAAAAAAAAAAAAAAAAATGAACCCTGTAACTGTTTTTTTAATTTTTTTTACTGTGGGATTGTATTGGTTCGTGAAACTTGAAACTTGGAGAGTATAAGAAAAAAGGAGCTATGAAGTTGAGAAGGAATTGTTGTAGTAGGTATAGTTGGTGTGATTTTCGTGACCAGGAGGAATTGATGTAGGAAGGAAATTTTTCGTCGGTTCTGGTCAGTTTAAAAATAAGCAAGATTCTAAACTGACCAGAACCGACGAAAAATTTCCTTCTACGTAGTAGGTATAGTGGAACGTGATTTGCAATTTTGAATTCTCAAATTATACCAATTTGTAATTAACTTTGTCCAATTATAAGACACGAGTCAGTAATAACAATTTAATGATAAAGAGATGCTACTATAACTATCTGCCCAAAGTCACGAGACAGAACGTAGTGCTCTCATGTGACTCCTCTCTACGCCTACGCGATAATATGCATTCGAATACATACGAGTGTGTACATACATCTGTATGTCGTAGACGAGTAGGTACATCTCTGTGACACCTATTACATTTTGCACAGATATACACTCGCGCAAATATACGGTATACATAAATATATATACAGATAAAGGTACAGTCGGGCAATAAAGTTCTTGGAGGGTCGAAATTCAGGCTCAAACGTTTCAGTGTCTACGCTGTTGAGCAGCCCCCTCGCTTCGCATACCCCGTTCTCTGAGAACGCGAATCGGGCAGACTACCTACCTACTCAAAGTAAAGTAAGAAATACTTCCTAAATATACAGGGTGTCCCAGAACTAAATGTCGAAAATGAAAGGTGGCCTAGAGGAGGTCGAACTGAGTAAATTTTCCCGAAGAACATGGGGTCTGCGAAGTCGCGTTCGCGAGATATCACAGGTTAAAAAAAAAAAGTATCGCTTTGCGCCGCCGCGACGCGGCGCAAAGCGATACTTTTTTTTTTTAACCTGTGATATCTCGCGAACGCGACTTCGCAGACCCCATGTTCTTCGGGAAAATTTACTCAGTTCGACCTCCTCTAGGCCACCTTTCATTTTCGACATTTAGTTCTGGGACACCCTGTATATAATAAATAACGCATCGATGCGCCTGCTCAACAGCGTAGACACTAAAACACCTGAGCCTAAATTTCGACCCTACAAGAACTTTATTGCCTGACTGTACATGTATGACTTCTCGGTTCTGTTTGTCATCTTCTTGCCTAGTTATAGACCTCGTGGTCTATTCTAACCGTAACGTTCGAGTTTATCAGTAAACTTTTGACTCCCATATCACGTGCAACTCATTTCACGGTTCTTAAGATTTGAAAGATTAAATTATCATCATGTGTATACCTTGTACGGATGTATGAATACACCGGTATTTGCCAGGTCTTCTTGAGGCATACCAGTCGCGACTATCTCCTCACCGGATCGAGATATGAATCAATTTTTTTTTTTTTTACGGTTTTTTTTTTGATCCCCATTCAGCGTTATTGCGGGGTTTATAAAATCGCGATTGTTTTATCGCCATTCAATCTCTTTGAAAGAAAATTAATTCATGCTCTCTTAAGTAATGACTGCAAAAAAATGACAAAAAAAAAAAAAATAAATAAAATACTTTTACATTGTAATAATCGAGATGGATGTACTGCCTTTCGAAGTGGAAGTATGTATAATCTGCAATCGAAACAGGGCGCCGTGCCTGGTACTGCAACAGATTGCAGTGTAACGAGCACGCGAACCTCCTCTTTTTTATTTCGCTTCGATATCTTATAATTGGGTCGATCAAGTGATACATAATCGGATTTTATTATATCTTGATATGTTTATAATATCGACAGCCTTCGTTCTTATAAAGTAGAAAACCGAACTTTGCGTGTCGAAACAGAAGAAAAAAAAAAATCGAAAGAAAACTGCATTCGTGATGAGTATTTTGGTTTTTCTAAAACGATGATATAAACCGCGTGAAAAAAAAAAAAAAAAACTTTCGTCCAAATACCTCCAGCCACTTGTTCCTATCGCCAATTTTTGTTTTTTTTTCTCATTTACTGAGGGTTCAAAAACCGTCTGGAAAATTTCACCGTATCTTAATCCGTTAGAGAGAGATATAACAGTCTACATTGATTAATATCGAGTACTCCGCAGTATTGTTTGTATATATCTATCGTTGTCATCTGTAATGTACAATACATACATATAGATACACGTACTCACATGACTCATTGCAGAGTAATGGTTAGGGTCGCGACGACGTATGGCGTTATGAGAATTCATTCGAGGCGCCGTAGGCGAAATTCTCTTTGCTTAGCCTGATTGTATATCTAGTAGAGGAGGAAATAATTACCAAATTCTACTAATTCGTTAGGATATTCTCCATATAAAATTGTTATGATCACGTGGCGGAGGGTTCGCATATATTCGTAAACAATTACTCGGAGTTATAGTTCCGTATGAGAAACCCTTCAAGGTAATTGAATGGACGCTGGATAATACCGGTTTTTTAACTAGTGACTAGCGGCTGTTGCACAGTAAATATAGTATACTTGGAATCGAACAGACGCCTGGCGCCACTGCGCCAATCATCGATAGATTGTGCAAGAAAATAAAATTGATATATAATATTATCGTGGAATTATGGAATTGTATACGTCAATTTATATCGATTTTCTTGACAGTTTAAATGGTTTCTGTGACGGCCTGGAATTTTAGGATTTTTGTTCATCAGATTTCGGCGTAGGATCGGCGAAAAATTTCTATTGTAAAACCCTTCATTTGAGAGCAAACTGCAATTAACCCTTTGATGATTTTAGTGAGCAATTCAATTTTTAACCTTTGACACAGTGCCCCGTATGTGAAAGTCCCGTATGTGTAATGCTCGACGATTTTCTTATACACGGTCTGTAATCAGCCTAGATTGTCTCCTTGTCAATTATTCTCCTTGAGCGACTATCTCGACCTAATTGACCATTCGGATTGCTGCAACGATTGTGTGCACAGATAATTTTACGCTGCTATCATAAGAGAAATGAATGTACATGTACACATAACGAACATCCCTTTCTAAATTTTTGAATTTCACCGCGTAATAGAATATTTGGTAATAAATTTTGTGGTAATTTAGAAAGGTATGTATGTAGGTATATGTTTGATTAAAAAGCAAAAATTAACGTCTAGCCTGCAGAAGCATCGGTATTGTCAAAGTTCTGCATGAAATTTCGGTTCCAACTATTTTTTCAAATAATTAAGAAACTTCTAACAAGAAAGTGGGCGTAGTTTTATCATTCGGTTGAAAATTATGCAACGAAATATTCTGATTATGCTAAAATGAAATTCCGCAATATATTTTGGTGAGATTTGTACAACAGTTGTCGAGATTTGCAGCAATGAAATTTCGAACTGTTACCGCTCCCACATTTGATTTCCAAAGTTGGCTGTTTTGGGCTAGAAAACTCTGTACCTCGAGAAGTATCAACCCACAAAATTTCACCCAAATCGGAGAAACGGTTGTCGAGATTTTGATAGTTCTTGAAATATTCATTTTTCTCATAGATTCCGAAACCCCTTGACCGAATTATCTCAAATTTAATATCAAATCTAGAAATTATTCGAGGTATCTAAGTTCTAAATTATGGTGAAATTAAACGACTCTTTTGAAAGTTATTCGACGGTTTAACAAAGTGAAGAACTTTAGTGAGTGTCCCACTTTCTTGTTACACATAAAACTTCACTTGACCCTCGTTCTTTGCTCTCGTTAGTTTCAGTCAAATGCTAAACACGATACCGAATTTGGTTGTTAAAGCAGTGTCGATATCTACAATGATCTTGAATTCTTATAACTCGAAAAAATAAATAAATAAATAAATAGAATAAAATAGAATAAAATAAAAGAGACGTATGTACACTAAATTTAGAATCTAGCTAACAAATGGCATCGCATTCACAAAAGTTTATTGTACCCAAATGTACCGAACAACGAAGAGTAGTGACAACTACATTTCAATTTTTAGGGTACATACATTTACCTGTAAAGCCTGAACAGAGTCAACAATAGACGAGACTTATGATCTAAATCCTACCATCCATCTGTTTCGATACATGCAGAAATGAAGCAGTCTCAGTTCAACCATTGACGGAATTTTCTTGATTCCAATCCCACTGCAGCAGTATAATAAAATAGGAATAAAAAGTATTAGCTACTGCATTCGATCAAAAGTTTTTAATTGATTTTGAGAAAGAGTGGATAAGGAGAGTTATTCCTCGCTGTACTTTACCTGACAATGGAGAATTTATTTCATTCAAATTTTACCGAGTAACAGCTATAAGGTCACCGTATTATAATTCGACGGTCTCTCGAAATCGCGAATCTTTACACATATCCTTGCTAATTGCATAGATTTTATTATTATTTAGGTAAACTTTGTGACTGGAGTTCTCAAACTTTATTGCAAATGAAATAAACCATTGATCAATTGGCGCAGAGATTTTTTTTTTTTTTTTTATTTGGAGGGAATACAAAATTTCATTTAATATGTTAAAAATTGATTGCTACTCAGAGATCCAAAAATACTTCGATACATGAAAATAATTGACCCTGCAGGCGATAATTTGACAACGCCAATTCACAACCAACTGTTAAACGTCATCTGCATTTTGTATTTAAACAGGTGACAGGAGTTTTATACTTGGCAGAAAGTAAACTTAAGTTTAACATATAAGTATATACTCGAATGCCCATATACCTTTGGACACGTAAACCGCTTACGTAGAGAACTAAACAAATATTAAAAATTAGTTCGCATATATATCCAGACAATTTTTCTCACTCGACAGCTGGTCTTGTTTTCTTTGCTGGGGGTACGACGCCTGACCTTTTTTTTTTTCTTTTTTATTTATAAACATACATATGTATATATTATATATAGCTATATAAACAAATAACTATATGTTACCAGGCAAAAATATTGATAGTTTTTATTTTTGTTATCATTCATCGTCCGATTAGAATAAACAGCCGGCGCCAATTTCTTCATCGGCGTTAATTATTAAATAATCGATAATAGTTCTGTAAAAAAATTATTCATTCGTTGTTCTAGAGTTTAATCGATAGATTCACTATATAAATTTGAAAATATTAACTTATTACGATGATTGATGATCTTATAACGGTAAATTTAACAAGAGCTATTAGGCACCGTTTAAGAACATCTGCGGTTCGATATACACTTCTTTATAATGAAACAAAATTAGCATCTTCATATTTTGAGGTGTCTATTTTTGAGGCGTGAATAAACGTACACATACGTTATACTTTACCTATAATATATCATCCGAGAAATAGTGACGAATAATATTTCGCTTACATATACATACAATAGGTTTACAACCGGCCTCGGTTATATGGAACAGTTGATGTAACTCGCGGCCTAATAATTCTGGAAAAATTCTAAAACTGATAATCCGCGATTATTCACGATCTTTAAAAAACATTAACGCGGTCTGAACGTATTATTCATAGCCGTACGCTGACCAATATATGTAAACAATAATATGGTGAAAAGTAAGCAACATATTGCTTGTATATAATATCTTGCGACAGCAGCATATAGAGCATCTAATAATCTTTTGTAAACAATAATATATGCATTTATAATATAATGCATATGTTATTTGTGAATATGCCTACACCGCAGTGAATCACACGAACACCGTACATGTACTGTACATAATATAAGTTACATATATACCTATCATCCGTTCAATTCTTAATAATATGTATTGCTCGTTGTCAGATTACGCCCTAAATTTGCTTATATACAACCATTATATACCGATAAGACGAAATGACACTATAAAGTACATATCTGCAGCGTTACGAAATGCAAAATATTTGTCTCTTCACCACTGACGTACAAGTTTCGCCACATATTTGATATTGTCGTCTTCTTTTCGTTTTTTTTTTTTATAAAACTAATAACAGATATATGTACGAAAATTTGATTAACCTTGATTCCGGTGCTGTACACGTTCTAGATCAGACAATAACACTGTACCTGTTTTCTTGTTACATATCATGCAGTAATTTCGTTATTTTAATTTTTTTTTTGTTTTCGGTACTTTATCGTTTATCGTGTAACCGTGTTACCAGTTTCGCATTATATAGCGACGGGTTTTATTTTCGGTTTATCGTTCGGCAAAATATGTTTGCTAATATAGGTATAATGGCTCTTCTTTTCTCCTCTTTCATTCAAAAAAAAAAGAATAAGAATAAGAATAAGAACCTCGATACCAACAGCTGAGAATAATCTGCGGTCGACAGTAATTATCTCGTGGTTTATTCTACACTTTATACTCCAAACAGAGAATTGGCGAAAAATAATTATTACGATTACTGCACCTTACAGCTACAGAGAGACTGAACAAAAGAAAAAATTCGTTATTCCATTTTGCAACGAAAAACCATTTCGAAAGTTCATCCCGGAAGGTTTGAAAGTAATTCCAGTTTACGCATCATGACGATTATTTAGGTACAGCGATCTTTTATTCTTCGAAAAGTCATAAATTCTTTGCTGTAAAAATTATTTTGTATTTATTTATTATTAATTTTTTGGAAATGTTGAAAACATCTTCAAATTATTTCCAAGAATCACTATATACGCCTTTTTATTTGACGTTTCCACATACACATACATACCTGTAATCTACCCAACTGCATCAGTTCGTAAATTCTTTATCGTATTCGTATAAAACGGCAGTAGCTGCCGTGCCTACGTTAATCTTGTTGTTCGTTGAAGGAGTGGATAATTTGAGTGGATAAAAGAAAAATAGAAAAAAAAGAATTTCAAGGTAAAAGTTTATACACAGGATATTATGTATAATGTATATATGTATATATATCCTATGGGTATATAATATATAAGCGTCCGAGGTACTTATAAGAAAGTGCCACGTGTCAGAATGGAATTGCTAAGGCTTTTGCACCGCTTTTATCGTCCTCGGAATTCTAATAACACTCCCTTGATATATCTCTCCCTCGTAATACTCTTGGTCCCGGCAAACAAGGGAGAGAATTGTCGACTCATGGAGGAACCTTTCAGACCTGTTTTCAACCTTGCGGCAAACGCGAGGAAAATCACCGCCCCTAGCTATAATCTAGAACGCGTTCTGTAGCCTTGCCTCGTTTATAACTATAAGGCAACAAATATCTCTACCCATTTTCGTTACGGAAATGAGAGGAAAGAGAAGGAGGATAAAAAGAAGAACAAAAAATGAACAAAAATCGATTGCGCATATAAGTAGATACATGTGCTTTTTTTTTCGTTGCTAATGGCAAATACAACGCAAACGGAGATTTCTAACAATTTGTAAACATTCATATTAGTCTGCGTAAACGAACCTCATACTGACCCAAACACGGCGCAATCTAATTTCCGAGACTTCCGTGATCTGGAATTTATAAATATAGGTACAGGATCGTCGAAGCAATTACGGGAATGCATGTAAGTGTATGTATGAATCACGTTCTTATTCACCTCGGCATTTATACCAGCACGAGGGAAATTATTTCTCGAAAGAAAAAATAAAATGAAAAGAGGAAAAAAAAAATAAAATAAAAAAAAAGGAAAGAAGAAAAAGTTACACGTGCGGTTCAAATTAGAAATTAAAATAACTACGCAGACGTATATAACATGTATGTAAAATAAATACATATGCGTAGAATTTTTTTTCTTTTTTTTTTCTTCAGTTTGGTTAATTACATTTGATGTATATTGATGTGAAAGAAAATCGGACTCTTATAGGTATACCTACTTCGGTGGCGATAATTAAAGAGTATACATATACCTATATTAAGCACAGACATATATAATGTAAAGCTACTGATAAATAAACCCAATTAAAGGCTAAATACTAAACCGTATAAATGTGTCTACCTTAATTACGGGTAGTTCAATTAAAAACATAAAACTGATAAATTTAATGCAACTGAACGGTTGAGGTATTGAATAATTTTTATTTTTTTTTTTATATAATTTTCCCGAAATGTTAAACTAATCTGCTCATTTGACGAACTTCGTTTCAAACAAAATTCACACCTTACATTTCCTTAAAAGCAATTGTCACGCCTATATGCGGTGCAGTTTCATAATATTTTACATTTGCAGTAGTCCAGAAAATTTTAAATACTTTTTACGCTCACGTACACTTTTGTTTGAATTTTTTTTTATTTTTTTTTTCATGAAACTGCAACGCCTGCACAGCATGATCCGAACGTTTATGCGACCGCACATCGGGCATAATTAATATATATGTATAAGCGCTTTTTTAACGCGTGTCATAATGAGCTTGAGAGTTTTTTCGAGATAGTGAAAATAATCGAGGGATACATACCTGTACGAACGTAATTACACGAACAATTACATTATTCAGGAGGAGTGTATATATACAGGTGATTAAAATTAATCTGTTAAATCTCTTATCGAATAACATATATTCTGTCATTGATAACCGATTTTTCGAAAATCGTATCGCCGCAAACAGCTCTAAAATATCCCTACGTACTTTAATAGTTTGGTAATAAGATCTAGGATATATGTATCTGCGGCGTAACGAGTATAATATTTTATTATATATTTAAAATCATTAAAAAATTCGATAATATTATTCAAACTTTTATTCACATACACATACGTATGTATATAGGTACATACAAACAAATAGCAGACAAACATTGATCCTGCTTCTTTTAATTGAACAACAAAAGAAGAAGAGCAGACTATCCGTTAGCGTCTAGCATAATTATATTGCAACCACCTGTAAAACTTGTAAATATTAGAAATGATTTCGCTATAAATTAAATAACAAATATGTATGTATGTACACGATCATTTCTATCTTCCGTTATCGAGTCCGGAATGCTGCTACTGATCGTTATGATTCCTATACAGTTACGTAAAAATTACGTAATCGTGGCTACAATGCTGAATCGTTTTATTCTTCATTTTTTTTCATGTATTATTTCATTTTTTGCACACCTTCGCTGGGCTTATTGTTTCTTATGCAAGGCAGTGGTCGTTTAATCAAGAAGTTATTGAAACGTTGCTCAAAAAATGACTAACATATTACTTCTGCATTCTCCTATAGGTATATGTATAAAGTCCAACAGAATCTCAAATCTATGCATTTCAATTCGACATTGATTACCTATGTATCTAGACACTTCGGTTGTAATTATTCATTGCCACGACGTATGTGCGTATGTATAGCACGGAACCGTTCGAATATCCCCTCTTTGCGTACATACATAATGACTAGAATGTAAATAAATAGAAGAGACGAATGCCCGCGGGTTCGGATTTTACTGGATGGACCGGATTGTCGGTTAAAAACATAATATACGTACTCATGCACGTATGCATGTACAGTTTGCATACATACATGAACTTGCATGTATATATTCTGCGCGTTATATTTATACAAGGAAAAAAAAAAAAGTAATACATATTGCAAAGCAGTCAGACCGTTGAGGCTTCGCCACTATACGTACGTCGCGTTGTACGGGCATCGGGGGATCCCGCGATCCCAGCGCCATCTACGCGCATGGTTATTTAAGTGCCGCGCCTACCGTCGAAGCGCCAGTCCAGCTCGAGATTTCATTACGCTTGGTACTGAGGTCAAGAAGCTCTTTCTATCCGTCTAAGGAAGAATCTAAATCAAAATTAAATACATCAACCAACACAAGAGAAAGAAAAAAAAAATAGATACAAATAGAAAATAACATATCTATATTTTTTAAAACAATTATAACGTTCAGAATCTCCTGCAGTGTTTGCTGTCAGTGCGTTTTTTTTGTGCCCTTGAGGATTACTTCGATGTAAGTAATCTTCTGTACTGTTTTATGACAAACTTCAGCTTTCACTCTAAAAATGCTCAGAGATTATTTGATCAGTTATTTCGTTTTGTGTTTTGTACCCTCTTCCTGTTGCCTTTGATTCCCTGTGATCATTTTCCTGGAAACTACAAACAATCGCCGAATAACCGTTATTCGTTCAGTTATAACGCGATTCTATGTTCCCTCGAACGTGTTCTCGAATTACTATTGGACTGTTTCATTGACGTCACACTAAATCGATACCGCTCAACTGCTGATAAGAAACACGTCTTATCGCGTATTGTTATCTGATGAAACCGTGACAAGTTCTGATGATAAAAAGAAAGAAAAAAAAAAAGAAACTTTTGAAATAATAATTTACAACTAGTTTTTTTTCTCATCCTTTCGTCATTAAAAAGTTTAAACTGTGCCAGTATGACGTCACAACGAATGCGAGACAGGGATAGAGACAGCCTTGCCAGAAATATAATCGATAAATTTCAAGCAGTAGTGGGGTGGTCGTGGTATCATAACACAAATAGTGAGGCATGGTCGCAGCAAAGCAATACAAAAAGGAGATCAATACTTCCAAGCTCTCTCGTTCGGTTCTAGGCTACAATATATATGAAACCGATATTTAACACCCCGGGGATTATGTCGTGTTATGTATGTTCGATTCAAAGTCCAGCTAGTTCGAAACCTAACACTGGTATTTCATGGAAAAAAAAAATTAATTACTACAAATGTTAGAGGGAGGAGATATATCTACCAGACGAACGTGCTATCGCATAGCACATAGTTCATCGGAAAAAAACTTTATACCGGTTCAATTATTTTTGACATATACCTATGATGAGTTTATATGAAAATCGGTCAAGTTCTATTTACTTCTAATGATCAAACGTCGCGTATTAAAATTTACCGAAATTCTTACACGCAATGTTTGTTATAGTCGGTTGATGTACTTTCTTGAAATTCTTTTATAAGATGAGTGAGTCTGTGAATCGCGACCGGGGTCTACAACTCCCCTCGCGATCAATATCTGGTGCAACTCGCATCGCTCGCCAAAGCGGGTTGTTGACCCGAATGCACCGGCTCTTTCCACCCCTTCCGTTCATAAGACTGGTTGACTATATCTCTAGACTACGCACATTTAAAGACCGCGGTCTAAATCCCACACTGCATTACTCTACGATGTGTAGTAGGTACATAGTTTAATGATATGGATTGCAGATGCGTTGTAATAGGGGTCAGATCGTTAGCTTATAGCTACATATATATATATGTGTGGCTTAACGAAGTTTAATTTAATCGTAAGAATCGCTCTAGTTAATATCGATTTTTAATTATACGATAATTTTTGGAGATAAGAGGGTTATGGCATTATGATTATTATTATTAATTATTAAAGTTTAGGAAAAATTTCTAGTCTATTTTAATACCTGAATGACTTGGCTATTTTAATTTCGTTAACTAAAATACATTTCCTATATTGTAAGCGGTAATTTGAGCTTGCTGTATGTTTTGATGAGTTAGCAAATTCCTTCCTTTGACTTACTTGATGTTAGATTTAAAAGCCAAGAGTTAACTGGCCACTTAATCGTTACGGAGTTCATTTCCTCGTTACTACATTTGAATGCCTATATATGTAGTAGGTATAGTAATACGATTTATATTTCACTTTTTTTTTTTGTTTATTGCAAGTTCGACCGTCCTAAAAATATCAAATTTACGTATCATTTTATGAATATGTCGATATTACACAGAGTAAAAATTCTTCAATCTGGGGAAAAACTACGAACCTATTATAACGCCTTTTGTAATTCCAAATCGAGTCGTAAACTCCGCGTTGTTGCTACTTATCATACATTATTTTCCTCAATCCTTGTTCCGATTTTAATCGAGGTGAGACTCACGTGTTGCTTAACCAAGTTGAGCAATATCCCAACAACGAGATCGGTATTTAGAAAAAAACAACGATTACATACATGAATTATTGTTTTTTATTGTCATATATTTTGTTTTTTTATGAACAGTTCTTATCCTCATTCGACCACTCATTTCTTCCGATACTACATAATCCTTCCGTTGTAAAAATTGCAACAATCAATACCAGCTGTTTCACGCGATAAAACAATATGATCACAAATATAAATTTCTCTTCCGTGTTATTTATATCTGAATTTGATATAAGAAAATATAAAAGCGACGGTATAAAAATAGATTTAGCAGATCTGAGTTCGCGTTGCTAATATTCTTAACCGTCATTCAACGTCGTGTAAGAGTTCGTATAGGTATGGTGTAAAAAAATATATATTATACTATCGTATACTTTCTTGCGTAACTAATTGTCGCTATATAGTATAGACCCCCGCGTCACACGCGTATATTGTGTCTCTAAAACCACGTGCGTGAAACACATGTATAGTACATACATGTTAATTTAGGTACGATAGTATAGCTATACGCATAATGTATACATATAGCAGCTTGGGCTTTGTAGCTATTTATATAAATAATATCGTGGAACCGGAATCTTTATAGTTTAGATAATGAATAGTAGCGGTCGGTGGAATATTTAAATATAACACGATGCAACGTCATTCGGTTTTTTTTTTTTATTTTTTGAATCGTTATGATCCTTTGACAAACAGAAGGAGAAGAAAAAAAAGAGTGAGAAACAAAGAGGAAGAATAAAAGTTGAATCTTTATCTAAATCTGAGAGGGCATTGCCTCTTCGATGCAACTGCGCAGAGAGTTTCAAAAATAAATGAAACTCGAGGTTCCCGTTGCCTATACCGGTGACCCAGATTCAAAACCGAGTCTAAGTACCTTACCGACGAGGAGGCTTTTAATGCGCGCGAGTTCAATCGATTTCCATTTGTTTGAAATTCTGATATTCGTGAACGTTATAACAGTATACTTACCTCTACACTTACTTAGAATAACATGTACGCAGGTTGAATATACAATAAACTAAGAAATAATTTGGTGCGAGTCAATTTTGTCGAAAAAATTGTAAGAAACCGTAAATTTTTTTATTTTTTTTTTTTTGGCGTCTCAATTTTTCGACAACATTGATTTACACTTGAGACAGCTATAAGATACGAGGACCATGGTCTCGGTAGAATTACCGTATCGAATTCAGACATACGATTCATCTCGTCGCTATAAAACGAGCGAAGTGGTCCTTGCGATAAAAAATAAGAAAGAGAAAAAAAAAATATCGAGTCGGAGTATACAATTTAAAAAGTTTATTAACCGTTAACTTTCACCCCGGTATAATATTACACTTATAAAATCCGCATCAGTTATCGAGCCCAGACTCGCTACACTAGGACAGTTAGTAAAAGTTAACACACATATTTGATATAATTAACATCGAATGATTTTTTGAAATTTTTTTTCTTCTTCGGGTTGAAACAAAATCGCGAAAATTTCTCGGACATCATTATACCTATACCCATATCATAGTACCAATACAATACGCGCAGGTTCTCTCTGGGTTATTTATACTCTCAAAATCCACACTGCTGCACGCGTATAGAATATCCGCTAACATATCTCCGGAGAGTCCCGGATAAGTGCATATACGTATGTACATACATACATGTAACGGTTTGCGGTATAAAAGATAAGATTTGTGGTAATTTACCGGATACACGGGGGTTCCTTTATTCCCTGAAATACGAAAGAAATGATAATCATCGTATGCGTCGTTAAAAAAGTTTTCTACAATTTTTAAGTTCAGTAAATGCAGCCGAATATACTCGCGATGATATGTTTTCAGTTGGCATATAAGCTACGATGCAATTTTATACGACATTAATGTTTAAAAATAATCTAGTTAAATATTGCCAAATTTACTTTAACTAAACGACGTGGAGAACCGGGCGAAGCAGTTTCACTTCTTGTTTCTAAATCCGCCAGACGACTAGTGGGGTGCTGCATTGCAGAAGAGAACACAGTGTTGACCTATTCAACAGGTTGACCTCGTTCTTTAACGTTGCAATTGCACCTCGACTGAAAAGGCGCGTTTATCGATCGCCCTGATTTTCAGAATTAATATTAAAAAAAAAATATATTATATTATAAAAATAATTAATAAGGTATACGATAACGATTCTCCGAAGAGCTCGATTATACAGCACCTTGCGTGTAAGTACAGTTTTAAAAAACAGTCTACACGATATCCTCCGTTGTCGTGACGAGTATTATCAGAATCCTCAAATATACTTATATACGATCGCGATGGACTTGAGGTATTATTTTTTTTCCCGAGAATTAACCAGGTCAACAGATAATATAAGTTACATATTTGATCCGTAAAAAATCTCGATTTCTTGGATACATGTTTTTATTCTAACAGAAAAAAAGGAATGTACACAATAATTTCAAGATATTAGAAAAATCCCATTTATTGATACAGGCCAGTGTAAAATTACATTCATATAACGTTTTAGCATTGAGAAACTAACATTCCATGGCTTCTGGGTACACCCCGTTACCGACCGCTGCTGCGCCTGTTTAACCGTTATTTATAAGTTTTACCGCGAAGTTAGGTAGCATGTAGGTATGCCGTAATCGTATACAGATATAGGGCGTGAAAACAGTGTATTGTTTAATATTCGATGTACTCTCATTCCCAAAAACTCGAATTATATATTACACATGTAATCCAGTTTGTATTGGCCTTGAGAATTTTAAGTTTACAGTCTGTTGCGCCGTGTTGAAATCGTATTATCTCCTTGTACACATATATGGAGGTGTATAAGCTCTGTACATACATACTCGCGACGAGCTTTCTACTAGAGAAAGTATGAGTATTATACATACCTGTAGAACAACCTGTATGTGCAGCTATATATATATTAATGACGAAAGCCGCGGAAACTCCGAGGAAAAAAATGAATAAACTTCCTGTTGATTTCCCTACCCTCCTGCATCCATATGCTTTATCTATCGATCACTCTATCTTTTGTGACGCACGCGATCAGTTGATTAATATTAATAATATTATTGATTGCGAATCGATTATTATGACGATTTTATACTTTGCAATTAATCAGAATTTTTGTCATATTCTGTTTACAGTATCTAAATCCAGGATGTCTATCACGTCGGTACAAACTGCCCCAGAAAGTCTTTCCCGCCATGGGTAAGTGTCTATCTTTATAATGAAAGAAAATTGTGTTTACCTTCCTGAGAGTAATATACCTGCCAGTAATATACCTGCCAGTAATTAGTCATTCCTTTCAATGACTCAATGTCTCAATATCGTGAGAATTTTATGAAGTCATGATACTTATCTATAGATCTTCTTTGTTCAATTATTATATTATAAACACTGCGGAAATACGCGAAGTGGATAAAAATTTCGTTGACAGTCACGTCGAAGGCAACATATTATACATATGTATTATAACTGCAGCTGATTTTACCGGGATGTGTCATCTCTACGCGAAAGATAGTTAATACAAAAAAAAAATAAAAAATAAAATTGAATGACGCGAGGCCGGACGCATGTATCTTGGTAATCGACACGTATGTACATTGTTACATATTATCTTATCCCTAAACATTTTTATTACGTTTCCGGATCCACGCACTCCACTCATTCGAGTCTGGTTACTCATTTCTGTACAATTCAACGTGTATAATTGTGTTTATAATGCAGATATACGGATACCCGTAATGGCGAAAAAAAAACCAAAAAAAAATAACGCAAAATATCAGAAAATATTCATGATAATCAGAATTCATGATCCATGTATTCTCACCGCGGCAAATACGTGACGGCGATAAATTTGATGAGCTATTAAAATATACGTATAATATCGTTTATATGTAATTAATCGTCTCGATAATGAGCTTCGATTAATTTAATATCCCAATATTTCCGGTCTGTGTGATTTAACGGTTTATTTATTTATTTTTTTTTCCTTGCAATGCGTAGGTGGCGCAAGGATATTATTTCTCTGCACAATTTTCTCAGAATTTTCCTCCTTTCGAATTAATATCGAACGTTTGAACGATCAGCCACGTATCGATAAAGCGAATTTCTCTTACGTAATTCATGGCCTTCAATCGAACTACATATACATATATAAACGCGGGATTACATTAACCGGAGTTCACTCGCGTTTAATCATTAAACGATTCACAATTTTCTGTCTCTTGAACTCTTTGAATAATAAGAATAATTTCTTTTTTTTCCTCCGTTTTCGTTCTTCTTTCATTCTTTCTTTTATCAACTCGTTTGGAAAAATTACGACGCCTAACAATGGGACATTATAGGTATAACGTAAATTCAAAACGAAACACGGAGTGGACACGTATAATTGCCCTTGCTTTCATTCCTGCCCGAGGTTTTAACTAATTATATGAATATTTTAATGAATTGTAATTCTCTCCGGTATAAGGTATATATGTATATATGTATGTATTATGTAGGTATAACGCATCACGGGGCTCATTATCCGTTGTTATACAAACGAAATTTTCCTTTATTGCACGTACACGCGTATGGATATTACATATACTATAGTATACGCAATTTGAGTAACCTTTGCACACATACGTGTATACGGATAAAAAAACACAGTGACATGAGACCATCGCGTGTTCTCGACTATACCTACTACTTGACGCGAGTATATAGGTACATACCTACCTTATTGTATGTATACATACATAACTACCCACTTGCCTAATTCACGTCACGTGAAATTCACTCGACGTCTCTCGACTCGTATGTATGTACCTACACTCGAAATTCCAGAATCATGTCATTACGTAAAATCACGCACTGATGATATACAATCGTTGTCGTATACCTGTATCTCAAAAGGCATACAGGTATCTTATAACTTCGTGAATTAAGGTGGCACACATTGCTGCATATATTATACCCGTAATGTTGTCGTACAAGTTGTAATCAAAGAACTTTGATTATGTGGCGTAGAATAATCAAAGATGTAAAAATTTTCGGAGACTCAGAGACAATTAGAAATGAATTAAGATTTGAGAAAGGTGTAACAAGAAAATTAATGAATACATAAAAAATATATATAAATTGTATATAATATAAAATCGATCATTTCTTTCGTTACAGAAGCAACATCTCCCTTTCCTGCCACAGTTTATGCGGTAGCGTTGACGATGGTCTTCAAGGATCTCATCCTCAGTATCAGGACACGATACTTACTATCGAGGAACTCCGTGCACAGCTAAACTCCTGCTTCACGTGAGTGTCTTAAGAAAAAATAAAAACTGTTTGATGAATATAAATATTTCCGGATGCTAATTGATCGGACATATTTATTTATTCATTGATTTTTTTCTTTGAAAGAAATTTGTCAAACGAAATTATCATGCGATAAAAAATGAGAATTTTGAAGCTTATATCGAAATGTTTGAATTTTTTGCTTCGGAATTTATCTGAAAGCAAGGAGTTCCGGTGTAACAGTAAAATTGTTTTTTTTTTTTTTTAAACTGTGCTGTATCGAATAACGGTAGTTAGATACATACATCAAGTTGTTAGTGTACCATTAATATTCGCTGTGTTATATTTGAAGACTGTTTAAATTCAATCTAAGCTTTTTATCGTGTCATTTGTATTTTATTTCGTTATACGATGTGGCGGGTATTAAGATGTGATGTGCTGCTGCAGCATCATCGATGCGAATATCGAATTATGCGTATACCAAACAAGTACAGTTTATGCTGACAATAATAGAATCCGGTACGAACTAGAACATTATAATTGGAAGAATTGCACCAGACAGCGTAAAAATTCGAAATTGCAACAAGCGGATCATGCTGCGTCACAATACGTATATATACGAACTCTGGTAACTCGTCTCGATTATACCTATACAACAGTTATAACGCCCCAATATACTTGATATTCTACAAATACGTTCTCTAACCCGATTTACTCCTGAATATGATACGCGTATATGTTGTATAAAGAATCTATCAGGCCTAAAGCAATGACGCAGTTCGAAAGCGAATTGATTTTTTTTTTTTTTCTATTTCTTCGTACGTTAATTTATTACGACAATGTTTTAGGTGTTTGTATGTATATGTATACAGCTATGACGCGCGTCATGCAAATAATTAATGACGCACGGTAGTCTCCTGGCTTATCACTCGCTATCAAATTTCTTTTTTTCGCTTTATCCACGTTTAACTCAATTCAAAATCTTGAGAGAGAAAGAGAAAAAAAAAATTCAAGAAATTCGCGCGTTTTTCAAGTTATATTTTATATTCGAGGAGAATTATTGAAAAAAAGACGATTAATAAATCGCAAAGTTTCATTATAACTGACTTATTTTATTTTTCTTCATTACAGATGTGGAGTATCGTGGATTGCGGAACACGTTTCTCTAGACTGCAGTGAGTGCGGTGGTTACTCTTTGGAGCGTCCGTGTCCATTGTGTGACGGACGTTGCCACGCAGTTTGGAAACGCGACCTCACCATGGTGAGAGATTTTTTTATATTTATCTTTTTCCATTATCTATATCTGTTTTTTTTTTTTCATTCTTTCATTTTTTTTTTTTTTTTTCTTTCAAGTTGTAAAATTATACGCACTTGACCTACTCTTGTCAAAAATGTAAAAATTATTCGACAGAAAGCATCCTCCTGATGTTTTTATGTATATATAAGTTTCTGCATGCATACAGCATACCTGTACAAAAAAATCGCGATATAATTTCGCGTCCACTTATACACGGTGCGGTTGTGATAACAATACGAAACACGATCGTAGGCAAGTTACAATTGACCATTGAAATTCGTAACTAAACTATCGTATTGATTCCCTGACGTACATACGTACGTTATACATTATTTCACGGTTTATAATTTTGCAGGTATAGTTTTGACCACATGAAATGAATTTTATTTCATTTTTGAGCAAAATAATAATAAATCCCTTTTGTTGTACTTGATGATAAATTAAATTTGGTGGTTTTTTTTTTCTCTTGTTACAGTCCCATGCCAGTGGTAAGGCAAGGTGGATCGGTGAGTGCGCCCTGAGTTGCGGACCCTCCCTAGAAGAGTCTTTGGTTCCTGCGTTAGAAAAGCTGCGAGCTACTTCTTGAACTGAAAGTTCCGAGGCGCAGCCTAAAACCTTGCACAAGACTTAACCACCACCATCCATAAAAACGTCACTCATAAATCATAAAAGAGCGAATATAATAATGACGAATGAATGCGGAAGTGGTCCTCAAACAAAAAAAACGTGAAAAACGAAAAAAAAAAAATATTGAATAAATTAAACACAAGAACGAAGTATGTAAAAAATGGGAACTGATTGCGTGATAAATTGGTATCCCAAACAATTTACTATACTATAGTTCGTCCGAAACATATGTTACATCAAGCCATCCTACCAACGAATATCTCGGTTAAAAAAAAAGAATAAACAATAAAAAATAAAAAAGACTTTTTACGGACACAGGAGTCGGAAGAAAAATATCTATATTGAGCATTTATAATATGTATCGACGCATACCATAGGTATACAGAAGTATTGAGATCGGCAGATGAAAGGAGAAAAAAAAAAAAAACTATACTTTATGTATAAGGCGTGAAAATAGAAAAGATAACATTATGTACGATCGTGGTATGGGATAAATTGACAATATACTATATACCACGTGTCATATGAATTCCGCGTATATGTGCCAGAATCTTATTTGATTTGTAAATTTTCAATTATTTCCGTGAAAAAGAAACGAATAATATTGTATAAAATCGCAGCGTTGAAAATACACCCTATGACAATTCGTTTTTAACGAAATTTTAATACATAATAAAATTTTAGTGTTCTGTATTTTTTTTTTCTTTTACCAATTACAAAATAAAAAGGATGAGCTTAAATCTTTAGATAAGTATAGAAATTGTACATGATCTTGAAATAGAATTGAATACAAAAGAAAAAAAAATCTAATAGCCAATGAATTAAACAAAAAAATTTAGGACACGTTGTGTGAATGAGATATATAGAAGTGCGTGAGATTCTTCATCTGTCCGTTTATTGCTGATTCACTGTAGTCAATATTGCCATTTATTATATAACAATTAGCGAAAGAAAGAATAATGAAAACCCTGGACGGATTATAATGATTCAACTTATACCTGTGGGATTGCCAAATGTATTAATACGACCCCAAAAGGTCTGGTTGTGTTTATGATATATGTTACTACGTGATGATTAGACAAATAGTTAAAATTACTAGGCTAATAGTGAGTAATTATAAAGTAAATTTAGAGAAATTAAAACTATCATTGGTTTATAGAGTAGTACTGCTGATTCCAGAACTCTAAATTATTATTGAAAAACATTTCTATTTCTCTCTCGGTAACAAATTTCATAACGAAAAAACAATTATCACTATGTTTTCTGTAAAACATATCGCAACTGCGGTCTGTAAGGGGTTCAAAGTTTCTTTTTGTTTTCTTATTCCGTAAATTTTGATAAAGCCTTGAATTTTTTCAAGTTGTGTACAGCAATAAATGACGCCCATCCATAGTACACACGGACGTATGTACAAGTTGTGTTTGAAAAATATCAACATTCGAATTCAATATTGATTATAATAATTCATTTCTGTGTGAAACGAAACAAAACACACAAAAATGTAAAAGAGAAGAAAAAAAATACTAACTCCATGCTCATTTACTTCACCTCCATTAGATTAATTTATTTTTAAGTCAATTTTCTGAAGTATTAAAAAAAAAAAAAATTGACGAAGAATTTATTTGTCAAACAAGTTTTATCACTTTGGAATACAAATTCAGATGTAATTTTTATTTAATATTAAAGTTATTATTTATGACCATAATGTTTCTAAGTATGGGATTAATAAATAAAAGATTTCAAATCTTAACACTCACCTGCTTTAATATTTCCCACTCGATTATTCCAATAAATTTAGTATATTGCTTAAAACTTAACTGGAGTAAATTATTATTATTATTTATTGAATAATTGTACTTTTGATAGTTTGAATTCGATTATTCAAAGAATTCATCTGGAAGATTTGGGCTGTATTAAGAATTGGAAGGGGAAAAAGAATGGGGAAATAATCAGATTCGATGCCAGATAAAATGAGCACTAATATTTTATTGACAACGTTTTAGTATGTGCATACATACAATAGTTGTTACCGAGTTTCACAGCACAAACTCATACGGTACATGATTGAAGACGAATATTAGGTTGTCCCTAAATATATTCTATCATTTTCGTCATTTTACGCACTCTCGACTACAAAATAATTAAATTGATAATCCGTTTCAAGTAGCCAATGAAATTACAATGATTCTTCGATAAACATCTGTTAATACTTTTGAATCCTTAATAATTAAAATTTAAATTAATTTAATTTAATTTAATCAAATTTTAGTACCAGAGAATAAAGATCAAACTCTGAAATACTGTTTATTCAAAAGAAGTATTAATTAATTCGTTTCACTAAATTCTTAATACTTTTGAGAAGGTAACAAATTTATCTACATACTTAATTCCACGTTGTTTCATAAACAACGATAAGTATAAAGCCGCATCTAACTTGAGTGGCCCATTCGTATTGCGTAACCTTTTATGGAGTATTAATCTAATATTCTGTTAACAGAATTGATTATTTTGTACTTTTCTTATTATTCGATAGTCTGCGTTGTACGATGCACCTAAATTCACATTCTTTTAGGTGATTATACGAACTTTGTATGGTGGATAGAAATGAAACAGATATAGGTAATATCGAAAATTGTAAAAATTGTTAGAAAAGAAAGTAAAAGAAGAAACAAATTATTTATAAGACCGATTCACGTGCTCCCTAACAGGTTACCGATACTACGAACGCTTCATCGCCATATCTTACTATATATTATTAATGATTATTATTATAAATAATAATAAACTTATTGCTTCTTAGAGAGAATATTAAAATCTCTTAGGCTGAAACATTGAAACTTAAATCTCAGCACCCAGCATCCAAATATGATGCTAAACTAATGCTTGCGAAGCGCTTAAGCAGTGACAAGAATCGACTTTGGTGCACGATAAGGATTGACAGTTAAATAAATAAGGTCAGTAAATAATTAATTAATGAACTGACAGTATGAACGTCACTATTTTGTGACTAATGAAGATGTCGAGACAACTTTTGATAAACCTAGAAACCTTGGACACGTGAGAAAAATATCATATTGTGTATCCAGATAATAGGTCAGACGAAATATCAGAATAACTTTCTCTAAGTAATTAATAGGAACGGATCGCGGGAGGTACTGTCGCACATTCTTGAGCATCCAATGTCTCGTCAATTACTGGTCGGTAACTGATATTCACCTGAAAACATTAAACATCAAAATAATATTACACTTCTGTTTTCTAGCTTCACCATTCCACACGACAGACATCAATTTCAATTTTAATCTCAATATAGTACAAGTCTTACTGACCTTTCCTGTGCTAATGTCTACTGAGGTGAGTGTGTGCTTTCTCCAATGTTCTTCAATTGGTTTTGGTTTTTGTCCATCTAATGGTTTGCTGTAATCATACTCGTCGCTTCTATCCTTGAAATCTTCACGTGCGTGAGCTCCTCTACTTTCCTTTCGATTTTCAGCTGCTACAATAGTCTGCATCGCGTTCACCATCAAGTTCTGGAGCTCCAAAGATTCTACCAAGTCTGAAT
Organism: Macrophya alboannulata; assembly: GCA_949628255.1. NCBI lineage: Eukaryota > Metazoa > Arthropoda > Insecta > Hymenoptera > Tenthredinidae > Macrophya > Macrophya alboannulata. Next base: position 10,886,030 of record OX451207.1, on the reverse strand, counting down.
TCCAGATCATTGACTTATCCAGGACCTTGAGATCGCTCATACTCTTGTAAAGTGAAGACATCTTTTCGCATCCTGTTAAACAAATTGCATATTGGGTAAGAAGAGTTTCAGATGATTTACATACCCTGAGTTTTTCTATCTGCGGAACGACCTTGCCTTATTATTACCTTAGATGATTGTTCAAATTCAATTTTTCATTATTTTCAACAATCCCTAATATTTAGGGTATTTTGATAAATAATCTTGAGGGTGGGGATAGCCGTGGGGGGAAACGGTGCTCAACCTGAACATGAGCTGAACGCTCGGGTCGTTCCGCAGATAGAAAAACTCACAGTATATGTACCAAATCTTTGAATACTAATAGTCTGAAATTAATATCCACCACTTTTGTATGTACAAACCTTCCTGCAAAGTTTCTGCCGTTCTAAATACAGCAGCATGCGTTTGCATTGTCTTTTGCATATTCAATCTCAATTCGGCAGTGGTTACCGAACCGTTCGCATTCCTGACCCAATCTAAATTAGCCACGGACTCTTCGCCAGCATTCTAAGCATCGGAGAAAGAGAAATGTAAGAAATCAACTTTACGATAAATATCAGAATCGAAAAATCAGTAATTACATTATGTATGAGAAATATTGTAATTAGTCTTCAAAGAGAAGAGAAGATACTAACAGGCCTAAGACTTCCTATTTTCTCGCCAGGTTTATTCTCTTCCGCAATTGTTTTTGCACATGCACGACCAAACACCACCAAATCCAGCAACGAATTAGCCCCAAGTCGGTTTGCGCCATGAACTGAACTCGATGCAGATTCACCGCATGCGTACAGCCCTCTTACTACATGATCTTCATTATTTACTGTGGTAAGAACCTGTCCCTTGTAGTTTGTAGGAATACCACCTAAGTATGTTTGAAAAAAAAAACAAGTCCATTATTTACTATTACACCTTTTTCTTTCACCATAATAATTATCACAAAAAGAAAACGTTGCATACCCATGTTGTAATGTACCGTCGGCAAGACAGGGATAGGATGGCTCGTGACGTCAACTCCAGCAAATATCATTGCAGTCTCAGAAATTCCGGGTAAACGAGTAGCCAACTGCTCTGGGGGCAAGTGATGCAGCTGCAGGTAAACGTGGTCTTTTTCTGGACCACATCCCCTTTTTGAAAGAATAAAATTTTCGAGATTGAGACAACGAAACAACGTAATTGAAAAATTGATTCAAATCGATTTGCAAAGATTTCCCTAAGTCGAACGGTACTGCAAAAAATATCTTTACCTGCCCTCTCTAATCTCAATCGTCATAGACCTCGACACAACGTCCCGAGACGCGAGATCCTTCGCAACCGGAGCATAACGTTCCATAAATCTTTCTCCTTCGCTGTTTATCAGGTAACCACCTTCTCCACGGCAACCCTCAGTTATCAGACACCCAGCTCCGTAAATTCCTGTAAATTTGATCGTAATTGAATGATTAGATTGACTATTTTTACTGTTCTTGTTGAATGTAATAACGAAAATGTTAAGAAATATGTATACCATACCTGTGGGATGGAATTGGACAAATTCGAGATCTTGATTAGGTAAATTTGCTCTAGAAACCATAGCGGTTCCATCGCCTGTGCAAGTATGTGCGGAAGTACAAGAGAAATATGCTCTGCCGTAGCCTCCGGTAGCTAATACAGTATTCTTTGAGTGAAATCTGTGCAGTGTTCCATCCTCTAAACAGAGGGCGATTACTCCTCGGCATTCACCATCTTCCATGAGCAGATCCAAGGCGAAATATTCAACAAAGTAGTTACAATCATAGCTGAGGGACTGGCCGTAGAGAGTGTGCAGCAATGAATGGCCGGTACGATCAGCAACGCAACAGCATCTGTGCGCTTGACCTCCTTTGCCAAACTTCAGGGATTGACCCCCGAAAGCTCGTTGGTAAATTTTACCTAATGAAAATAATTATTTAAGATATTAAATTCGGAAGTGGAATGGTAATTGTTATTCGTGAAGTTTGCAGCGGATGTATGCGAGCGTTCAAAAACTATACTGAAATAGGTTTATTTCATTGGGATCTGATCATATTGCTGATTTCAAACGAGTGAAAATAATGACAATAGCATGTCACGTAGCAACGCTGAAATTTTGTTTATCAAATAATTGCTTTTAAATATCTCGTTAAAATTTGAATCACTCTTTCTACAATCTATTAGCTTTGGGCAGGTGTGTCCTCACAACTTATTTTAACTGACAATGCTGAACTGAATAGTATTTGACTCTGACTTTGCATTTTGGGACGGATCATGGATCTCAATAAAAATAATAGACAGAATGCCAATGAAGAAAGTAATGAATTTACTGGACAGAGTAGTCGAGATCAATCTCCTCAAACGAAACATTCCTCAAAACGGTCTGAATCAAGTCATAAAAGTCAATCCAGGTGCGTAATACAGACCTTCGACATTTACTTCAACGTTGGAACATTTTGAAGCAAACTTTTTACTGCTTAAAATAGATTGCAGTTTGAATCCTTGCCAGAAATATTTATAAGAATGTCATATAAGAAGAAATCACATAAGATTCTCTAAGTAATTTGGTCATATAAGATATTGGAACACGACCAATATGTGATTTCTATAGCAATTTTTGGCAAGGATAGACGTGAAAAATGCAGAATAAGATCCACAGCTAATGTGATTGTATGTATGAATTAAATACTCGAAAATTGTTTAAAATTCAATTGTATCTTGATTAATAGGCCTAATTCAAGAGCGGCGTCAATAGGTAACCAGTCACGAACACGGTCTAATTCTCAAACCAGCAAATTGTGGAACAACACTAATCCCTTTATAAACTTTATGTTTGATTTTCGGAAGGTGGGTTCAGTTTGTAGTATATTATAAAGCATAGCAATTGGATTCAATTATTGCTCTAATAATTTGTGTGCCAATTAACTAGTTGAAAGTAAATTGATATAAAAAATATTCCGACATACAGATGCAATCTGGACAACCAAGCACAAACATCTTTCGTCTCGGTGGAGAGCGGTGGCGAAATATGACCGAAGATGAAAAACAGCCGTTTGTTGATGCGGCGAATGAAAATAAAAAGCTAAAGCAGCCTCAATCAGAAAAAAAGCAAAAACAAAAACAAAATAGTATCGACAAACAGAAATCCAAGACAAGCACCAACAAAGATACTGTCTCAAAGAAGAAATATAACTCGTCACAAAAAGTTATCAGCCCAAAGAAACGCAAGGTATAGAAGTGTTATTAGTAATTTAAAAGTTATTATAGTAAAATAAAAGCAGAGATATAACAGATAGAATTTTTCAAGCCCAGTTGAAAGAACGTATTTAGTTATTCAGTTTCATTTTAAGTTTCACAATAACAAATGAACAAATTTTATGAAAATTTTTGCAAGACTGTGTGGCACTTGTCATACCAAATTAACATAATTCTTCACAGAGGAGCCAACAAAGGCCAGAAACACAGCTGAAGAAGAAACGTACTAAGAGTGACACTGGAACAGATACAGACACAGACACATCTGGCTCAATACATACAGCAACAACGGATTGTGCTACTGAAGACTCGAACGAAAGTCCTTAGGCTACGATAAGATAACAAAACAAAAAAAATGCTTTTAAGGAATTGAAATGTGTTAAGAGACTTGAAAAGAAGTCATTTCTATTGATTGTAATTTATTTGTTCAAAGTTTCGTCGTTCTTTCATACCGACTTATCATTTAACAATTATCAGACATTGCGTGCATTGTGAAGATGGCCTTATTTACTGTCATATCATGTTTTTTAGTCTTATTACATAAGCGCGTTTATGTAACCAGTAAGAAACTCACCATCCGGAGTACGACTGAATGGCATGCCGTAATTTTCTAGTTCAATAACAGCCTTAGGAGCTTCGCGGGTCATGTAATGGATCGCATCCTGATCACCCAACCAATCTGAACCTTTAACTGTGTCATACATATGCCATTGCCAGTTGTCGGACTCCATGTTACCAAGCGCAGCGTTAATACCACCCTGAGCAGCTACGGTATGTGACCTTGTGGGGAATAGTTTTGTAATGACAGCGGTCTTAAAACCTTCGGCAACCAGACCGAAGGCAGCACGAAGACCAGCACCACCAGCACCGACCACAACAGCATCGTAAGTATGGTCCACTATTGGATACTGCTTGGAAATGGCATCAGATACTTTCGCCGCTTTACCATCAGGTGTGTAATGGAATTTGCGGGTTGAAAGCAAAGGCGGGCCAAGCTTATTCTGAAATTATTCTATTCTCAATGACTCAGTTAGAGACGCAATCTATATATCGCTACTATTTATTTATTTTTTTTCGTATTTTATCAATTACTTTTATTAAATAAAATCACAAATAATTTTAACTGAATCTGAATTCCATGCAAAAAAAAATTCTTTAAAGCCTTCAATAATTTGAACTAAAATAGAAAAAAAAAAAAAAAATTGAGACAAATTTTTTATTTTCTTTAGAATTTGTTATCAATTTTAAGGCAATTTATTAAGATTATACATTTGGACGATATATCACTGTCATTTGCGAAATTGATTTCAAACACTTATATAATTCTAGATATGTATACATACTTATGCAAAAGAGTTTCATATAAATAGTATGTTTAGTTTCTGTATTAGCTCTCGCTTAATAAATGAGGTGATTTATTGTTAGTTAAACACAGTTGTACAAAGTTATTAAAATTGACATAACATAAAAACTTTTTACGAGGAAAAACAGATATTGTTTATGGAAATTGTGTGAAAGTGAGTGAATTTATTTTTCTCATTTCGTTTTTTTCTTTTTTCGTTATATTGTTTTATATAATTCATGCGTTAGTCAGATAGATATAGTCAATATTTCACATGCTCTACGTTATGTAATTTGATATATAATAATAATAATGATAATAATAATAATAGCAATAATAATAATAGTAATAATATTAATAATAATAATGATAATAATAATAATAATGCTAGACAATAATAATAATACTAATAATACTAATACTAATAATAGATAATTGTTCGGTCAATTAGAAACAAAAATTCTAAGCAATTTCTTAATTAAAATTTCCCAATTTTATGCCTTCAAGTTTATACATACAGGTATTTGCGCGATTGGTGATAACCTCGTTATCTTAAAATTTGCAACTTCTGTATAGGTTAAATTGTTATAATGATACACGTTTTGCAAATTAGTTACATCCTCGTTACTGCTCGGGTGATAAGAATATTGTATTCATATGAAGGCTTGATTGAATAAAGCCATAATTCAACTGCCAAACTTTTCATCATTGCAGACTTGAAAGAAGTACAGCGTTTATAATTCGTAGCTTGAGCGAGTTAATTAAATCTCGTCTCGAAAACTCTCGAAGATAGTGGAATAGGACAGAAAAAGTTCGAATCTAAACTATGAATAGATATCGACTGAATACATGTGGCAATCCGAATATCAACGTATCCTGGCAGCTGTCAGTCGTTGTGTCTTAGTATAATCGTATTTTGTATGGTATTAAAAAAAAATATATGAATTAGATAACAATGTGTTTACAAAAAAAAAAATGAATTTAATATCGAACGCATAAATCTCCTGTTAAAAATTTTGAAAACAAAAAACTGATGGTGACGAACTTAAAATTCTACCATGTGTATTTATAGATCAGTTCAAATATAAATTACTGCAGAATATACACAATAGTAAAACAGCTGTGATACGAAAAAAAATATCCCCGTTTTCACTACAATTACGAAAACAAATGACGACGGGGTTGAAACTTACGTAATGGAAAAAGTGGATCTCATCCCACGGCAAAGGTGTGATGAATTAGCGAGTACCTTAGTCGGTTCAAGAAAATTATATAACTTAAAAAAATACTTACCACTGTCGATGAGGACAGATTCTTCGCTAGAATACCCGGTATTTTCAACATTATGCTCATCTTGGACCTGCCAAGGGGTATTAACTATTTAATACCGAATTCGATCGGTTTTCTTGAACAGGGTACGCGAACACACTAGCAAACCCACTCGCGCACTTCTCGTACGGCGATGTGAACACTGAACCTTTAGCGGCAGACGGCGGTCAGACCAGTGGGGCCAACTTTACAGGATAAAGAAGTGCGTATTGCAATACGTATACACCTATACCGTGGGATTTATAGTTCGCAGCTCATCCCGATTTTGTTTTTTATGTCATTTAACCAGCCAAACTGCATTTAACAAATAATTATATTATTCGGTTGTTGTTCGAGACTTATTATTGTCTAGATACAACAACACATGATGTGCGCACCAATGCGCCGAATCGCGGAAAATATTTATTACTCGTGTTCGCGCCTGCACTGCCTATGCGATAAATATACACGGAGAGCTGAGAATAATATGAAGAAAACTTTGAATAATCAGAATAATTAAAAAAATATTAGTTATTCAAATAATATCGAATAAAAATGTTTATTCTTCCAATTTCCCTTTTTTTTTATTCACTATATACGCCTCTATTCCGCTATAGATATCAATTCAGGGTCAATGAAAAAAAAAAAAAATCGATAACATTTCCCTACTATCTATTTCGCGCCGCAACTATCAAACATACTAACGACATACTTTCAGTCATCTGAAATTTCAATTACCTTACGAAAGAGGATCTGTTTCTGTGATTAAACTGTCATTTTGGACTCTGATTTCACGTAATCACGATTATTTTATCAGGAATTAGAGACGGTGTGAATTTCATTTATACAACTTTGACGTCACGTTATGTGATGTAACACTATAAAGTATCTAAACTGAATAATAGACAAAGCTTGGGCCTTCGACCTAGGAGTTTCACTCCGTGACTCCAAATTCAATTAAATACATATACATATTATACCTATACGCGTACACATGTTATATATGTATATATATAATATGGACAAACGACCCATCAGGCCCTGCTCGCGCATTTTAAATTTCGAATACCTACCATATTCTACATTCTACTTTCGAGCGGCACGCTATACATATACGCGTAAGTTATAAAAATAGCGCGGACTTGATCGAATGTATCCAACTGGAAGCGATCATTGTTGAGAGCAAGAACTAAAGTCATTAGCGGTGTGGTTATTTCCGACTTTTTCTAGCCTTATCAAACTGGCTGTAAAACTAAAACGAATCAAACGACCACATTGCCGCCGCAAACCTTCAACGTATTATAGGTATACTGCGATTATATATCTCCTATAGAGGGGAGATGTTGTTTTATACTGTTCAGTAAAAGCGATTGCGTTCGTTGGGATATTATTCATCAATAAAAACCATGCATCGATCTGCTATGAGGAAAATCATTTTATTGTCTCCTGAATTATGTGGAACGTTGAAAGGAGGAAAAGTAGTTGGCAAACTACAAGGACAACAAGATATTATATGTGTAGGTTCTCAGTAAGTGGACATCACTAACTTTCCGTCTATAATCGGCCACCCATACGTACAGTCCTCAGAAAACGATTTCACTGAGCATCCTTCTCGTTTCATCAATATACGTTCATATAATCAATCCTAACGTTTTAATGCGACGTAATCCGCTGCAATGATGGCATTAAACCTGATTTGTTAATAATTTCGTATTGCTGGAGGCACATGTTCGGCTTCGCTTTCGTCAAGTGTCGTGTCAATTACTGGCCGATAGGTAATACAGATCTGAAAAACAAATATTGTTATCTTAATTTTATTGTTTCTTTTAGATAAAACGACGCGATTCACTCACGGATCCGTCGTCATGAGCCCAAGTTAGAGTGTGCTTGCGCCAATGTTGATCCAGCGGAAGTTTCTGCTGTCCCTCCAGTGGCTGAGAGTAATCGTACTCGTCAATTCGTTGCTATGGAAATGATTTAAAAAGTTCAGGATCGAAATGAATCTGCCGCTAAGTAGCGTTTTTCTATTTCGGACGTGAAAAATGTACGGCGAGTTCTTTCAGCAGATATAAGGAAAAAATATGTTTCAAAACATTTTAAAATTGTTATCTTGATGTCGTTAAAATTTTTATCTTTTGAATGTTTATATATTATGCAACTGTGGATCAGTTGCTGTGGCCTGCGGTGTTAATTAAAACTCAAGTTTCTTTATCTGATAATAAAAATTGATCAACATCTGATCGTGGATAGATTTGTTAGTATAATTAATGAGAAGTACATTGCGTCTCTTTCAATAAATGGAATATAAAAAAAGAGATTTTGAAATTTCTTTCCCAGGAAGAAATGAATCGCACATATATGTGTCCGACTTGACATCGTGGTTGTGGAACTCTCCTAAGAGCCTACTCGGAAATCCAGAACATTAAGATCTTACTTAGATAGTGACAGACACGGCAGTACAGTCCGTTCAGAAAATCTAACATCGGTGTTATTATCAGGGACAAACAAACAAACCGTATGTGTGTCTTTCTCAATATATTGAGTGAAAACAGTAATGTGTTACTTAAGCAATTCGGAGGTAAGCGCAAGAGCTAGGTATTGTGTAAAACCTTGAAATCTTCTCTCGAATGAGCACCCCGAGACTCTTTCCGGTTTTCTGCAGCATAGATAATATGCATGCAATTAAGCATCATGTTCTGCAGCTCCAAAGCTTCTATCAGTTCCGTATTCCATATCAACGTAGAGTCTTGAACCTACATGGCGAAGAGTTGACATATAATACAGTAGAATTTCAGGGATAGTATTTTGAAGTGGATCAATGTTAAATATGTACAATTACTATTAATTGTCTAAGGTCAGGACCGCATATGAATCAACTTACACAGATATTAGGCAAGTTGCATGTGTACAATCGCGTCATCTCACGGCAGCCACGCTGAAGAATATCGCAGGTACGAAATACCGAGGCATACTTGTGCATAGTACGTTGCATTTCTTCCCGAAGAGCACTTATGGTGACATTCCCCTGGGCGTAACGAGTTGCGTCGAATCGACATATAGATTGTTGACCAATATCCTGACATTTGACACCACAATTTATTCTCAATATTTGTCAATTCTTGAATGATAAATACTAGTATAATTATCCTCGTACGATGATGAGGTCAGCACATTATTATTATTATCCTCTTATCTCTGATCTGTTAAGTAGTTCTAAAAATGCACTCTAACTATGCTAAGCACCTCGGCCAAACTCAAGCCTCTTATACATCTCCATGAACCGTCTCTTGCAATTACCTGTACGTGTGTATACCATACTAAACTTTATTCTCAGGACTCGCAAGTGATAAAGAATTAATTAATTCCATATAATTTGTTGTTAATTCAGCAAAAAACGAAAGTGAATAGTAAAGGCAAAGGGCAGTCGTTCATTGACTGCCGAAATTCCAATATTTCATTTCTATTCATAAAGATTTTGCATCCATAAATACTCACTGGACTTAGATCAGTGTGGCGCTCACCGGGGCGCATCACACAGTCGATATTATCGGCGATTGCTCTACCAAAGACCACGGTTTCGATGAGGCTATTGGCTCCTAGGCGATTGGCACCGTGAACTGATATACACGCAGTTTCACCCGCAGCCCATAGTCGGTCCAACACTCTGTCATTTTCGTTTTCACGTGTAAGTACCTCGAAAATAATGATCAACTTTCACCTAGATAATCTATTTAATCCCGGTATAAATTATAGGTTCGAAATACAAGTTTCAAGTGAAAGCTACGCCCTCAGGCCCCTTTTTTGGGACCAAAGAATCCATACGCAAACAACTTTTGGAATCCTTGGTACTCGGGTCCGCTGTAATGGTTTTAGGTCGTAAAAAAAATTCAATGAGAAATAAATGGAACAAAAAATAGCCGTCCTTATTTTAAGCCTCGTCCCATCGCATCTTTTGTCTAAAATCTCTCCCTCGTTTAGGGGCCTGTCGAATCGATACCTGCGCTCTGTAGTTGCCCGGAATTCCTCCCATGTTGTAGTGCACCGTGGGTATAACCGGAATCGGTTCCTTTGTAACGTCAACACCAGCGAAAACCCAGGACAGATGGGAGATCCCTGGCAGCTGTTTTTCAATCACATCACGAGGAAGATGTGAGAGCTGCAGATTCAAATGATCCTTATTCGGTCCCACACCTCTGCATAACAGTCGGATAATTTTAGAACAAGATTCTTCGAAATTTCCAGACGCTCATTAATCATGTTATTAGAGACAACGTTTTATCAACAAAATGTGTCTGATTAAAGCAATTATCTTTTTATCGAGAGGTCCGATACGGGTCACGACTCAACACACATTAATTTAGCTACAAATTCTCTCTACCACGAAACTGGTATAATCTGCTTACGCCTGGTCGCACATATGTACTGATAATATATCTTCAGTTTAATAGATTCGGTCTGGGCTAATGAATTTCTTTTACACTCAGCCCTCAGAAATTGATAGATACCATGTCCGATAAAACGCAAGAGAATAGCTAAAGGTTCGCCGAATACTTGTCGTACCTTCCCTCAAGTATTTCGAGCGTCATCGCCCTGGAGATGACGTCTCTCGAAGCCAGGTCCTTAGCAACAGGCGCGTAATCAGCCATGAAACGATTTCCTGTGGAATTGGTCAGGTATCCACCTTCACCCCTGACACCTTCGGTAATGAGAACTCCACTCCCGTAAATCCCTGAATCACCCATCCTCGTTAATTGACAATTCAGAAATATATGAATGGTCTGAATCAATTTGGTCCACGTGGCCCCGAAGTATTTGCTGCAAGGACGTCGCGCCTTGACGTATTTTTGTGAGGTCAATTTACCTCTTACCCATTTACGGGTTAGTCGACATTCTACAGCATTCAATGACCTACCACACTCTACCCCGAAGACGGAACTAACCGGTTGGATGAAACTGTACAAACTCCATATCTTGGAGTGGGATCCCAGCTCGCGAAACCATTGCCATTCCGTCGCCGGTACACGCGTGTGCAGCTGTGCACGAGAAGTAACAACGCTCGGTGCCCCCAGTCGCGATGATCTACATGATCAATGCGGGTTGAACTAAAACCTTATAGAAACATGATCAGGATCTAATTTCGTTACCCACCGTTTGATGACCCCTAAATCTATGCATTTGACCCGTCTCCATTTCCAGGGCCAAAACTCCCTTGCAACAGTCACCGTGCATCAGTAAATCAAGAGCGAAATACTCAACGAAATAGTGCACGTCGTAACGCAGGCTTTGACCATACAGAGTATGGAGAACCGCGTGACCAGTACGATCAGCTACGGCACAAGTACGATGGGCTTGACCACCTTTACCAAACTTTAATGACTGACCACCGAACGCACGCTGATAAATCTTTCCTTCTTTCGTACGACTGAACACACATCCTGTTGAAGAAATTGAATAAATTGATTTGTGGATTAGGTTGATATGCAGCCCCTGATGTTCTTTAAGTTACCATAGTTTTCGAGTTCAAATACAGCTCTGGGTGCCTCCCGGGCAAGGAAATGGATCGCATCTTGGTCCCCGAGCCAATCGGACCCCTTGATGGTGTCGTACATGTGCCAAAGCCAGTTATCTGGTTCGCAATTCCCTATAGCTGCGTTTATACCGCCCTGTGCAGCCACTGTATGAGATCGCGTTGGAAATAATTTCGTTATAACTGCTACACGATAACCTTTTGAACCGAGGCCAAAAGCTGCTCGTAAGCCCGTGCCGCCGGCTCCGACGATTACACAATCGTAGCAATGATCGATCATCGGGTAACTCTGTTGAAACGTTTATAAATTATTACGAAAGATCCTCTACGTTAGGGATGATCCTCATACTTACGCTGTCTCTTTGGGCTGTTTTGCACTTGCCCCTTTCACCGTCACTAACGTTGACATGTGAGAACCGGGTACTGGGAAAAGCTGGTAACTTACCCTAAGACGAAGCAAGGTTAGTCAATGAAATGACAGATTGATAATTAGCAATAAAATCTCACCCCCCAGGTACTTCGGAGACACTTTAGACCCTGAGCTATGAATCTGTTCATCTCGATCGGACGGTGATCGAACGTTATTATTTACTGACTGTTAATCAGACTTAGCAAAGTCTGTGAAATGAAGGAAATGTCATTTTTCATCCACATCGTCATTAAATGAGAAAAAAAGACAAAAAGCAATCGGGTTATAGTGGTCATGCCACGATTACAGTTGAGTGAAGGTAACTTGTATCCAATTATTTGAATAGATTTATACTATGTGAGTCATTATTGTCAATACATAGGCAGGTATAGCATGGGGCTTATACCTATGTCGATATTTATTTTTAGAATGTTATCTCTACGGTGATTAAGTTTTTCAGTTCAGTTACTTCGGCTCTTTCTGAATAGCCGAAAATAGTATTATATGTATACAGCTTATGCCTGTTGACGAACGAACGATGTGACAGTGACATATGTACTTGAAATGTTCAACTAAAATTAGACGAACACTTTCTGGATGTAATATGTATATATAAGCATATAACTTTATTGCACTTGAAAAAATACAATTCAAAGGATACATATACGTAATTTGTTACAATATATTAGTGTTCTTGTATTTATATAATTTATATAGACGTATCGAGTCATATTTTAAAATGCTTCATTCACTCGGTTATGTACTAAATATGATTTCATTATAATGATTTATAGTGAATTAAGTCAGGTATAGTGCAGATAGTCAGTCTTGTTATGAACTAGGAATGATAACTATGAAGTTTACTAAAAAACTATATTTCTCGCAAGTCAATTATACGGGGTGTTTTATCATGAGAATACACATAAGTACCATTAGAATATCTTTTTTTTTTCTCTGTATTATTTCGATAATTTTTGTCCAAACAAAATCCAAAATTGAAAAGCAATTCACAATCGGTAGTATCGGTATGATTCAACACCCTGTGTACTTGTCGTGCTTACAAATACCTTTAAAAAAAGGCCTCTTTATGTGTATGGATAAATGTGAACATGGTTTGTGTAATAAAAAAAAAAAAAAAAAGTGTTCGACGCAAAACAAGAATAATGTATCCATCATCCACGCGAGACTCTGAGACATTTGGATTTTTAATCGGCGAGCATGACTTGTATTCGTGACGAATAATATAATTTGTGTTACCTATGATAATAATAATAATAATTATAATAATAATAGTAATAATGATGATAATAGATGTATAATTTAATTTATTAAATGACTATATTTATATGACGACGAAATATGAGTATATGAGTGATTAATTTGTACACTAAATGATTATATGTTTAAAAAAAAAAAAAAAAAATCGAAAATCACTGCACGACTAATTTGAATAAGTCTCACACAACCTTCAACGCGATTAATAAATTATAAAACAAGGAAAAAAATCGATTACATAAAACACGAGATAACGTAACGACACACGTTTATAACAAAAAAACCAAAAAATGGTTATACTTTAACAAATTAACGATATTTAACGTACATACTACGTATACGCGTACATAAATGATTATTGCAACTCAAAAGCGATCCGTACGATAAATAAATTTGCGATAATTTAGTAACCCATATAATAGGGTTGAAAATATCTTCTATAGGAAAATTGATGCCAATTAAAAATGGGCTTTTATTCACATAAATTATGGCTGGAGAAATTTTTTTTCTTTTCTCCGATTTTGAGAATCAAGTAACAGCTTCACATAAATCAAGTAATCAATAAAGTAATAAGCTTCACATATCCAAGTATTGCATTCTTGCAGCAATATATCTAACAAATAAGTGTAAGTTTGTATACATATTATAGGTATAGCTACATTGGCCAAAAATTAGGTGATGTCTACTGTAAAGACTTGTACTTCCACCGAGCGTATAAAAATACAAATTGGGACTTTTACATTACTGTATATTATAATAATTATAATTTACATGAAAAGGTGTATAAATTTGAATTCGGAGATGCCTACCAATTCCTCTACTGCACAGTCTTCGTTTCTTCGTTGTTATATACAACTACTTCGTCTAATTCCTCCGGATTCATACTATTATGTAAGTACTAAAACTTAATCCACCCCTCTAATTATTGCAAAAACTCAAGTATTTTTAATCGATTGTTCAATTACTCAATCTACACTTTTAACTGGGGTCATTGACATAGACTTGAAAAATGGCGAGATAAAATTATCATAATGTGAAAATAAATTACAGAGGCATGTCCGATGTTATCTCGACAAATTCCCAATAACAATCGTACATAGTGTTTCGTGCATCACCAGCGCCCGTATTAATATATTCCAGGAGGGTAGTGGGTCCGGGTGAAGAACCGTTGGAGAGATCGACAAGACCTCCCGAAGAGGAAAGGGTTTGTATTTTATCATGAGGACTGGAATACGGGCTTAGAGGACGAGCCTCTTGACTCCGCATTCACAGCAGAATTTAGCTGGCTCAGGAAATCTAGATCCACACTCATGGCAAAACCTGGACATCTTCAATTTTCCAGATCCTAGCTCTGCGTCTCGACGCTTTGGCAATGGCTCCTGATCGATCCTGGATCCCACGTCAGTTGTGCTGCGTCCATGGTTGGAACATTTTCGATTTAAACTACGGGGACAAAGTTTATTGGGCTTTAGGCATGCGCGCGATATATCTGTTTACGGGAATATTTCGCAATTACCGACTTGATGAGATTCTTGTATTTTCGCTAAAGACCATTTCAAAATGTTTAAACCAATGCATTTCAATTTTTAAAACCATTCGACAATGAAATATATAAAAATGTATGAAATAATGCAAAGTGTAACCTGCTGTAGGCGGAATCGGCACTCAATTTGCTGTGATTCTGGCGTTTGTAGCTGTCCGGGGATGAAAGTTCTTCGTCGCTGACCATGCCGTTACGAAGCCTGGGTTCCGGGGCCTGACTGGACATTGACGTAGAGACGGAATCACTTTTTAGGAAGGATTTAAGGGAAGGAAAGGAAGACCCGTCGTCCTCGAAGGAGCTCAAGAGTTCGTCAAACACGGAATTGGACCTTTTGATGTCTACCTCCGAAGATAGCATAGAACTGAGGCTTAAATTACTCCCGGACAAAGCTGCGTAGCTGTTATTATTAGACGCGATCGGAGAAACACCCGAGTAATCGCTTTTCTGAGAAATTACTTTCTTCAAAGAACTCTTGCGCTCCGGTGCTCTGGGTGCCGATGTTGCCCTCACGGACCGAACTGAATGCGACCTGTTTACAGCGGGCCGAACAACTTTTGGTGTAACCTTTTCAAGAATTTTACGCGACCTTTCTACCGAGCTAACAAATGTCTTGCCGCGACATGAATTTGCGTTAACATCCTGATCAGCGGTCGTGACCTTTGACTTGTCGATGATTACGCGTCTGTTACAGTCCTCAGTCAGTTTATCAAAATCGTTTACCTCTCTGGTCTGCGCGTTTAAATTGTTAATAAAAAAGTCCTGCGGTGTGGAATTGGTCTCGGTCGAGTCGCTCGAAAAGTCGGATGTAAAGTCGTCAAATTCTGAGGGTGGCGCGATCACTGAAGCGCGTTTATTAGCCCTCGGCGAAGAAGGATATTTGACAAAAGCTGAGGAATGGGAAAGCGGGAATTGAGTCAATTTCGAATCACTCGACGGAGAGTGATCGCTGTTTAATTGCGGACCCTCCGTAAGGAATTGATCGCTTGTATCCGCGAACAACTCGTTCATTTGCCTTTCGGCGGCCAGGAACGGATCGTAGTCCTGGCTGGCTCCGCTGAAAACAGCCATCGCTTTATAATCGTCGACACGATGAGCAACGCCGGTCCCCTCAATTTCATTAATTTTTTATGTGCGACGAATCGTGATATATGGCTATAATGCTTGCAAATTTACTAAACCTGAACACCTATGTCACATGCGAGTGCAGCAATGAAGTACAAAATTTTTTATACATAATTAAAGTGTGTCTATTAGACTAGTTATACTGGTGAAAGTATTATTGTGCTTTTCTTTCAACTAGTGCTAATTATCGAGCCAGGGCACAGTTATACGTGCCATCTAAACTACATAGACTTACATTCTACGTCTAAGAATGACATTAAAGTTTGGCGGGCTCCTTGAATAACTACGATGAACGACCCGAAACGACGGTTCACTCCTACAAATTTTAAGTAGTGTTAGTTGTTGCGCACAGACGTTTTGTCCTACCTTGGACGTTCCATTGAGGAATGATTTCCGGGAGCCATAGGTGGAAGGAATAGCGTTTTAGGATTCCTCTTTACAAATCGAAAACTTTCGCTCGGAGGATCGAGAGTTATCATACTGTTCCGAGATACTTTAGCCACTTTTTCCCAGTACGTTGTTTCCAACGTCTTGGATTTTCTCTCCGTGTTCTCCAAATCGCCGGCAGGTTCTACCTGGCTAATTTTCGGTAAAAATTTCAAAGTTCTTTCCCTCTTGACCATGGTTGACGTACCCGAAGCAATTGGTTGTATCGTACAGATTTCTCTGTCATAACAGCCTGAAGAGGTAATCAATTGAATGCTTTTTGATCCTGTATCCACCATTGAAATCAAACTATCCGTGCTGCTTCTCAGGATATTCATACTTCTGCGAATTCGTTTCTGCATATCAGAAGCGCTGCGGCAACTCGATCTCGAAAATTCCGTTTCTGGAGGCAACAACTTCTCTGCTTGAATTACCCCCGAATCCGAAGTAACCGTTATGAGCTCGTCAAAACCTGCAGAGTCAAGCTCCAGGACCTCAGGGACGTCTTCTTTGTCGTCTAATGAGACTTTTGCAGTGCCGAACTCGAGTTCGTTTGAATAGCTCTCACCTACGGTATTTTCGCTGTCATAATCGAAGTTGTTGTTTACGTACTTGTCATATATTTCCCTTATTTCATCATTCACCGTGATATCCTCGACGGTCGTTTCCATGAAGATTTTCGAAGCTGTAAGTGAAGCATTCGGACTGCAGGTCTGTCGAGGATAATTGTCAAACATCGAATCATTTCCTTTCACTTTCATCTCATTTAAATCCTGACAATCTGTTTCTGTTCTCCTCCTCTTCTCCTTGCTCGGTTTGTCCTCGAGAGATTCATCAGACACGGGATTACGACTCTTCGGGACATTCGGAACGGATCTCTTTTCAATGACGTAGGTTCCACATCTTCGTCTATCGGTGCAATCCAACTTTACAGAATTTCTCAAACATTTCGTAGCGCTGTCTGCGTTAGACAACACATCCACGATGTCAGGAGAATTTGTTTCGGGTATCTGGCACCTTGCCATTGAAGCCTCTTCAAACCGACTCTCACTTGGCTCAAGGGGGCGATTTTCATTATCACAAATATTCAAATTTGTCAACCGTTTGCAAATACCAACCAACTTCCGTCTGCGGCCGGTTAACCTGGACACGGAATTATCGTGTTCACTTGTTTTCGTTGAGGTGATATTTTCCCTAACATTTGTAGCGGTTCCAATGTCATTTACCGAATCTCTTAAACCTGCAAATTTCTTTGGGGAAGTTGTTGTTGAATCCACACGATCTCTGGAAGAATGGATCGGAGAGCTTTTTGAATCTAATGAAGAATTTAGTGGCAAATTCGATTCCTTGTGATCATCACGTGCATCGATCTTTCCATGTGCAATAGCTTGAACTGTTTCAGGACCTTGTGACCAACTGCGATCCGTTGAAGATCGGTGTTTCCTGTGCTTAGACGATGATTTATTCTTGTTATGACTTCTGAGAATTGGACTAACGACAGGAGAGTAAATTTGTTCTTCAGACCGAGAGGTTGACGATTCGTGACCCTTCTCAAGATCGCAGTAATTCAACGGTTCTTCTGTAACCGGAATCGTTCGACCTAGAGGTTTCGCTCGGGGAGTTAGATCGACAATCGGTTTTTTCTTCATCCTCCGCGTTGTTCCCGGCGACGTGACTTTTGGCGACAATTTCTGCCCGGATATGTCCCTCGCAGCCTTCGGCAAATCATTCGACGTCGTTCCTGTTGGTGTAGTGATCAAAACTTTGCGCCGAGACGCAGATCCCTCTGAAGAATCGTCTTCAATAGATTCCAAAAATCCTAGCTCTAAAGTCACTGGTTCCTCCAGCTTCATGCCGCCAGACCATCCAGTACCTGACTCTACGGAGTATTCAAAATCTTCTTCAGAGACACCAATGTCCTTGCTAGCTTGCGGTCCTGGAGCTTCGATTGTGACACCACGACTATTACTAGTACCGGGACCATCTGGAACAGGGGTACTGGTGAATTTTACGTGCACACCGAAGTGTATTGGGCTCTCAAAGCAGTCCAGGTTACCGAGGCCTTCGTAGCAATTAGGTGCAGGCGCTGGTACTGTTGAGGCTATGCTGTCCTTTGTGCAAAACTCTACTCTGGGGCTGTTTTTTACTGGTTTCCACTTCCGCGGTGGAATTACTAAGTCTGGTGAGTCGGGTTCGGAGTCATGTGACTCTGTGATCAGGTAGGTTTTATCAAGTTTTTCAATGTTCGTAGCCCAGGATATTTTCGGAGTATCGGAAACGTCTACGAGTTCAGATGATGAGGTAGATTTTTTGGCTTTTGGCGACGCTAGTGATCGTTGACGATGGCGTTCAACGGCTTTTTCGAACTCGTCATCTACGCCATGCTTTCCAGTGCAGTTAATATCATTCCGTTTTTCACTTCCCGGTGCTTCTTGCGTCTCCAATTTAACCTCGAGCGAAGTCATCTTTTCGACCGATTTCAAATCAGACTTTTCGTCACTGATCTGTCTCCAACTAGTCATGTTGTGTTCCTTGTGAATGTTACAAGGCTGCACTGACATGCCAATTACGTCCTGGTTCACAGCGACGTCGTTCAATTTTGGATTATTGTAACCCCTCACTGAGAGTAAATTGGTTTTTAATTTTACAGACTCGGCGGTACTCAAATCTTGCGTCTTACGTGGTGATAGACTGAGTCTTGCCACCGGTCTACGGATCGATTTTAGAGGTGGCGATATGTTCTTTGCATTAGTTTTCGTGGGTTTTAGGAAAGAATTAGACAACAGGGAACGCCCAGGATTTGAGGAAGAGGTTCGTGCGGAGGTACTTCCGGGCTCGTATTCTTCGGCCGGTCTGAGGAGGAGGAAAAAGGGTCAAGGTCATCAGGAGAAGGCAGCAAGAAATTCGTAAGTAATACTCTCTCTCTACGTTTTGTTAAGTTCCGAAATAGTTAAAGATTGCTGGATTTAAAACCTCGGCCCTTTCCCTTCTCCTCATGCACCCTACTATACTTCAAGTGCTACCCCTTATACTCTACACTTAAAACTTGTTAGTTTTACCTCTGTTCTACAATCGTTAATTTATAAAAATCGTTGCCATATAGACTATGGCATCGTTTACCCAACTTCTACCAGCTACAACTTTACTTTTTTTATTCGCTATTCTCCAACGAAACTATCGCCGTGGTTCAGCTCACCTGTTTCCTCGATCCACCAAACGCGATTTCATCGGCCCGGGTATGTTTGACGTGTCTCTGTTATTTCCTGACCGTCTGCTGTAACGAGATTCGAATTAAATGATCATATCGGAACGTGAGCAAAGGCGAACCGTGAAATCTAGTACTCATCAATAGTCTTCAAAGATAGAATTCAAGTCTTCAAGTAAGGTGATAAAAAATACAGAGTATAACTTGCACCAGAATTCACGGATTGCCTTTTTCTCAAAAACAATATGAAGATACTAACACGACTGCTGGCTTCGGTTTTACAGGACTGTCATTGCCCTTGGCACAGCTGGGCACAGATGCGCTCTCCTTTGGCTTTGGTCCAGGTGATGACATTTTACCAACTGTAGAAATGTTTACTGCCGATCCTGGGGAGTATTTCTCGCGATTGGTCAATCGCCGATTCTTCAGCGCAGGGGCTCTGTAATTTATACGTGCTTCCAGCCGTTCCTTTGCAATATTTGTCGCTGGGCTAACCGGAAGACGATTTGCCCGTTCTTTACACCAAGCAACGTGACGTTCATAGGCTTTAATACCAAATTGCCGATTGCATGTCGGGCAGGTACCCTTTTCATTCGCACGAGTAGGTGCTGCCGTCGGTGCGATAGACGGTGCATGTCGAATCGCCGGTACATCATCCTTTGCAAACAAATTTATAAATATTACACTCACCTTTATGTAACATATATTTATATAATTTCACATATCTCGTGAGACATGACGTTCCGAAACGTGGGACGATCTCATGTGGGCATATATAAAACTGGTTACCAATCTTGTACTACATTATAAACACGAAACCTTGCGTGGGCGACTCGCGATCACAGAATTGCGTTCGAGGTCAGCAGAGGGTGCACGGATGTGGAAGGGAAATGAATAAACGAACGCGTAATCAGGTCATGAAAATATTGCAAAATATTTTCCATATGTACGCAGTACCATAAGACCTCGACTGGGAGGGTCTTCCGGTCAAGGTTATAAACGAGAAGTGATTCTAAGATGTGATAATAACTGCACCGATCATTTATTTCTTTTTCATTAAATAAATCACCATGTTACAGTGGGTGTCAGATATTTGCCAGAATATTGTCTTTTCCAAAGTCTCTCCGCGTGGGTGGAACCAGTTTCAAATTTTGGTGCGAGAAGGCGTTCCAATATCCCGGTTTGCAAAGCCTATAATCACGTGTAACTGAGCCCACGACGATATTCCCCCACGATCGAATCCGTCAGTTTATAGAAAAGGTCATGCGTTATTAATTTTGGCGAAAATCGATTTTACATCCGGAGATCCGGTCCTAGTTCCATGAGAAACTTCATTGCAACGTTAATGGCATTCGTGCAGCATGAAATGAGTTATATTAAACATAATATATATCAGCTTACGACTTCGCCACGAGCTGCTCGTATGGCTCGAAGAAATTCATCGTGTGTTTGTTTCCAGGATGTCTTTGGCTTAGATGATTTATCCTCGTGGAAGACTCGCCTCTTGCCCTGCTTAGGTAGAAACTCGGCTAGCTCAGTACCCTGGATACGTTGTTTGGCAGAATCGAATGGTTTCCGTTTTTTGGCCGCAGATTTCTCGCAGATTTTGGTGTGCTTTTCCAACGATTGTGGCTTGAACGTCCGCGAACAAATCGCGCACGGTAGGAGAACGGGCGGCCCATCTGTGGCCATTTACCAATTTTTTTGTTTTGTTTCGTATTTTTATTACTTCTTTTGCTTAACCACGAAAATACGTTCTATGCTAAAATTATATCACTCGTATATTAGAAATACTCTAGAGCTCTACACTGTAGCGAATGAAACGTAAAACAAGTCAATCTGTTCCCTCGCACACGATCTGTACAAGCTACACCTTTCAACTACAGGAAGTCGGGTCTTTATTCCCTCCAGAAACACTGCGGACCGAAGTTAATTAGAATTGCAAAAATCTCGCTTCGTTAACCGATCAATATAAGGCCTCATTTGGCAAGAAACGTGTATATTCAGCCGACTGCGAAATTCAGTGTTGTTTTATCTGTGGCCATTTATCAATTTTCCTTGGGTTCTATATCACGCAAAACGCTTATACGTATACACGAAAAAATTTATCATTGGCACACATCTACGAGCTGTATATCGAATCACCAGAAGTTAGGCGTTTCTGGCCTGACGAAACACTGAGAGAATTTTTCATTAATTAGCACACGATCAATAGACGTTCATTTAGTGTTACAGACTACGTTCCCTCAACTACAAGACTCTGGGCATGATCGAGGATGACGAATTTCACGAGTCTATACAATCGCAACACCATAAATGGTACCCGCAAGAATACTGAAATGTAAGTTGCGTGACTAAGCTAAATTGTTTCCCGAGATGGGGATCGAGAAATACGTCTTAAGTAACTGTCGTAAAAAAAACGAAAGAATGAGAAATTTATGAAGATTGTAATTCCGCCGGTTTATGAATTCTGTAATCACTATATGCTAGACGATGAACAAACAATCGCATGAGCCAAACTATGTAAGAACTTTGTTATCGAATATGTTCGCCTGCACTGAAAAGACGCGCTAGAAGCGGGAGCGGTCGTTAACGTTATTAGCGACAGTTAATTATTCTCGTACAAACAGTGGGGACCAATTACACACTGCAGTGTCTATACACACGCAACTTTTGGACTTTAACGGTGACGCAAAGACGTACAGAGGTAGACATCCATTTATGCAGCAGTAATTTGTCAATAAATTATAGGGTGGCACGCGTGAATCATCATCGATTAAACATCCGAATTTGAACTAATGGAGGCTATTACAAACTCGAAATTGCGTCACGACATCACTTCTACAATTACAGTGATCTACACTTTGCACACTCACTCGAAATACGATAGATTATTCATTAATCCAGCGATTTAGCAAAATTACGAAACAACGTTTATCCCAAAAAAAAGACGAATTATTGTGGACGGGGAAAAAAAAAATCATACAGCAAAAACCGGTACTTGAAGACGATATTTATTCAAGAAAGAAAAAAAAAGTGCGGATATCGCGTAAAGCATGTCGACTACAAACTGACGAGACTCTCCTGACACCTGCAGCGCAGTCTCGCTCACTCGTTCGCGGCTCGATTCATCGGACGCGCTCGCCCCCGCACCCAGATCGCCTACACAGGATCAACTTTCCATTCAGGGACTACTCTGACATCCTTAGCAAAGTTAGTTGTTTATTTTATTTTTTTTATCAATAACGTGATCGGTGATATATTTTACGCGCGAGTTCCTCTTCAGCTTGAATATGAATAATCAATTTACTCGTTCACGAACGCATGTAATTATATAAATCTACGCGTTAATTTGATCCCTAAAAAAATCTTCATCTTATCTTATGTCGTACCTTCTTCGCGTGATATTTGCCCGCGAAAAGAATCAATCAAACTGCGTTCAGCCTCAGAAATTGGTCTCTCACTTCTAGGCCTACCCTTCTGCAGATCTCCAAAATCTGATTGTTGGTCCAACCTTGTAGGTACGGACTGTTTAGACACGCAGCACAGCATGAGTTACATACGATGACTAATACCAAAAGTACGAGTACTACATACAGGTAGCAGGCTATACTACACTAGTTTATTCGAAAGAAGCGCGACTCACTAGTGCAGAGATCTAAAGAGACTGGGAGCTGCAGTGTAGCGTGTCGAGAAGTGCCTCATCCCCGTACACTCGCGTTAATTCATAAAGAAGTTTATTTTCAGCATACGGGAAGAGCTGTCTGCATGAAGACGGGTTTTTATTTCTTTACTACAGCGAGACTGTGTGTCCCGCTTCGGAACCGATGCGATGGAAGGAACATCTGTATATATAATTAGAAAATGCTACCGGCTCGACGTGTGCATAATATATAACGAAGCGCGCAACTAGCTGCAGTAGACATATAATACACCGCGGATTTTGACTATCGAGGAAAATATACTTGGACGGTTTATACAAAATATTCTAAATCAAATTACTATAAAAACCAAAATAAGAAAATTCAATCAGACTATTTGACATGTACAAAACTTACCCTCGACGTCTGCCATGTTAGTTGTTACGGAAAATAAATGTTTCCATGACAACCACAGCTGACGGCGTCGAGGCAAAGCGGACGCCGAATAGGCGCCGTGATCGTCGTCATGCGTAGCAAAGAACAGATATACCAGCTGCGATCAATTCGGTTATTCAGTTATCGAACGTCGGTTGTTCAGAGTACGGAATAAAACTGATAAATTTTTGTTTTACGAAATGTTAGGACCGATTAAACAGCAGATAGAATTCAGTTTAAGGGTATGAAACTCTTGGGTATATATTAATGTGCAGTTATATTCATTGGTTCATATACATATTTTATTTCCATTTCCTACGCATGAAAGACTCGTGATTCATATTTTAGTATGTTTTTTTTTTTCTTCTTCTTTCGCTGAAGATTATAAAGTTCTGCGTCGCGCCACGTTGACCGAACATTACCGAAGTCAGCCGAACGCGAGGCGGGATTATTTCAAACGCGTTCCATATTAGTAAGGTAATTCCATGTTGCAGGTGGGACGATCTATTACAAGGACATTTTCGACAAACAACAGACTTCTCGGTAAAGATAAATACCTGGAAACGACGGAGAATAACGGCGTAAGAACGATCACTCTGAGCCACTCCCAGTCCAGGAATTCTCTGTCTCTTGAAATGATGAAAAATTTACTAAACGACATCACGAAGGAACAAAATTCCGTACATCTTAGATCCATCGTGATACGAGCTACACCTGGAAAAGTTTTCTCGGGTGGTCATAATCTCAAAGAACTGGTTGGTACGGATCATTTGATCATTGATCAGATTACAGGGACCTGCACGTTTTTTCTATAATATTTAGATACATTCGGAAGAAAATCGCAAATGTTCTCCAATTATCCAAATTAATTTCATTCTTAGACGACGAAAGATGGAACAGATTATCACCAGAAGGTTTTCGGAACATCAAAAGATCTGATGCAAGCATTAAGGGAAAGTCCTGTGCCCGTAATTGCAGCAGTAGACGGACTAGCAGCGGCAGCAGGTTGTCAATTGGTGGCTGCATGTGACATGGCAGTTTGCACTGAAAATAGTAGTTTCTCTACGCCCGGGTACGGTGAAAAATCCATACTAAATTATGAGTAAAATTAATCGTGATTATTCTATTTTTCTGGTCCTAATCCAATTTTTTTTTTTTTCATCGGTTTTTTTGTTTCAGGGCTAACTTTGGAATTTTCTGCTCTACGCCTGGAGTAGCTTTGGTACGAAATGTTCCCAGGAAAGTCGCGGCACATATGCTATTTACGGGGATATCAATTTCCGCTCAGGAAGCACTCCGAGCTGGCCTAGTTAGCAAAGTAGTACCTGATGCCAGCAAACTCGGTAATTAATCAAATTCATCTAGAACCTTTCAGGATGAAGTCCGCTTTACTCAATAAATCTTAGCATGTCTCTAGCATGGAGTGCACAGTTCAACCTATACTTTCAGATTAAAATGAAAATTTAAGGGTGTAGATTTTTTTTTTATTCCGGAGATTAGAATTCTCGAAAATCAAAGAACTTTATCCACCATTACCATCAAAGGGTGGATTCAGTTGCCTAAATTCAACCAATGCCATTCACGTGTACTAAAATCTATTCTAATTTGGAAATGAAAGACTGCGCATCATGCTTCAATGAAAGATCTGAAATGCTGCTTAAGTTTTGGGGAAATTTAATATCAACTACCTTCTTATGATTTTTTGAATTCTCAGACGAAGAAATCGAGACAATTACAACAGCCATTAATTCTAAGAGTCGGTCAGTCATCTGTCTGGGAAAAAGATTTCTTTACGAGCAACTGGAAGTCGACGCATCGACGGCTTATACCTTAGGTAGTGAAATTATGGTTGGGAATCTCGGGATGAAGGACGGCCAGGAAGGGGTACGAAGTTTTGGAGAAAAACGTAAACCAGTGTGGTCACATGGCTACGATAAGGACGACTGAATCAATATTTTTAACTGGCCAACTACTGTGATTAAACATTTATACTATAAATTGCAAATTATTCTTCAGCAGTGCATATAGCATATGCTGATATCTATAATATGGGACCATACATCTAGTTTTGTACTTGAACTTTATTTGTTATAAAAATTTATGGACCTAATTAAATATACGTATATACAAAAGTTAACAAAGTTCTGAGATTCTCAAACGGCATTTTTAATTCCGTAAAGTCTTGAATACCAATTAACAGACATTTATACTTCGCGTTTGGATAGGTGAGGCTTTCTTTCCAAATTATATCCGTGTCCCTTATTTAATAATAATCTAAGTGATGATTTGTTTTGTAATCTCTGCCACGCGCCATCGCGAATATTATTCAATGCGAATATTACCCGATTACGCGTTTTAGTTGCGTCTCTAAGTCTGACCTAAATGGTAAAGTGATCGATCATACATCAGAGTATATTTATCTTCAAAGTTGTCTGAGACCACAAGCTGGGAAGATAAATCCAATTAATGCGAAAACAAAGATAGCAATTCTGCTTATCCGACGCATTTGTGATATTTCGATACATATGGAATCCATTTCCAGAAGTCCAAAGGCGATACAATGATTTGTTTCAAATATTGGAACAATAAACGATCTTAGAAAAGTAAAAGAACTTCATGGTAATCAAATTTTTTCAGCTTTTCTACGCCATCGACGGGTCAAATAACGAGCTAATGTCATTGCTGAATCTATTTTGAACTCAAGCTTATACGCAACAAGTGCAGTTGATCACGTATGCAATTTTTTCTTCGCATTTGTAACATGCGCGATATTGTATCATCAGAAAGAATCAATAATGTAAATAGTGTGTTTACGAGATTTGCACTAATTGTTATTCCACCATGCTGATAAGATGTGCTTACAACGAACTTATCACCTACTGGGCATAATAATTAAAGTCTCGCAGTGGGGTAACTCGCTTACGCTGATATATGTGATATATGTACCGATAAAAAGGCCGCAGGTCGAATATACTCGAGACGTAACTATAGCTCATCATTTAATATCCATATTATGCACCTTACTGGTAAAAGAAAATTCTATAGAAATAATAGAACCTTACAAAACCGGATCCTAAAAACTGATTTACAATTGCATCTCCATCCATTTATGAGAAAGAAAAAAAAAAATTCTCTATATCTGATCCTATCCAAACTCTTTGACTTTCTACATACTTATTGGTGGAGGGTTCAGAAAAGTCTCATAATTTATTATCCTTGGTGAGATTTTAAAAATGAGATGATCTCGAAATAAAAATAATTAAACTTAAGTCCTCAAAAATATTCCATTCTCCTCTGAAATCACCCAATCCTTGTATCGTTATAAAGTTGATAAGTGAACAGAAGAATAATAATCTCCGAATGTTTGACCAAATAAGATTTGAGTTATTTATTCACTTCAGTTATTCGTAAAAAATTAATCATTCTGGCATTTGGGTTCAAGGAGTCTAAAATCGTCAGCAAACCTTCGGACTATATGATGTATTTAGTATAATTTCAATAAACAAAATCAAACTGGATATATTGAATTATTTTGTAACGTAATGTATTCATATAAATGTTCAAATTCGAGTACACGAAATTCTGAGCGTTATCTGTTGTTAGATAAGATGTTTACAACTTGACTCCACGCGAACTCGCCGGCAGTGGTCCAGGGATGCGTTTGAATGAACCCTGTGTGGAATTCCACGAATAATATCAACTTCATGACTCTTTAAACCGTCGTTGAATGCTCTACGGATCATCGGGGAATGAGCCTTTGAAAGCATATATACATTTTTACTTTTTAAAGTTCAAAGTATTGATTTTATACTGCATCGACGTCAGCTGCTATTAATTTTCAGTTAATACGTCAGTTGCAACGTTTTCTAAATATTTCCGCGGCTCATTATACCAAGTTGATAGCCACCGCGGACTATTGATCAGTTGACGTCACGGTCGTGTATATATATATTTTCCCTCTCCGTTTACTCGAATCTACATTAAACCTAATATAAATCAGCGAGACGGGACTTGCCCGGCGTCAGTTTGTTATCTGAGCTTTCAAACGCACCCTCGCTTTGTATTCAGCTCACAGTGTACACCGACTGCGAAATCCCACCAGCCACGAGTTGCTTTTTTTTCTACTTGGAGTTCACTCAGCTGGTTGATGACATTGTCGACAACCCCGCAGTCATTCTGCATGAGTTTGAAAACGACCCTAAGAAGGCCCCGAGGAGAACAGAACAAGAAGAAGGCTGAACTACGTACTCTCAGAAAAAAATCAACCAACTCCAACGTTACGGTCAGCCCGGTCGAAAGACAAATCGCCGAACTGCTTTTTGACAACTGTATAGGTCAGTATATTACCCAGACAACAGAATTCCCTTTGTTCAAGTCTTTCTTAATATTATAGTTCCGCGGGGGTGCAGAAACGTAATTTTGATGCTAATTAATATTCGAGAGGAAATGTTTAGCTTTACGATAATCAAAATTATTTGTACATCAAGAAAATAATAAATTTGAGGATCACATTGTTGAATTTAAGCTCCGCGGCGTTAGAACCATTATGTGAAGCGGTTTGTGAGGAATACGTGCGGTTGCCTTCCGACCTTCTCGTGGGGTCCAGGTCATTCTGATAAAACGTTACAGACGGCAGACTGTTATCTTTAGCTGATTCCCTCGCGGCCTCACATGCGTGATCTCTGTGCGAATAAACTTTTGTTTAGCTTCGTATTCTCGCCAGCACGATATTATTAAGAATGATCACAACGTAACAAAAATATCCTTTGGTTCTTCAAATAATTATATACAATTATACTTGTTACAGACTGCAAGAGAATGTCTGCCATACCACACGGGGTATTTGCCGCGTGCAAGGTCCGCGAAAATGAGGAACGATTCTCGATATTTTCCGAAATGAACGCGAAAGATGGAGGAAATGAAAATAAGGGAAATCACCGCTCGTATAATAATAACAAGCCAATTAATCAGAGTGAGTATTCAATTTCCCATGACCTAAACAATTTATTACAAATGAACAAATCTTTGATATCTGACAATAGAAAAATAATTAATTGATTGTCACGTTTTAAAGCAATTATTTAATATTGTAGGCACTGAGCTGACACCGCTGAAGTACAACAGCAAATTGATGAACAGCATCTGGGGCCTTTACAATCGATATTCCGTTCATAATTTTAAGAAAAATACCGATTCTAAGGATAGAGGCTTTGTGGCGGGCTGGCGAGCATCCTTGGCCCCATTAGCTCCCCAGAATCCCGCCCTGGCCGCTTCTGACAAGCCGCGTGTCCTCATGCCTTAGGGCTTAATTTTATTCAGTAGCTGTACTTAGCTGCGGATTAATTTTTACACAGGCTTGATCGAAAGGAACGCCATATATTTATATGGGTTTACTTATTGTATTTGGGTGTATATGTTCTATGCATACCGGTTTATATGCACGCAAGGGGTGTTATTTTTTTGCCGGATTCGGATGCTTAGATTGCGCATTATAATAATGTGTACATAAAGCTGGATTTCGAAAAAGATATAGAAATATATTGCTTGGATTGCATCGATACTTTTACATATTGATAATAATTTGGTAAAGAAATTATCTGAAAACTAATAGCCTGTGCAATAATATTCCGCAGATCTTTCAATACATACAGGGGCTTTATAATAGAATTTATCGTGTAATACAGATTTGTGCAGCAAGCAATCTTGTGATTATATGTATATATACCAATATGACCAATATAGGTATAATATCGGAGTATACATCATACTCCGATTTTATAATAAGTTGTATACAATAACACCACGAAATACATACATTTTCTATACGTTTTATAAAGTACATACATACATGAATCTACTTATTTCCAGAAATAATCCTTCTCTAAAATATCTTAATATCAATCGATTGCATAACGCGGAATAATACGCATCAAATCGTGTAATTATTATATTACGTGTAGTGCATTACCTATTGCGTGATTCAACTCGTACAAAAGCTGCAATCACACCGGCCGCGGCAGCTTTGATATGAAGAAAAATAAGATTAGCGAATATTAATCTCGAAAGTTTTCGACATCCTGACCGTTTTGAGCTAGCAGCGCCTAAATCATGACCCATCTGCGCATGAGCAAAAAAATTCTCACACTGATGGCGCGGATCTTGAGCTTGCCGCCTGGTCCAAGATGTGTCAAAATCAATCGGGCCGTTGACCGAAGATCGGGCCGAATGGACGATGCGATTATTTTAATAGCAGCATAATGACATACATGCCTAGATATATATAAAATAATCTAAATTTTTAGTTGAATAAAATATGTTAACATGAAATCAAAAGAATCTCTTCAATTAACCCTGGCAATACTAAAGCCACACGTAGTCAAATCTCCATTCGCTCTTCAGGTAAATTGTTCACTTAGAATTATTGAGATGAATTATTTAATTTTCGAGAAAAGAAAAATACTCACCGTAGGCACGACTTGGACATATTCATTGTTTAGATTATTAACCTGGCCTCATCACGGGTACAATAATCACACCTAACCTTACTTAACCTAACCTCTACCGAATCAATTAGATAACTTACGCAAAAAAGAATTTATCAAATAGCCGACTAATCTTGTTTATTGCTGATCTACGCATGCTTTGAATGAAATCTATATATATTTATATTTTTTTTTTTTTCTTTTTCGATTTACAGAGAATTCGTGACTTGATAATAGAGAACGATTTCAAAGTGGCTAGATCACAGAGGAAAATCATCACGCCTACAGAGGCAGAATTGTTCTATGCTGATCACAAGGGAAAATTTTTCTACAATAGACTATTGACTTTCATGGGCAGCGGTCCTTCAGACATCCATATATTAGCTGGTCACGACGCAATATTTAAATGGAGGAAGTTAATGGGTCCGACAAAAGTTTTTCAAGCTCATTTCGACGCTCCTGATACTATTCGGGGCATGTATGGCTTGTCTGATACGAGAAATGCGACTCATGGATCAGGTAATAAAATGATAAAAGCACGGATTATATTGTGTGCTTTGTGATCCGAGAGGAAATTGCATCTTTTATTGTTTTCCTGTTGTTTCAGATTCTCCGGAATCAGTGGAGAGAGAAATAGGAATATTGTTCAAAGAATTCAGCATAAAGAAATGGTTTGAAAATGAAGAGATATTTTATAATTTAGGAATGTTGAAGTTCGATCCATTATCTTTTGTACATACAATTGATAAAGGTAAAGAAATTAATGGGAAGTGAAGAAGAAAAAAGATAGTATATTATACTTTATAGATAGAATGTTTATTTATTTAGGCTGATGAATACGTAAATGATTAACTTATTTATGGCTTTAAACAATGTATCATACACGTTAATCAAATATATACTCAATTAGTGAGTTATGAAGCAGCAGTGGAGCAGGTCGTGTAAAAATATGGGATTTTCCCCCTTGAAACTAATTGTTACTTTT
Organism: Macrophya alboannulata; assembly: GCA_949628255.1. Lineage (NCBI taxonomy): Eukaryota > Metazoa > Arthropoda > Insecta > Hymenoptera > Tenthredinidae > Macrophya > Macrophya alboannulata. The sequence goes on along the minus strand of OX451207.1, from coordinate 10,855,048 downwards.
GCACTTACCTGCATGTATGTACCTGAATCTGTATTTATGATAGAATTATTGAAGTTGAAAGTGCGGATTGACAATCGAAACTAGGGATGTGATCAGATTTAACGAGCGAATGTATGTATGGAAAAATAATTTAAGAATATAAGACAGATCAATGAAAGTAGGAACTATTTTCACCCAGAGTAAACCATATCCCTAGAAGCGAAAGAAATTTTCGTATGAATAAAAAACAGCGAGGTGTTTAAATTTTTTTTTAGAAAAATAATTCATTGTATTTTTCTTTTGTACTTGAATTCTTCATGTCTAGTATTAAATTACCCAATTATAAAACAGACTAGATAATTTTACACACAAAAAACAAATACCTATTTACATATTGGTCGATACATAGTTGTTTGAATGTTATCTCCAAATAATCCTAACGCTGAAAAGTAGCATGGAATATTTTGTCAATTATTTAAACAACATTCAAATCCTAATGTATACATTTTAACAAACTTTACAATATCCAAAAATTGTGCGATACAATTACGATATGTTTATAAACATTGACAAACACATGATAGGAACTTTAAGCGTTAATTTTTACATAGACTTTAGGTCTCGAAAATACTTTTATTCCTTCTTCTATTTTATTCAGCTGTTTTTCAATCTCCATTTTCCGTCTCTGAGATCTAAGTGTGTCCGTTTTTATAGGCATCATGTTTAGTTCATTGACAAATTCTTGGTAATCTGTAAGAAAAAAAAAAGTACAAGTAGCCATTAGTTCTGAAACTGCTAAAAAAAGATCCAAGAATCAAATTAAAGCACTCACTTTTCTTCAGCATACGGAGGGTCTCCTTGCGTTCACTGTCAGGAAGCGGGACGTGGCCCTCTGGACAGTCAGGATCGGATGCCTCTTCTTTGGCCCTCTGTTCTTTTTGCAACTGTGCCTCTTTTCGTTCACGAAGATATCTTCGAACAAACAATTAATATCCAAAATAAAATTATGGCTGATCAAAACCCGAGAATATGCCGGTCTGAAATAAGGAAACTAACAATAAATATTGTTATTTATTTGAATAGCTGATATAAAGATTATTGAATAATAACTTTCCTCACTAGTCATCATAACATGTGAAGTAAATTTGATTGAAACCGGCCAAGGCGGACATGTTCCTGCTATCTACATGCATATTTAATTTTTCTAAATGTTTACCAGAGTTTTATTATCAGAACTTGCATCAATTCTACGTCTTCAATCATGCCATTTTTTGAAACGTTAAAACGCCAAACAGAACATTTATAAATAAAACAACTAATAAAAGTAATGAAGAGAAAAGTTACTTTTAACTTCGTACTTGGGGACAACACCCTTTCTATAATTAGTGGGAGGTACGCTGTTGTTAAACTGTGTAGCCAGTTTTGTAGCTATTGTTGTTCGCTGTTTGTTCAATTTAACAAAGTCAGTTCCTTCTTCCTCAGGAAAGGTATCAAATTTAATATCCGGTGACTTGGGAGAAGGAGATGAAGGTGCTGGGCTAACATCCCCTCGATCCGAGGGGGAATCAGCACCTCTTGGCGTCCTATCAGTTTGCTGTCCCAATTCTGTTGTTTTACACGGTGCATTCTCAAGTCTTGGACTTCTTCGAGTAGGATACCTATGAAAAAGTGCGTAAAAAAGATCTTGTATTCACTGCTGATGGAATAATCTATCCATGTTTACCAGGGAGTAAAAAAAAAAATACCAAAAAAACTAACTGGTTTCAATCTCTTGCTTTCAATCCTGCCTACCCTGAGTAGTTTACTAAATTCAAACAACATCTGAATGTTTCAATACCTGATTGTGCCTTCGGCATACAAATTGCTCATTTCTTTAGCATCCAGAGTCTGAATTCCTTGATTCCTATATCGAATTTGGGAGTCACTAGGGCTGGAATGTTCATGGCTTAGATTTGGGTCTGAAGGAGCCTTCAGTTCTCTGCCTTGACTCTTTTTATTTATAACTACTTCGCGTGTTCCTCTCTTCAGTCTGTGTCCTCTGAGATTACTGGCTGGTTGCACAAAGCCTTTTAGATTTCCAGTCGTTGTGGTTTTGTTTTGCAAAGCTGGTGCGCTATTCTTTGAATTAGGTTGACCCTGAGTTTTGCATGGCTCTCTGCTCTCAGTCTTGTGGTTTACAGTTGAGGTAAATGTTTTGTTAGACAAGTCATCATTTTTTGATTCTCTAAGGCTAGAATTCACCCTGGATGTTATATTCTGATATTTATCAGCTGCTTTTTGCTGCCTTTGGATCTGTAATTTCTGTAACTCCTCTACCTCCCTGTTACTGTGGAAATAATTTTCCATTCGACGGAGATTTTTCACATTTTCATGGATGAAATTCTTCCTTTGAATAACTTCTGCAAGTTGTAGAGGTAGGACATGAGCAAATATGGATGTGAGTATAAATGGGTATTTATAAAAAACATGATTGATTGTGTTTTTTAACTTTTTCGGTTTTTTTTTTTTAGATTTGCAAATTGTGATAGAAAATGTGAAGAAATTTCGGCTGGTTGATGTATGATGTATCGTATTATTATTACATTACAGAATGTATGTATAGTACTTACTTGGCTCGGGAAATACACCCTTCAAAGTCGTCATTATCAGAGGGTAGGTATACAGAATATAGAAATGATATCAGAACTGGAAGTATGAACGCAAAATGCTACCGTTACGAAATTTCTGTTCAAAATAATAATTTCAAACGACGGAGGATAATTTTATCGCAACACGTGTGCTAAATACAATTAAACAACATGTTTGAAATAAGCGATTAATTTATTCCCGAAAACTTAAGTTACATTCTAATGCATCACTTTAATTTTTCGCACATTCTCGTTACCAAACAAACAATTTTGTTTACAAAAAGAGATCATGGCAACTTTGACAGTTTGTTATTAGACCATATATTCTATTTATTTTATAGAACAGCGAACTAGCCAGCATTTTTCGAATTTACATCAATTTTGTCAGCGCTTTTGGCGACGAAATCTAAAAACTATAACGTCTTACCGACTTTGATACATACAGCCTTTGTTATCAACAACAAAAGCATTTTTTTTTTCAACACATCGGTTTACTAGAAATCGATCAGATTATATCGCTGAAAAAGAATGTATTCATTATTTCTAAATTCACAACATCCTGTAGATAAGAAATCATTTTAGTCTAAAATTTGCGACCCTTGAAGCACAACTCCCTGTGCTGCAACCAGATATACATGAATGTCGTGCGGCAACACTATACACCGGCGTAGTCGTTTGAAAAAAATTTAATTATACGTTTGTTAAATCATAATTAGCAATTCTTAAGAACATTTATATTCTTTCAAATAAAGATAAATAGGTATATTCAATTTTAAAGCTTGGAATGATCGATTAAAAGGACGGGATTCAGAAAACAAGCGACAAAAAACCATTTAAATTCTTTATTTGTATAGGTATAAAAAAATTGATATATTTATTCCATGTCTTCGTAATTCGAGTCTTTATCATCCCACATTAAAATGTTACCACCACTAGCGGCTAAAATACAATTTCTCTGTGGATGAACGCTAACAGAAACAACAGGATGTTTATTCTCTATAAGGTCATCAGCTGATAATTTTCCGACTACTTTCTGCGAAACCAATTCCCAAATCCATAATCTCCCGTCTCCAGAACCGGACATAATATGCGTGTCGTGACAATCAACAGTCGATTCTAAACATAAATCTTCTGCAGAGTGACCACTAAATTCTCCAAGCAATTCTCCCGTATCTTTGTCCATTAATCGTATCACTCCATCCCCGCAACTGATTACTATACATTGACCATCTCTTGTGAAACTCGCGCATGTTACTGCCTCTGAAATAGGAAAATAAAAAACAGTTTGATTTCTCCAATTAATTACATTGTGTGAAGTAGTTGATTATTATAATTATTGACGCAAACAGTATACCTCCTAAATAATCGACCAGTAATTCACCAACCCGTATATCATATCTACGTATTCGGTTGTCATAAGAACCTGCTAGTATTTCATGATCTGATACTCTGATGCTAGAAACAGTGTCTTTAGCTTCTCTAAGGACCTGTACAGGATCTTGGGTCCGGGAACGCGTGTCCCAACACATAACACAATTGTCATGAGAGCCAGAGACTGCCATAGTTGATTCTTCGTTGTATCTGTAAAACGAGTATTACTATACTAACAAGGTTTTTTTAAGGTTTCCAGGTGGTATGAGACAACTGTTAACAATTTGGCTGAGAAATTTGAATTGGAGGAATTAGATTTTTCTAGTTATAGGTATGTATATTATGTTTTTGAAATGATCTTGTTTTTAACGTACATAATTCTCACCTCACTGTAGTCACGGATCCGGCATGTCCTCTTAGTCTTCTAACCGGATTACCAGTAGCCACATCCCAAACAATGACAGATTTGTCCATGCCGCATGAAACGATTTGGCTACTGTCACATGAGGCACATGCGTCTAATACTTCATTAGCATGACCGCCATAAGTCTTGAGAGCAACACCTCTGTAAGGATTCCAAAGTTTCACCTTTTTGTCTGATCCACAGGTGAGACAGTAGGAACCGTCGACTGTAAATAAAAAATAAAATTTATTAATTTGGGGAACATGCACGTTGATAAGAGGAATAAAAACTTTGATAATATTTTCATAACTCAAGATCGATGCTTGGAAATTAGAGACGGCTCAAATCGTGAAGCAGACACTATGAGTTACTAACAGAAAAAGGCTGGAAATCATCCATAAAAATTAATAAAGTATAATGTTCTGTAAAAAATGTGAGGTTATGTATCTATTTACCATTGAAACGCACGGCTCGTACAGCTCCCTGTTTGCACTCTATGCTATTTACGAATTTGATTTCCATATTTAGTTCAGAAATTTGACCGATAAAAAATTTTATCACACACAAATGAATTTGTCACATGATAACGTTTACAAATCCTAATGTTCCATCACTTCAATTCATGACAGATCGTAGTCATAACCACTATCCTAATCTATCGCCTCAAAATATGCAACCGAAGTTACATCTCGTATGAAGTTAGCAATACTCAGGGCGATCCCTGACTAGCCTGGTTGACTGAATAATTCAGTCAACGACGATGAGTAGTGACGGTATAAGTGAAGTCTGTCGTTGTGTCGGTATTATGTATTGGTCGAAACGCGAATTGACATGACTTCCCAAGGCACAAGATTGAGAAAATTCGGGGAAGCAGTGACCTTGATCTTGGCTAGCGGCATCAGCTGTTATGGGGTCAGTAGCCCTCGTGGCGTCAAAGAGTTCGCAAGGGAACTGGGTTAACGTAAGCGTTGATATTATTTTTAAGAAACAATTACAAATTGTATACAGCTGTATAAACTTTGACAACAAGTCATACCATAATGAGTATTGTTTGTATTATTTTCATCCTAATTCGTTTAGATATATTATTATTTTTTATCGTGTCTTTCACTTTGCTCTGTATGTTTGAATACCTTTTTGTACATACAATTACCCGTAATCTTACTATTGCCCTGTCGGGCTATAAATGAGATATTGTATCGATGTTATAGTTATAAATTCCCAGATATATCAATGATCAGTTGCTTCGTTATTTTTCAACTGAGCCCTCATGCCCTACTGAAAATGTTTATGTGATAAATCACATAATGCTATGAAAGAATTCTGAATATAATTTACCGTATGATTTGTCTTGTGAATTTGATAAAATAAATAAGAAATCACATAGACACGAATCATCAGTTATAATACATAACAAATTACATGATAGACTATATGGTCTACCATATGATTTTTTATATCGTATATCATGATTCGTGCTTATATGATTTATTATGTGATTCCTTATATATTTTATTAAATCTACAAGATGAATCACATAATAATTTACATACAGGATTCATTCATAACATTATATGATTAAACACATGAACATTTTCAGTAGAGTACCACTCTATTGCAGATACCAATTTGGTACAGATGTATTTAGTTTTGTGTGATACTACTCGAACTTCCCTCTTGAAAATAAGGGAAAAGTACGGTTTTACCTCTAATGCCTCTCAACTCGTCTTTCTGCCAAACTCTCGCATATTTAGACATACCTTTTTCCCAATTCGCATACTCAATACGTATATTAACGTAAGTGTTGTACAGATATAACGAATTTTAAGTCGAAAATTGCTCCTGATATCAGGAGACCACCTGACCTGAGGAGGTGTGCTGAAATTTTTGGCGGGAAAACCCCCTGAGTGTATGTCTAAGCAAGCATGCATTCGTATAGATCTCTCTGTCTCGCTCTCTCTGTGCATGTCTCATTCGCTTACGAAATAAGGAATTTCTGAAATTTTTAGTCGAAAAATTGCTCCTGGTATCAGGAGAACATCTGACCCGAGGAGGTGTGCTGAAATTTTTGGCGGGAAAACCCCCTGAGTGTATGTCTAAGCAAGCATGCATTCGTATAGATCTCTCTGTCTCGCTCTCTCTGTGCATGTCTCATTCGCTTACGAAATAAGGAATTTCTGAAATTTTTAGTCGAAAAATTGCTCCTGGTATCAGGAGAACATCTGACCCGAGGAGGTGTGCTGAAATTTTTGGCGGGAAAACCCCCTGAGTGTATGTCTAAGCAAGCATGCATTCGTATAGATCTCTCTGTCTCGCTCTCTCTGTGCATGTCTCATTCGCTTACGAAATAAGGAATTTCTGAAATTTTTAGTCGAAAAATTGCTCCTGGTATCAGGAGAACATCTGACCCGAGGAGGTGTGCTGAAATTTTTGGCGGGAAAACCCCCTGAGTGTATGTCTAAGCAAGCATGCATTCGTATAGATCTCTCTGTCTCGCTCTCTCTGTGCATGTCTCATTCGCTTACGAAATAAGGAATTTCTGAAATTTTTAGTCGAAAAATTGCTCCTGGTATCAGGAGAACATCTGACCCGAGGAGGTGTGCTGAAATTTTTGGCGGGAAAACCCCCTGAGTGTATGTCTTAGCAAGCATGCATTCGTATAGATCTCTCTGTCTCGCTCTCTCTGTGCATGTCTCATTCGCTTACGAAATAAGAAATTTCTGAAATTCTTAGTCGAAAAATTGCTCCTGGTATCAGGAGAACATCTGACCCGAGGAGGTGTGCTGAAATTTTTGGCGGGAGAACCCCCTGAGTGTATGTCTTAGCAAGCATGCATTCGTATAGATCTCTCTGTCTCGCTCTCTCTGTGCATGTCTCATTCGCTTACGAAATAAGAAATTTCTGAAATTCTTAGTCGAAAAATTGCTCCTGGTATCAGGAGAACATCTGACCCGAGGAGGTGTGCTGAAATTTTTGGCGGGAAAACCCCCTGAGTGTATGTCTAAGCAAGCATGCATTCGTATAGATCTCTCTGTCTCGCTCTCTCTGTGCATGTCTCATTCGCTTACGAAATAAGGAATTTCTGAAATTTTTAGTCGAAAAATTGCTCCTGGTATCAGGAGAACATCTGACCCGAGGAGGTGTGCTGAAATTTGTGGCGGAAAAAATCAGCAGCGTACAGCAAGCATGCATGCAGTTGTACAGATGTATGACTCTATGCGACTATCTGTATGCTTAAGTTATTTAGACTTTTCGAAATTCTGAGTCGAAAATCGCTGCTGGTATCAGAAGAACATTTAAGTCTAGTTCGTTGCAATGGGAACTTCAATCCGTGCTGGAAGGAATATATTCTCGAGACAATTTACGAAAATCTTAGACAAGCATATAATAAAGAATATGACGGTTTACTATATAATAATGCATGTTTATGATAAGTACCGATTGACGGCCTCACGGGTCTCGATCTCGCAAGACTCGATCTAAATAAAATTCTAAGCAAATTAGGACAATTAATAAAATTATAGAGAATACAAATAATAATAATCCAGTCTTATACAAAATACAAATACACGATCGATGTCCAAAGATCGATTATTCTGTTCACTCTTTGCCCTGCAGCTTCCTGTCCTTCTGATTCTCGGTACTCTTTGCACACCCATAGTGGTGCACGATCTGATCGAAGGCCCAATCGATTGGCAATATTTTTTTTTATTCAGTGGAGGCTTTCAAGGCCAAACCACGGTCAAATTCAGTTCTTCAAATTACCCAAATTTTTTTTTCAGAACCGTGTTCTACACGAAAAAATCTCCAGAATTTTTGAAAAATATTTAGAAGATTCTAAAGTTAGGCCTGGAGAATTGAATAGCTAAAGAGAGATCACATCCGACATGAGTACTAATTTTAAAATAACAACTTATCCAAAAAATAGATGAGTATTATCAGATACGAATATTTGATATAGGTATGTGTAATAAAAAGAATATAAACTTTTTTATATAAAAAATGTGTTTTTTTTTTTTAATAAATATTGATACAAAAAACATTACACAAAATATCTACACTGGTTACAAAGTTCAATACAAAATTACATGCCTTGGTGTAATAAACAAAAAAATTCCAAGGACAAATTTATAACATCTTTTATTACTATTATTATTAATAATTAATATTAATTAATATTATTATCATTATTTAATAGAATTATAATACTCTGTAATGAGATTGATAGAAAAATATTGTCACGTTTCCGTTGCTTAGCTTATCTAGTTGTTGCATTGGATTTTCTGTATTATAAAACGTATACATAATTAGAGTCGATTCCCCGTCCCCCCCCTGATAGTACATTCATACATCAACATAATATTACAGTTTAGGTCAAACTTTATTAAAAAATTTTCAATACTCTAAGTAAAGTATCAAAAAGAGTCTTCTATACTCATACTCCGGCGTAGGTATCATACGTTAATATACAGTATAAATAATATTAAATTATATAAACTAGTCTAAACGGAGCTTGAAATCTCAATTAAGCATCTCTTCAACGATAGTTAATATACCGGTTATATCTGGCAAGGTTGTATAATATGATTAAATTTTCGTTATTTTAATTTCGTGGGAATCCTATCTCGGCCTCGTACCAAATTCTATTGATTCAACGATTTCAATTCGAGCTAACTGACTAACCAGTCGGTGTAACTTGTTCATACGTTTCGTGGAAAATCGAAATCTTTCGTTTCATCAAATATTTTTATAATATGTTATCCAAAATACAGAATTCCATACGTCATTAAATGTTTAGTTCAAGTCTCCCCATCTATCAGCAAATCCTCAAAAAATTCAACATTCTAATCAGATTTTCTCCTCTTCATATGAAAAACAAACGTTATACAAGAGCCTCGGCATGATAGTGATGATAATGATGATGAATATGTTCATGAACATGTCTCCGACCAGCAGCCGCAGCGGCAGCACCTTGAGAAAACTCTCGTTCCAACCAACGTACAACCTGTGCCATAGCTCTGGCCTGATCCTGTTCCCTAGTGGCATGCTTTAGCTGATGTTTTTTCCCGGGTTTTGTACTCTGCGGTGGTTGAATATGAGTTTCGTTGCGTTGATTATTAGTATGCAGATTACTCTGATTGTTAGAATGATTATTCTGATTATTACTACTGTTATGATTAGTAGTGTTTAGATTATTCTGGGTCGCGGATGTTGTCAAGTTTTGCGTAATTGTATTAGCTTGACCATAACTATCCGCTGGGTCTGTCGGGGCGCATGTTTGAGGACTGTGATGTGCGCGGGGTTTTCTTCCATTTCCTTTAGGCTTTGTTGTCGGAACATCTGGTAAAGAATTTGGATGATGCAGATGCTCCCGGACCGGTTTATGATAAGCTGGATGACGGGGTGCTTGAGGCGGTCTACATCTTTGATTGTAGGGACTTGAAGGTTCGGTGTAAGGGCTGCGGAGTGGAATGCGAGCGTGCTCGTTCTGGTGCCGTTTCCTGAAAGTTGAAAAACAAATGGAAATCATGAAACTCACTGCTTTGAGTAAAAAAAACATTGCATAAGAGATCGAAATTGGTGCCCTTTGAACCCACCTGGATGCGTGAAAACTGAGATTGTTCTTCTCCATATTAGCTTGAATGATTTCGAGCAGCTGCTGCCTCTGCATAGCACCGCTACGCTTTCGTTGATTTGGAATCAGGGGTGTGAGAGGTGTTAGAAGCGGAGATGCATCGCTGTCTTCGCTAACATCACCCTCTGAACTGTTTGAGTAAGGTGAAGGTAAGTGGGGTACGGGACCAACTCTTCTTCTAAGTTCTTCCTGTTTAGATTGACTCGCTGAAACATTTCTAGCATCGTCTTCGGTAGGACTATCCACTCCGTGCTCGGACTGAAAATAATAACACGTATTTTAAGTACATTCTTACTATACCAAACTATAAATTCGAGAGGCATGAACACAGAGCTCTTACATTTGAATTAAATTATTAATTTTTTGTGGAATAGAAAACACTTTTCAAATCATATTACTATTTTGATCACATCACAATAGTTTATCAAGTATAACATATTACATGTAAGATCAAATCTAACAAAAGATTATTTCTCATTGATATCTAGTGCATAACTGATAGTAGATAAAGTATAATTGTGAAGTAGAAAATTTGATCTTCTGTGCATTATACTCATCTGAAATGAGAAAAGATGAATCTTTATCTTAAGAAACGTGATTTTTTTTTTTTTATTTTTCAGCTCTGCATGAATATGCAGTATTCAATATGTAATCTCACCTGGCATCTATGCCGTTGGACTCTTCTCCTTCTAGGAACTCTACGAGAAGGATGTTTAGCGTGACCGCAGGAAGTGACGTGTTTAATATGACAGCAAGGAGCTGGAGCAGGTAAACTCGGAGGAAGATTAGCCGTTTTAACTGGTGTAATATGTGCCTGGCCTGATCTTTGGTCAGGTGACACAGTCAGCTTTACTTTAATAGTTTTACTCCCACATGGTGGGACCTGAATCGATGCTCCCAATGTATCGTAAATAGTAGTAACCAGTCCAGCTATATCATCTTTAGTGATTTTTCCATGACCATCAAAGTCATACAAGGTAAAGGAAAACTCCTGTCTTCGTCTGTCTCCTTCTGCCACAGAGACATCGCATTCAAACTCCTGAAATTTGGAAAAGAAAACATTTTTTTTATAATATAGGACAACTTTTCGAGAATGAAAAAAGAAATGAAGTAGATTGATTTTTTTTTCTTCAAGAATTACGATTTGATAAAAAAAAAAACATTGAAAGAAACAATTTTTCTGTAGGGTAGGGGGTTTCCTAATTATGGAAATATTCAATAAAATTAAAAAAAAAAATCAGGGTATAATGATTTTACAAAAATGAGAAACAAATGTTCAAATATTGTTAAAAAAAAAAAAAAAAAAAAAAAAAAAAATGATTTCCTTTAACTTTTGTTCATTTTCGAAACATCTTTGTATTTGTAACTAGTCTTGGGAGTATGCAAACATATTGAAGAGTGTTGTTTCTGTTGATCATGCATCTCCAGGAGGAGAGAAATGTCGATAATATCTACCTATAAGCATAAATTCAGCTTATAGAAAATAAAGCTCCCCCTCTTTCTTCTTTTTCTCATTTTTACCTCAAAGCTAAGTTGTCTTGTTGCATGGGAATTCGTCTGATCTTCATTGACTGTCGGTGGTGTTGGAATCGTAGGAGATTCCGGTGGCGTAAGCAAAGGCGGTGGTGGTGGAGGTGGAGAGCTACTGCACGGTGCCGCGACACCAGCCAGCAATTCTTCGGCGTCACTTCCTTCGGGACCTCCGCCAACGACTGTAATTAGAATAAAATAAAATGTAATTCAATGTAACAAACGACGGGATATCATAACGTAATAATATAAGTTTAGAATTCATTTTTATCATTTTATTTTTATAAACGAGGAAATCTTTTTCTTGGCGAATATAACAGACATTATACCTATGATCGCCGAACCCCACGTGTTATACGTTTCACACGATTTCCTTTTAGCGCTCGATATTTCGGAGTCGTTAATTTTTATTCGTTTCACGCTGTTTTTACGACCGGACGTTCGAATGTATGTACAGTATTGTATGTATACTTCGATTCGCTATACCACGCTGGATTCTGGATACCATACATACATACGTATAGATACTTGCCTACATACATATATTCAAGTGCAAATATTTACCCGCGTACCTACAGAACCAGCTCCCCCCCGCCCAACATGAATTGATTTTCGTATTGATGATAAAATGTACGAGAACGGCGCAGGAATTTTACTCTCCATATAAAAACATGTGATGATAACAAGCAAATTATTTTCAACAGACTCTTATGTTTATACATATAAAGAACTCACTCGCGATTATACTATATGGTGTAATCCTTTCGCCGCAACATAAAAGAGAGAAGAAATGAAAAATTCGCAAACGCAAAACATACCCAGAAATTTTGAAATATACCTATATATGTATAAAAGAGAGATTTAACTACATGTAATGAAACGTAATTTCCCTGCCATTTTTTTTTTTTTTTTTGTTCACGCGAAACGCTCGTTCAAATTGGGATGCCGGATAGACAGAGGAAAGAGGGGATGCGCAGGGAGCTGTCATTCGTGGTTAAAGGTCTTCCGTTTCAGCCGAATCTCTGCTGTGCTGAGCGGTTTCATCTTTCTCTCTTCTATTTTATTTTCGATACCTATTCCAAATGTATTTTCACAGACGCGCGTCTCCAAAGTGCGCGTTTTATCCACATCTATGTAGACATCATTTGTTGGGTAGCTCTTTCAAGATTTGTGTTTTTTTCCTCCTTTTTCCTTTACTTTCTCTTTTTTTTTTTTGATTTTTTTTTTTTTTTACTCAACTTCCGCCATTGCAATGTGCAGTATACATATATATGTATGTATATACTGTGTGAAATGAACGATGTTTCAAAAGGCTCGCCAAAATGTCATCCTTTCATCTCCGGAAAATCAAAAACTCACAGAACCCTCCCACATCCATCATTTCATCCTTGGCTCCGCAGCTCGCGTACAATGAAAGAAAAAGAGAACAAAAAAAAGAAAACCGAGATTGATGGCGAGCAGCTCCGGAAAACGAATGTATTGATTTGCACCAAAGTTTTATACGCGCATGTTGAAACGCCGGGCAGTTTACTCCTCTCGGATTTCGAATGCCATTATACATACCTATAATATACCATTGAAAAAATACAACTGTGTTTGTAAAAAAACATAATTCATCGATAGGGGTAAATTTGTATGGGAGGTAATTTCAGCTATTCTCCTTATACAACAACAGATCGAATCGTTTTTAAAATATTTTCATATTCTCGATTTAAACACGTTTTATTTTATGTTCGTTATATCGCTGCCCGGGCCTGTAGGTATATCGTCAACCATTTCGGTCCTCGGACCCCGAGCGTGTTTTCGAACTTCGTATAACTTCAATAAAACGCTGCAGTCTGACCTCTCTCTTTTATCGTTCTAAAACCGTAAGTAGGTAGACGAACGTCTTAAGGCAAGTTTAGTAGTTTTAGATTGTAGAACGGACGAACTATACGGCCTAGGTATTTTCCTAGAAGCAAAAGCAGCACGCTGCTTGGTTGTGTGTCGGTTGGCGGCGCGGCCCTCTTGGTTCTAGCCGCTATTATTGTTGGCTTCCAGGAAGAGAGGCCCAACCAAACGCCTCGTCGTTTCCCCCCTCATCCCTCCCGCCAAGTTCCTCGTTTTTCTCCCTCGCTCCCTCGCTTTCCTTCCTAGGATTTGAACTCTCCCTCCCTGTTTCTTTCTCTTTCTTTCTCTCGCTCCTCGGATGCATTTTTCTCTAGCCTACCCTAACTACCAACCACAACCACCCTTCATAACGGGTGTGTAGCAGCTTGCAGGGCCGTGTCAATATATTGAAGAAAATCCTCCGTTCTAGTTCGGAAAATAATGAAAATTATGGTTCAATTCTTTCAGACTTCTATTGTGGTCACTTTCGATAACGATAATACGTATATTTAGGTATATAATAAAAGTGAAAAAAACACGTTCCATTGATAATTTATACGATACCGACACGCTGGTAATAACAATACATAGATACTTTATCAAATTTAGTCTTATATCAATATTTCGGTATCGAAGTGTCTGAAAAGCCATTTATGTCATTCATAAACAATATAAGTAACTACAAGTGGTAAAGATAGACAATCTATGTAAGCGCGTAATCGATCTTGACACCCGTATTTCAAATTATACACACACCTACACATAATACATAATGCATGTAAGTGTATGTATTTGAGTGACTAATGAATCTTTGAAGAAGGATTCTTTCGAGGTGAAAAATAGACTTGTTTTTAATATTTATTGATCCCCGTTCAACGCACCCATAATACGTATATCGTAACCGCAACATATAAGGATAATAAAAATGTGTAGGCGTAGCAAGGGGATCAGCGGTCTGATGAGTGGCGAGCGTAATTCGTAACCGACTTTGACCGGACGTGAACCGAATTTTCGAGGAGGCGACAGTCAGGCTGATTGTGAGAGAGGAACAGAGAACGACCCAACTAGTGACCCAGTCGAGGCGTAAGGAAAAGGGGGGGAGAAGCCCCAAACCCCCCTGTAGCAGGAAACTATCGCAGCTAGAAACATAATCTTAATTGAGTAGTGCGCGCTGTATGGTAGGAACGCGAGTCTCGACCCCCCGATCTATATGCCAGGAATTATCCTCAGTAATTGGATAATAGCGAGTCTGCTGCCTAGATTTTAAATCGCCGTCGAAGTATAATGTATACGTATGTATATCCCATCTGTGTATGTATTTTGGTATACCATAATGCAGAGCTGAACAGAACGAAAACAACAACCGCCGCGGAGTTAAGACGAGGAGAAAACGAAGGGCGGAGGTAGTAAGGGCGAGGGGTGAAGGGTAGAAAGAGAAGAGGGAATAATTTTGCTTCGAGGGAAATATGGGGGTTGGTTTTCGTGCCGCCTGAGACCACCCTTCGTGCTTGCGAGTATACGGGGAACCGAAACGAATGCGGCGTCGAAGGGGCCAAGGCCACGAGGGCCACGAGGCAGTGTTTGTCGGCTCGTTTTCAAACGCTCGTTCTCTTGCTCGTACCCTACAGTCGTATTTTCAAATCAATGCACACGCCTCTCAAGAGCATTCTACGCGGCTTGAAACACTCGAAAACGATCGTTTATAAGAGTATTGGTATTTTAAGAACAAATTAGTAACATTTTTCAATTAGGTAAATTAAAAGTAATCATCATAAACGAATAAGATAAATCATTTAATAAAAAAAAAAAAAAGATCCTCTTTGAACGAAATTCGAATTTTTCGATGAAATTTGATGGCTTGAATGAAGATTCTTGAAGTCTAAACTCTGGAGGTTATCCAAATTCGCAATGATATAGACGTATTTTTGTAATCCTGTGT
Organism: Macrophya alboannulata; assembly: GCA_949628255.1. NCBI lineage: Eukaryota > Metazoa > Arthropoda > Insecta > Hymenoptera > Tenthredinidae > Macrophya > Macrophya alboannulata. Next base: position 10,839,695 of record OX451207.1, on the reverse strand, counting down.
TAATAACAGTTTAAACACGCGCAAACATTCAGTGGCGGCTATTACGCCCGCCTTGGGAGTAGAACCAATAAACACGCCGGATGTCTATTAATGATGTTTCCTATAGCTGATTCGACCATCACGCAACGCGATGAACTTTGAATATTTCTCAACGGTGGGTTCGTAAAAAAAAATGTTAAGTTGCAAAAAATAATAGGGGTTCAATGAACAGCGGACAATAATACGTACAGAGTTGGTAAATAACTACCGATATCTCTTTAGTCACCGGGATACGTAACCCGACCTGGCGCAGTAGCGAGAGAGGGAGAGAGAAAGAGAAAAAGACAGAGAGAGAAAGAGACCAGCGTGAGATTGAAAGAGACAAACGAAGGCATATTATTGTCTCTTTGAACATCGCCGACGCGGAGTGGCGTCGCGTTTTCGCCTTGAGACTATTTCTAAAATGTGCCGACAAAAGCAGGAATGGTTGGGTATAGGGTACGCGAACCTTTTCGAGATAGTTGCTTTGATCTGTAGCCGCGTGTAGTAACGGTTTTTAACAGACTCCCGAAGATTTGACGTTCGGACAGTATAAGAACTGCGTTAGTATATGACGATTCTAAATTGACATACGGTGGCGAATCGTTATGCCCTCCAACCGCCAAAGTAACAACGTTGCCTTTCATCTCTCTCTCTCTCTCTCTTTCTCTCGGCATTTAAATTGCCGACAATATAGCGTATTTCTAACTATCTCGCGACGCGGCTGAACGCGGCGTGTGCGAGTGTAAGTTACTGACGGCAATTATACTTAACTAGAATGCAGGCCGTAGAATCGCGTGAAAATGCATGCGTAATATACGTGAATGCGTAAATCAGAGACATATAGGAATATAGCTCGGTTTACTTTAGCGCCACAAAATAGAGTAGGTATACATATGTATACATATAGGCTTCATTATGCGGTTGTTGTTAAAAACTTTAACCCTACGGTTTAATCGCATCAAGAAAGTGAGAACGGAAGAGGTTTCACGATTGTTATCATCAAGTTAATTACATCGTAAATTTACTCTCGTTTATTCCGAACAGATTTTATCCTCGAAATTATGATTTCGGAGAAAGATCAGAGAAAAAAAAAAAAAAAAAAAAAAACAAGGCAAAAAAAAAGCGACATTTCGTATTTAATTATACAATATAAGTATAATAATTATCACTCCCGATATATAACCCGGCGAACTAAAGTATCTACCTACCACCCGTATTCATCCACTTCATAAATACTCTACAGAGTTTGCACGCTGCTTGCTGCCTTTGAACGTGCTGAGTTCTTTGAGTAATACCAGAGCCCTTAAAATTCTGCTTAATTATGTTTAAGGGGGTTTTTACCGTTCCATTTATGTACATACATAGACGCAAACGCATACACTCACAAACGCGAGCTTCAATATGAATCTTTTATTTAATCATGTTTACGCTCGTCTCGAGACTGGCGTGCCTCTGATCCCTACGATTATAACAGAATTACGTAACGTAGCTTTGCTGCCGTAGCCGCTTGCTGCTGCACCACATAATTATACTAGACGGAGTTGCCTTTCGTCTTGTTATGTGGTTCGATTAATGTTACGTCGATACGTTCTATAATCGCCTAAAATAATATATACCTATATATCCAGAAGACAAAATGAATGAATGAACGAATAAATAGATAAATATATCGAAAAACGAAACCGTTTTTTTTTTTTTTCTTTTTCTTTTATCATTTCATTACTTATATTTCTGTAGAATAAAAATTCTTAACCCAAATTCCTTCAGTTATATAGAAAATGTATTTGCTGAGAATATTACCAGAAAAGGGCTTGTAGCCAGCGAGGAACCTTGCACGACACCACTTGACCAATCCAGTAGCCATAGGGCCCTCATGCGTAAGGACGCGCACACTGTCAAACTGGGAATCTCGGAGTTTCACACACAACACACCCACATACACTATCGAAATCTTTTTTTTTTTTTTCTTTCTTTTTTATCCTTTTCTTTTCTTCCTTATTATTATTACACCGGTGGTGTTTATAGCGTTATACTAGTTGTATATTTTCTCTGGGTGGTGGGTATCAGCGTCACACTTCACTCGAAACATCAAAGGAACGAGAACCCAGGAGTATTATAATACACTGCGGAGCGGTCAGGAAGCAAACACCTTGTGCACCATAATAATCTGGTTTAATATACATCCAATATATGTATATACATGTGTGTTTCGTTTATAGTAAAGAACTAAAGACCGTACGTTTTTCTTTCCTCCTTTCTCTATAAGGATTAAGATTGAGAATAATAAGGACAATATAATAATACGAAGAAAACGCCGTGCGATACTTTAATTAGTGTCTTTTTTAGGGAACGAGCCCGTTTTCTTTATTAGGTCACTCAGTCTCGTGAATGTATACATAGGTATAGATATACGTATTATTATTATAATAATAATAATTATTATTATTATTATTACTATTATTATTATTATCATACGGTAATAACTTATCGAAGGAACTTTATATCCGCGTGCACGCTCTGCACTCCAAGCGCAAGCGTTATGTCAAAATAAAAATAAACTAAGTTTTTAATGAAAAGCACCGACGCGTCTCTCGTGCGACTACATCTACGAGCGTAGTTTGACTACGCGGCGATTGCCCCCTCGCCTAAACCGCAGCTCCATCGTCCCCACCCTGACGTCGACTTTCTATCTCTCTTTTTCCCGAGGCACAGGCGCTCACCGGTCTCTCACCCTCTACTAGCTCTCTCGGTCTCTCGTTTCCTCTCTCTTTTTCTTACTGGCCTTTTCGCCGCGCAACCTCTCTCACTCTCACTCGACTGGAGGGCTATGCACAGAACGTGGAGATTGTAGCCACACGTCGCTCTGAACGCAGCCTGTACGCGCACATGCGACGAGGCATTGCCTGCCGCACACGCTGTTATAAAGTAACACGAAATCATTGATGTTTTGGCTGCTTTGCATGAACTATGTCAAAAATCAATTCGTTAAGGGGAGGGGGAGTACCAGGATTTTAAAGAATATGCTGTAGGAACTGTTTGGCTCATTCTTTATTCATGTGTATTTATTACACTTTTAGACACGTGCGAAAGACCTTCGTAATGTTTAATTAATTTAGTCAATTACTACAGTTCGTACGACGATGACAACGTTTATTCGAGAATGGTATAAAAGGTTTTTGTACATTATCTAATCGAGAGGAGAGTAAAGTTTAAGCTAAATCTGGTTATAAACATAATAGGCGGTTCTACGACCGACCTTGATCGATTTTCTGCGAGACGTGGGGGACAAGGCCGTGAAAATGTAATACATATGTAGCTACTTAGCCGCGAAGCATCGTTGTATGTAGTTGGGTAAAAGAGAACAGCGTGACCCTGTCGAGAGGAGAAAAAAAAAAATTAACAAAAGTAAAACAGTTCGAATTGGACGAACTTTTAAAGTGTGACACGTTCACGTAGACATATTTTTATTTATTTATTTATTTTTTTGCCCTTTGGCCATTTATCTTTTCTCTTTTATTTCACATTTAACTTCGACGACAATCTTTAAAACGCCTTCATGCATATACGCGAGGCGAGCGGTGATATGCTTGCCATGTATTTAAATTCTGTATAATATAGGCATCGTATAATAAACCACAGTGGGCCACACAGAGGTGGCGGCTTGCGAATATCACGCTGCTTCTTGATTTTATTTTCAAAGTTCATTTAGTTATTTTTTATTTTTATTTTCTTTCGCCTGAACCATATACGTGCGTCAAATGTTTTATGCATATAGAATAGTTTAGTTTTCGTTTGTTTGATTTTTTTTTTTTTTTGGTTTTCGTCTTCTCTTTCTATTCTTGCTGGGGTTTGTTTGTTTGTTTGTTTGTTTTTTTTTTGTCACAAGTTACGGGTTGGGCCGAAGGATTAAACTTCAACCGAACAATTGCAACGAACTTTTTTATTGGCATGTCAAGTAAAGAGACAGAAAAAAAGTAAAAAAAAAAAAAAAAAAAAAAAATAGATCGAACATTTTTAACCACCACCTGCGATCCAATCTTCGAAACGGGTAGATTTCCAACGGAGGAAGCATTCATACCTATAGACGTGTATCATTACAATACATACATTCTATCGGTTCAGAATGAAAAAGGAATCGTCTCATTCGTGGCTTCGGAGTTAAAATTCTTTTTAAGTTTATTTTTCCATCGTTTCGTTCCTTTTCTTTTCTTTTCATTCCTTTTTTATTCTTTTTCTTTCATCCCTTCGAACAGATTAGAATTGAAATCGACTATATTGATCGGAGAGGTAGGTAAGGTGCAGCAAGCGATCGTCGCGATGAGACTGAGGAGGGGCTCGTCGCATCGGCGTCGTAGCTGTGTTCAAACTTACGAATTCTTCAAATTCTAGTACGTAGATATGTGCAGATAAATACTAATATTACATTTCGTATATTCAAAAACAGAAGGAAAAAAAAAATGTGAAAGATACAGGACATAAATTCTAACAGTGCGGAAATAAAATAGGGGGCTCGCTCCTGCAGCATCCCGCGATCTCTACCGCTTCTAGATGGACTAAGTACTCTTTTTGGAGACTGTACCACCACGCTATTATCTCCTAGCGGTGTTTCAGAAGATCCATTGGCGTAGCGAATAACAAACTCCTTATAGATTCTGGATCGGTACAAATTGTGAGAAGATACGTGTATATCCCAACTATAAAGTATATAAATACCGCGCGTTACACACGATCCAAGATTAGTATTAATGACTAATATATAAATTCTAAAATAAATTTCAATCTATTTACGATCGTTAAAAGACCCGCTACTTCTTATCTATAGCTGTAAACCGAAGTCCGCTATAATCTTAGGCAACATTCTATGTATTAAACCATTAATGACACATTTTCCGGTCGTTTGAAAAACAATTTGTAACCGCCGATGTGAGTTTCAAGAAAAAAATAAAAATGAAAAAACAGGTTTAGGAATTTTTATGTTTTTGTGTAGTTCAATCGTACATACCTTATAAGCGTTCTGTTTTCATTTTCTACTCCTTAAACCGTTTTCTATCAAGTGGTCCATCGGCTTGCTACGCCAATGCCTTGGTAAGTGCCCCCCGGCTTCCCCCAGCTCTACCCGCCGTGTCTTGCCTTGCCTCGCCATGCCTTGCCATCCGCAGCCGTAGCTCGGCTAGTCGTTTCTTTTCTTTATTCCTTTGTCGGAAAGTCGGCGGCGAGCCTCGATTTTGAGAGAGGAAGAAAGAGAAGGAGAGAGAGAGAGAGAGAGAAAAGAGTAGAAGAAAAAGAGAGAGCGCGAAAGAAAGAGAGATTGAGAGAAGGGGGATGAGAGAGCGTAAGCGAGAGTAGGAGAGGAAGAGGAACGAGAAAGACAAGGAAAGAGTAAAAAAGAACGAAAGACAGAAAAAAAAAATAAAAATAACAGAGAAGAGCGAGAGAGCTTAGGGAAGTCGTGGAGAAGAGTGAAAAGGGGGTGGGGGGAGGGACATGGAAAAGAGAATAAAACGTTTGGATTAAAAACTCGGTACAGGCTCCCCTCGAAATATCGGTTGGTAATAATGGTACCAAATCTCTCGGGCCCCTTAAAAAACCGAGGAAAAAAATACATATACCTATACAGGGGTCTCCCCTAGCTCTGCAACTATAACGCGGTACGCGGGGCCTACCTGAAACGCACGTAAAAGATGCGCGTAGTCCTCGCGGTCGACTAGTTCGGCCGCGCGTAGATGTTGAGTTATACGTTGGCAATGTGTGAAGTAAAAAGAATTAGAAATTACTAACCATGTACGATAATACAATAGACTATAATAAATTTCGACCTCGTATATGTATAATATAAATTTGCGATGAAAATTTCTACATATTTACAAATATATTATTATCCATAGATATAAATCCCTACTTTCATATATTTCAATTCATATCCAAGAGCGGAACCGCGTGGCTCAGCTTTTACTCTCGCGGTTCTTATAGATCACCTTCTCATACTTCAGAAGTAGATAAGCGGAATTAAAATTCTGAGAGTACACAGAGTGCCGATACATCGATGCAGGCATAGATGTGTAAACTATTTATCACGAGGAGTAGCAACAGTTATGGTATAAGCAGCGGCAACGTCACTGACGTACGGTCCCGTCAACGGGCTGAAGTAGGTATGTATAGGTAGAGTACACACGGACGTATACCTATGTATACACCTACGGTACGACAGCTGGAGCTGTGCACCGCGTACCCCCGGCGCTTTTACCCACTCAACATTATACATAAGCCTGCACGAGGATCGGCGACCGCGTGTTGTTGAAAGTAGATATAAGTATTTATATAGGTATATACATGGAACTCCGTTTAATGACTCATCGAAGAGCAATAATTATTCCCAAAGAAAAAAAAAAACACGAAATGATAAGTAAACCACGACTGATTCAATCTATAAACAAATATATTATAGATAAACAGATAAACATTCGTATAGGTATTTATTACATCGAAGGCTAAATTACAATATACGTAGATATACCTATATGTACCATAGGTATATACAGGTATATAGGTATGTATAGGTATATCTATATTACGTGTATAATGCCTTGCTCAGATCCGAGGATTCCTGGTCTCGTATACCTGCAGGTAAAGGCCGTAATACGGTTTTACTGCTACATAGGCTCTCTAGCAGCTCTTTGCCTTCGGTTCTGCTCGTCTCTCGATACGCGGCTACGGCTCTCGGACTCGGCGCGGGGTTCCTTAGGTTTATAGGGGAAGAGGAATAGTGGGGAAGTGGAGGGAGGAAGGGTGGCAGGGAGAAAAGGGGAGAGGTTCGGCGCGTTTGATCTCCGCCGCGGGCGCCGACAAAGCGTCCGTCCTCTCGTCCGTCCGTCCGTCCGTTGCTTCACTCCGCGCCGCCCCTTGCCGTCGTTTGCTCGCCTCGCCCGGTGGGCAAGAGAGAGTCGGCGGGCTACGGCGAGCCACGGCAGCAACGTCGGCGGCGTCAGCGTCAGCGTCGGCGACGGCACTCGGGCGGGACGTCGGCAGTGGCCCCCCGTCACTGCGTCATGACCGCTTCAGCGCGCAGACCTCCTCGGGCAGCCGATGCCAGTTGCCACTCCCTGGCATCGTGAACCGAGTTAACTTTGCTATTAATAAATAACTTTTGAGGCCCGAGCATCGTCGTCGTCGACGTCGACTTACAGAAGTTTGAGCTTATTCAAACTTTGTTTTGCCTACACGTCTTTACCCCACTTATTTTTCACTTTCAATTCCCTATACACACACCTTAGACTGTAACTTGGCCTCGTTTACGCGAGATGACACTTCCGCTAAGCGCCGGAAGACGAGTTGCTTATGCTTATATCTATACAAATAAATATTATACTGCATATGTATTATGTTTACTTTGTCAATCAGTCCCATGTTATATTCGCAATATTCGTATGTCGATTATAATTATGTTTATGCGAATAATATAGGTATGCGTATACGCGTATGTATACGGATTTATAGCATCGCTGTTACAGAACGGCTGCATACAGTTTCCTCGAAAAATAGTATACAAGGAGAAGATATTCGTCTTCTTACTATTCGGAGAAATACGGATGGGGACGCGGCTACGTTAAGTTGTATTACGTCAGCGGTCCCCATCGGTTAGGTTTTCGTCCTGTCTAAAACGAATAAATGGATGGACTACTAGCTTGGTAGAATGCGACGATATCGTTCGTTTCGTGGAACACTAAACGACCCTCGTTCTATTGTTATTGTTCTTACGTAAATCGTAGAGCAGAACCGTCTGTTAATAAATTGTCTGAAAATTCCGATCTCCTAGTGAATGCTTAAATCATAATATTTATCGTTTGTATGTATGTATGTACTGTACATACATACTTATATTCGCTGACACGGCGGACTACTCGTTCATTCATCGATTCGCTCCCTTCCTCGCTCTCCCATTCCCCCTTCCGTTACATCTACAGGGTATAGGCATCACCGACACTTATGGCTTGTTGCAGACCGTGTGCGGCTTAAGATATATAAATACATGAGATAACGGCAAATACTTGAAACTGTTCCGAGCGAATTGCATGCATATATCATGCATAGATAAAGTATTTCGTACGTTGTAAAGCGCGATGGACTTAAGACGAATGAAAATTACGATATGATGATGTTTATTTTCATTTAGGGGGTCACATCTCGTGCCTTCACCCATTGAATGAACGCTGTGTCTACAAGCGTGCGTATGATAACGTGAACTTATTGTAATGCAATAATATCTTCGGACAATGGTACTGCGCTGATAAGGGCAACAATATGACGTTGATAAGTAATAATCCTACGATGTATTTGTACGTTGATAAGGCTATAAAGTAAACATTTGACATTGAATATCCGAGTACCTTGCCCATGATTCTCTTCCGCTTGATTTCAGTTATTAGTTCCGCTCTCGTGAGCATCGGATATTATATAACCGAGAATATAGAAGAAATAAAAAAGTTTTAACATCCACCGGATATTTTGGAATAGTACGGTCTTTTTTGCTTGGAATAAAATTAGTTCATGCGAAATTATTCAAATTGTAACAGTTCCGGTCAATTTGCCATACTTTTTTTTTCCTTAATGACGAAGCCGACTTCGAAGTTTCGTTCTATATGAACCGAAAATTGGTTATTTTTTTATGTTTCTTTTTCTCACGACTAGGTATTGATGTATTGTTGACTCTTATACAATAATTAAACTTGCAATTAGCTAGCAATTTCAGATACAGCGATGCAGGTTTTAGCTGGCTCGGTTAGTACCACAATAATTAGTTAACGAGATGGTTGACCTATACGTTCTACCGTCTAGCCGTCATAGTTTTTCTCGTTAAAAGTGCTTTTATTGGTTTTAATATGTTACGACAGTTTCATAACCATAATCAGCTAGAACTTGCATATACATTAGAAAAGAAGACCCCCCATACAGATGGAAAGATCAAAGTTAAAACATAATTATATTTATGGTAGAGCATAATTGCATATATAAAAAAGATGACTAAACGTAATGAAACATACAAATTGCAACAGCTTATTACATCACGGGATACTCATTCTTTTATGCAAATCAAAATTTGGAATTAATCGCATCGCAGAAATAAATTTACTGTTAATGACCTCCCTGAATTAAGTATAACTACCTTTCTCTGTTGCATTTTCAGTACGCCTATTCGGTATCTAACCACGCGCTTATAAAGTTTCTTATTTAATTTATTATAGGTATCTATCCCATATACCTTATAGACGTGCGGCAAGAAGTTCCATTCACATTAATTTGATATATTAGCTAGTTATAAAACGCAAATTCAGTCAAGCCGATCACTCAAGTCAAACAGATGTAATAAATCGAAACCGGTTAAAATTCGCCCCTAATAATAAATCTGAGTAATTTTAATTTGGGGATTCCCCCGGAATGAAACGGTCAATGTAAGATAAAAAAAATTATCTCGATAAGTTTATCAACAACAAGCAGACTAGCGCCACACGACGGATTATCTTAGAACTAATTGTTCTAGCAGACGGTATTACATCATTGCGTCTATTTGATCAATGCCCAAGTTGATTTTAGGTTATATTTGACATGTCAACAACATTGACATATAATAAATATAATAAAAATGTCATTATACGACGATTTTGACAAACATCGAACTACGGAAAAAGTAGCGGGTTGGTCATCGGGTATTAAATTATTACAATCTCAACTACAATTAAAAAAAGCCGCTACTACACAGGTAATAATTCATAAAGCATCATTTCGTAAATCTGACTTTAAACACATTTTTCTCCTATAAAATGTTCGAGAATGATCTTAAATATTTTTCCAAGTACATTTATATTCTTATTAGTAAAAATCAGGATCAAAATCCATTCAATCTTAGAAGATTCTAGAGTACTAAAATTTATGGTTCAAAATCGTCGGTGCCGATAACCTAAAAAAATTTTTTACAGCCAAAAAGAGAACAGTTCAGAAAAGCAGCGGCAGTTTTAGCCCCAGTAATAGATTTGAAATCAAAATCTAACCGTGATGGGGAAAGAGAGGAAGATCCGCAGACCGGCAATTCACTTACTTCGAGCGGAACAAATAGCGTGGGAGTTGGCGGCGAATTTGATTGGAATGTAGTTAACGAGTACGATCCTATGTGGCCAAATGAATATGAAAAAGTTGTCAAAGAATTACGTGATATTCGCGATAGGGAACATGACCAAGAAAATGAACTTCGTAAACGTAGACGTGAAACTACCAGATTCGAAGACACCCAGGTGATTTAATTGAATAGAATTTTTACAAATTTACTCATCGCGATTAAAAATTTTCCATCACAATTCAGCAATCGTATCAAAACTGTTCTCATTGGAAGCTAATTTTTATCTAAAGCTGCTTGTTTGGTCGATTTATCACCAAATTAATAATAATTTATGAAATATTGTTACTTTTGTGTCGTTTTTCGCTGATAATCATATTTTGGCTACCTCAGGTTTCTCCAGTTAGCAACACAATGGTTGCTCCAGAAAGGGACGAAGAAAGGACACCTACTTCGAGAGGGGTGGGTGGTGGAGCAGCGATAGCACCTCCCCCATCTCTTCAAGAGGGACCAGATATAGCGCCTCCTCCTCCACCACCACGGCAACAATCCTCGAATCTTGGGTACGGTGCATCTTCAGTAGCTGCTAAGATCATGGCAAAATATGGCTTCAAAGAAGGCCAAGGTCTTGGTAAAAAAGAACAAGGCATGTCCGTCGCTTTACAAGTGGAGAAAACTAGCAAACGTGGTGGTAGAATCGTTGGCGAAAGAGAACAACTTATGCCTCCTCCACCACCAATGGTTCCTTCGCCACCTCCACCGGTTGGTCCTGTTCCACAGCCACTACTGCCGCAAGAGGAACCAAGCATTACGGAGATTATGAAGTCTCCCAGCAAGGTGATTAGGGTCCTGCTTTGCTCGTTTGCTGAGAAATGCATAGTTTCATGTCTTAGTTTTTTTTTTTTCAATTTTCTTTCTTTATGTCAATCCCTAATTTATTTCGCAGGTTGTGCTGTTGCGGAACATGGTGGGACCAGGAGAAGTTGATGAGGACCTTGAGCCAGAGGTAAAGGACGAGTGTAACACAAAGTATGGGGATGTATCAAGAGTTATGATACATGAGGTGATGGATGTTCAGCCAGAAGAGGCTGTCCGAATATTTGTAGAATTTAAAAGGATAGAAAGTGCGATTAAAGCTGTGGTTGATCTCAACGGTCGGTTTTTTGGCGGCAGACAAGTCAGAGCTGGTTTTTATTCCTGTGAAAAACTCGATGCCTTACAACTCTTGGATTAGTATCATAGAAAGTGTATCAATGAAATTTGTGTCTTATTTTTAAAACTCCATCCCGAACTTTTTTTTCTAATACAGTGCGATGTCTCCAGATATACTTTTGATCTTGGCTTCTCGTGTTGTTAATCAATTGTAATTGTAAATCAAATATAAACACAGAAAACTTTAATTTACTTCTTGCATTCCTTTCACCTGTTAAATGAAATTTATGCGTTATAAATAACGCAGATTTGATTTATGGATTATCACTCTTCATTACATATCAATGGTTCGTTAATCGTCATGCTTAGATACAGAAGTAGAGTAACAGATAGAAAATGGAACTACTTGAGCAAAATTTAAGTAAAATGTAGATCAACACGTTTATTGTTCGTATAATATAATCTGTTTTTGTTGAATTCAATTGGAAAATAATATATTTCATATACGTCTCTATAACTGAAATAATTCAAGCACAGTTTTCGTGAGCAACATGATATGTAGGAACAATCCTTTAAAAAATAGTATTATCGTTTTGTAATTGTAGTTTATGTATAATAAATGTAATGCTATGCACAACCCGGCGGTGGACTAGTAAGTCGAAGACAAACTTGTTTCAATAAATTTTTCAATATTTCTGGAAGATTCCTGGGATCCTGAAGGAAAAAAAAAGAGAAAAACAGATAAAAAAATTGCAAATAATCAAACAAGTCGTTGGCAACGTACCAACGATTTTTATCTTCAATTTGTTCAATCTAAGATAAATTTATAAAAGAAAAATTGTTTGATCTATAAAATAAAAATTTCCTCCAATATGTTTCCTCACCTTATCCAGTGTGATGGTTGGTATGAACGTGACTTTTGGGCTTAAGTCGTCAGTCATTTCTCCAAACTTGGCCAATAACTCTTTTCCTTTTGTACCTCTCCAACATTTCTCTATCGGTGCAACATCCAGATTCACCTTTACCGCACATTGCCTCATAGCACGCTCTGGCTGTGTGTTATCTTGTATCATACATGTCACATAATCTAATTGTATTGATGGATCAATGACCAAATCAATAACACAGGCATGTATCATATTGGCTTCGCATTCAACTGGACCATGTTGACATGTGAACACGTAGCCGGTAGGCGTCTCAACTGTCTGAAAAGATAAAGTCATAAAAATAAATTAGCAAAATAACAACTGGGCTCTAATTGCTGATTGAATTCAATCGAAATTGAATAAAGTAGATAAATGAGAGAGATTTATACCGTAGCTTTGCCATATGGTATGAGTTCGATCTGTAAGTTTTCGCCTATTTTCTTGAACGTTGGTACTAGCTGCTTTAGAACAAAACTGCGGGAATCTGGGCAAATGGCTTCGTAGTATACGGAGACCAACACCTTCTGGATGTCTGGTTTGATCGCTTTTGTGACCGCTGTATCTTCCACGAAGTCTTGGGCCACCTGTGGCTTTGCTGCAGAAGACTTAATACATGTTCAAGCGGGTTTAAACAAAATGATTCAATTATTTATTTGGAACTATAATATTAGAGGAAACAAAATTACTTTGAAATATTTGTTTCAAATACACATGTTTCGCTCGTGTCAAAGTAGGTTAGATTAGGTTAGGTCGAGTAAGCTTAAAAGAGTGTTTACCTGGGGAGAATCATCGCCAAACAAGGAGACGGGTGACCAGTGTTTCGCCGATTGCCATAATATTAGGCCAACACAAATAAGTACAATTATACGGTAACGAAAATTACCTAATCCCATTTTAAATGTGAGATTTGATGAGTTAAGTAGGAAGGAACAGAATGAGTATTAATCGCGTGAAATAACGCGAAGTATTTCAATAACCTTGAAACCGATGAATTGTCTCGCACTAGATCAATTAATACGATGGCGAATCGGATTAGCTGATCATATTGAAATGATTTGACTCGTACTAATTGTTCGTGCGTCACATGGTTAATATCTTCGCAGTTTGATTACTCGCCATTTTAAAAACCAATATGACTGACACCACGATTCATGATTAATCGATATCAAAGTACCGGTCGATGTCAATTGTTGCCTTGGAGGCGCGAACGATACGAAAGGTCGCGGTCACTGATCTCTAAGTATAGAGATCAGTGGTCGCGGTCATACGAACTTATGATTTATGCGTGTAACATAAACATAAAACATAATTGTGACTTTAGATTATGAATTCAAACTCGACTAGATTGAATTTTTAATGAATAGAACCTTGAATAATAATGTTTCTTTTATATTTTAAGGATTATTATAAGCAACGATTATTAGTATAAGTGGAAAACTCGTTGCCATGTAATTTATGGAAATTCATTTATTTCTATTGATCCGTAAAAAAAAAATTTTCAGTCGACCGGAAATATGTAAATAAGATTTAAACCGTAAAAGTATATAATATCCAAATTCTAAATTCATTCCCAAGTTATAATATACGCCTTCAGACACTTTATTTTGCGCACTGCATGTTGTGAATAATCGGTACATTTGGAATCAAATATTATAATGGCCCCGAAAGAAGAGAAAAATAAAAAGGATGACCAGGGTAATGAAAAGAAGAAAGGAAAGGGCAAAGATAAAAAAATTGTAAAACGAAGATGCGGACCGTGAGTTCGCACGATATACGCTATGTTTGATCATGATTCATTTCAAAAGGGTTTTTTAGATCCGATGAAACTCTTCTAAAATTTATTGCACTGTCATATAATTTCAATTGATTTTCAGACCAATGGCTACTGGAACAGTTATGGCTCAAAGAGTTCTACCACCTACTGTATGTTGCCCACCATCTGGATGTGCGACAAGAGGTTGTCTTCCCGGTCCGGGTTGCGGCAGATGCTGAATTTACTCTGATAACAATAATATTACATATCCCCAAAGCTTTATTTCATGTCCGCCTATTTGTATATTGGATAAAAAGCTCCCAACTACCAAATAAAGATAATAAATTTCAAAAACTATCGTCGTACTTTTAATATAATAAACTTTACAACACACATATTAAATGGTGATACACATGTGATATACCTATAGACAATTTCTTTAGGAGGTATTAGAATGGTCATAATTTTTATAGACTGCTGCAAATCGTAGTGAGTCATTCGCATCAGGATACATCAGCCCGATTAATCGCAGACCGGATAGCTTCCTACCGAAAAGAATAATATATACAGAATACAAATCACACGTTAAATATATTATTGTACAAGAACATAGCTCATAGTTTACATGAGTTTCCGAGTTTCGTAATAATTTATTCGAATCTGTTATACCTATATTATAGCGCCGTAAACTTGCTTCGATGTGCTTACCTATTTGTTGCTTATGTATACCTGTAGTATGATAATTAATTGTTGGCAAGTAATTAGAAACTATAAACACAATGCTCAATATAAGAACTTATTCCAACAGTATAAAAGGCTGTGCTAACGCCGAGGAATGAATTGCAGCCTCTGCAGAAATATCATCAAGTATAGATCGGCAGTTATATGACGTAGATTCACATAATTTACAGACCTATGAGAACAGGGTAATAGGGTGGAGGACTGCATAGAACCGGAGGGGTCGGCAATACATCCCTCGCCTTGTATATAAGACCACCAAAGTTAACGGCCGTAGTAATTTTCGGTATTAATTTACGTGGGGTTCCGAATTTCGGAGGGCACTGAATCCAGGGGGAATACTGACGCCATACGGTACAGGGGGAGCATGGCGAGTAAGGGGTGCATGGCATGCACGTTGAGCTGTTCAAATTACTCATAGAGATTAGGCGAATAACTTATCTAGCCATTACATATTCTCCCGAAAATACAAATAAATGTAATTACAATTCGTTCTCATCGTTATCATCATCTTACCATTTGTCGTTACCCTGGCATCCGTAAGGCATATTAACTGACAATTTTTCAAAACTCAACGTACTAGTTCTATACCCTTATAATTTTGCAACGAGTATCAAGTGCTATGCTTTCAAGTGCTATGTCATAAACAAAAAAATTCCAATTGGCATCATGGCCACGTTTGGATTGTACATTCACCTTGCTGAACTTCCTTAAAATAAATACAGTGAAAAGTTTGTCATCTACAAATTTTTGATAATTATAGAGAAGAATGAAAGACACCTCCGTATTGCACAACTTATAAGATGCAGTAAAGCTTTTTCTTAAATCTTCCATGATTCCCAATTGAAATGATCATGCGCGAGAGTATAGGTCGATCTTGATGTAATCATTCCTTCACTGCTTTATGGACCACTGGGTATATGTATACGCTCCTGTCATTTCTCTGAACTTTGTTTAAAAAAAAAAAAATATCATTTCCACATTCATCAATTATTTGAATCCGTCACTTTACCTCCGATTACTAAATTTTGGCAAGGACAATAAAATCTAAATTCCAGTATTTTGAAAATTTTTGAGACCTGTGAAATTTGGTACCTATACATATAATCCATCCAACCCGAAGTATTAATACAATCAAAATGCGGCCTTGCACTTACGAGTTTTCTCGAGGACATGGCACAGGCGTTGCCGAAGCTATCGGCAATTGGGGCTTTTCTAACGGTGTTACCAGCCCTGGTCAAGAACTTCGTCGCTTGCAATGTCTTTTCGCAAAAATGGACAGCTTGTAAGATCTCAAATAAAAAGGAAGATTTCTTGCCTCTAAATATCAACGAGAAAAAATTAATGCCAAATCGTTTTATTTATGCAGACGTACCAGCAAAAAACCAATTTGCGTTCGTTACGACTGCAGAAATGATCCAGAGGCTTGGGAAGTAAAACCTAGTCCTCACGCGTGTAAACCAGCTTGGACTTTTCCTGAAAAACGACCATTAATAGTTTACAATTCGTGTGCGGACATTATAGTCGTTTCAAATCTTGTTGATGTCGGCAGTGATCTAAGCTATCCGATACCCGGTCGCAGTTACATGGCACAAGGGGTGAGAAATCGCTGTAGAAATATGGACTGGTCATTAAATTGTTCGATCAACACAATTAGATCAGAAGTTTTGGATTCAATTATTATACAATAACAAAATATACATGTATGCAAATTCTTTTTCGATAGACTGATAAGTGGTACAGAAGAGGACCAGACTGTTGTCCTCAGCCGAGTTGTCTCGCTCCGCAATGTCCGAGACCTTGTTGCAACTGATCTCTTTGACGCCGAAAAATTCTCGATATTTTTACCATTGTATAATCTTCATTATATGAAATTTATGACTGAATATTATATTCGTCAGCAAATATTGTAAATTATTTGTAGTTTCTGTAATTGATTTGTACAACGTCTAAGCATGTTTGCGATTTTAAAAATTGACGTATGTGAACTCATTATACTTTGTAAAATGGAATGAAATTTTGTTGGAATGGAACCGATTCGGAGTATAATTTCAATAGAGTAGAGTAACTGCAATGTGCGAGATTTTTTTTTTTTTTTCTTGAGTGAACTAGGTCTATCAGATCTTTGAGATCAATTTTTGCGGCTCTTGCTGTACTTTGTGGCTACAGAACCTCTAGATTCTTACGTACGAAGGAAAATTGAAAATTTTGGCCATTGCAGGATTGCAATTGTTCAAAAAAAAAGTTGGCGACTTGGTAATTTGAACAATTGCTATCGAACGTAAAAAAAAGTTGTGTCAATTAACAGATCGATAAACTAAATTCACTCTCAAAATTCAACATCCAAATTCAAAGTTATAATTATCCTTTTTGGTATTTTATTTTTGGAAAATTATTTCATACGTCTTGGATACTAGGAGTAACTATATAAGGAAGAGATAGTAACGGTGCAAAATGCCACCAAAAAAATCTCCGAATAAGAATAAAGAAGAAAAAAGTAAAGATAAGAAAGAAGAAAAGGGTGGTGACAAGAAAAAACCCAAAGGTCTTCCTAAGGGCGCAGGAATGGGTGGCACCATAGGGCTAATGGAAAAACCCATCAAGATTTGCTCGTAAATATACAAAAAACTATCATACAAATTTTTTTGGCTATTAGCTATCCTCCGGATTTATATAACAAGGGTTATCATCTTTCAAATCTGTAATTATTCAATTTTATAGAACAAATGCTAACAAGTGTGAGCCTCCTCCACCTCCTCAATGCTGTCCGCCGAACTCCTGTATTCCACCTCCAGGATGTCCGCCCTGCTAATTCGCATATGCTTCCTATTTTTCCCAGATACTCTAACTTTACGACAAGCTACTAATAAAAGTACGATCTGTAACATAAGTTGCTTGTTATTCATTTTATTCAAAATAAAACAGGGACATATATGTTTTATAGTTAGGACAATTATTTATATGTACAAATTTTACATAACTTCACCTACATAGGAAATATTGTATCAATGTTTTAGCAATAAATGCCCAGATACATAAATAATCATTTGCCTCGTTATTTTCCACTGCTTCCTCCCTACATCTCTGTATCTCAAGGATACAGCGTTAGACACACAGGAGTGGTAGGAAATCTGAATAAACAATCTTGGATGAAGAATCGCCCAAGTCTCAGAGACGAGAGGTAGAACAGACTCTGCATAAAAAAGATGCAGTCAGCCTGTTTCCAAGGCTGTCAGGCTAAATAAGAAAAAAATAACAAAACACAATTCAGCCCAAACGATAAAAATTTCAATTTCGATGCGAAATAACTAAATTCAAAATTATACAAATAATATTTTTGGCAAAATTTATCGAACATATTTTCAAAATTTATAATCAAGCGAGATGGTCAAGGGAGAGAAGAAACAAGACAAAGGGGAGAAGAAACCTGGCAAGGGTGGCAAAGGCCCTACTCCAAAGCCGTGCAGTAAAGGAGGCGTCTTTATGAGTGGTACTATAGGAATAACTCCGAAGCCAGATAGAAACAATTACTAGTATGTATCTTGTATGTAGTACACGCGATTTATTTTGTTGTATTATTTAATAGTGAAAATGAAGTCAACGAACTAATGAAACCACAAATTGGCATTGGTGAAAATTTCCGTACGTTCTCAGATCTATTTTTATTATTTCAGTAACGTAGTGGTTTCACGCGATGGTACTCCAGGTCAATCTCGACCTTGCAGGCCATCAGGTCCGGCTGCGGGTACTGTTCCGATCATTGTTTGCCCACCGAGCAATTATTCACCACCGAGTTGCCCACAACAGCCAAGACGAAGATGTTGTTAATTAAAGAATTTCACCCACCATATCGCCATGTTCATTAACATTTCAAACCATTTAAATAAAGTATAAAATCTACTGCAACTCTTGTTCATATGAAACATCATTATACCCCCACAGGTATAGCATTTAAGAATGAGTGAATGGAATAGACCATTCTATTTCTTACCAGTGAAAGGAGAATAGAAAGAATTTGTTCTCTGAAATAAGTTACAGAAACATTGGGACTACGGTTTAATTTCATATGAAAATGAGCTTTTGTTTCGTTTCGCTGTTTTCATTGCTGATAAAGGAACGTCAGTCAATCACACGCGACTATAACGACAAAATGAGAAAACCGGCGAAAAAAACTTCAAAATGACTCATGTAACTTATTTCAATCACGATTTTCCGCTCTTTGCTATACTCCTATTTGATTGACACTATGATGTAAGGAAATTTTAACCGAAAAATAAACAAGCGGGGAAAAAAATGGGAAGAAGCAAATGCCGCAGAAATTACAGGAAACAGCCTTGTTCGCGGCGTGGCGGATTTTTTTCTAGTATCATAGCGTTTTTTCAAAGATCAAGAAAATGTGCCAGGTGTTAATTAATATACGAGTAGTGAAAACACTCAAGATAATGAACGATCTAAACCTCTCGCGATTTAAGCTTGTCGTCTTTCAAATTATTTTCGGCAATTTTTAATCACAGATGCAGCTGTGGGACCAATTCAATACGCCAGTCCGACTGCTGTCAATCATCTCCATGCTGCTCGAGATTTCAATACCCTACATCGCACCCTAGCTGCACAAACTTTTCGCAGTATCCACCCCAGGCGTGTTTACCACCGTCATCGTGCTGCCATCAACCGATGTTAACGTTTCTACCTCGAAGATGACATTCGCATATACAAGAATCAATAAATATATACCACATTTCATGAATCATTAATTAATCACGTAACGATAGCATATCGATTGCAATAAAAGTATAAAAGCGAATGAGAACGTGTGTTCATAACTTTGAGCGTGGCATCGATGGTCGAAAATATATTATACTGAATGTGCAGTCCACGTTTCAGTTACGCAGCCAGATATATCGGTATTAGAAATTTAGAAAAAAAAATACTATATGTAGTATATTTATATACTATAAAAATACTATGTATCGTGTCATATCTGGCGGTACGGAAGAACTATTCATTTAGACTCAGGAAAAATTCCGTCAACATACAGAATTTTTTCCTGATTGCTTTTGAAATAGTCGAATCATCATATTGTCTTCAATTTATGAATATAATCAATAAAAATACATGAATAATGTACCAATGGTCCCGGTACTCGAATAAACACTGCAGTTTCCCGCCACATACCTTTGAATCTGAAAGGGTTTTATCCTCCCGCCTGCTAAGTGGCGATTTTGTAAGCTACTTTTCCCATAAGTTGAGGGCGGCAATCAATACGAATTCCGTGTATCATTGAATTTATTGATTATTGCTGCAGAATTATTATTGTAGATTCACTTATGTGCTTAAGACATCGTAGCACTCATTAATTATCACTGTATTGAGTTTACGAACTGTTTGAGACCGTGCCTTCAAAAGCGTTTAACAATGAGACACTATATTGATGCAGAAGACCGCGTTTTTTTGTATTCCAGGGAGTCACGTTGCGTTTGGTTAATGAATGTTAAGTTACAAAATGGTTTTTGGTATTTGTATGATCTATTTATTTCTGTGAATACAACGGCACCTAAAATGTAGCAATAATAACAACAGAATAATTAAACAGATAAGTTGCGTTTCCATGACTGGCACGGAGATTTTTAGATTTAAATTATTAAAACGTGAGCTTCTTTTCATATGTATCTTTACAAATCGATCACATCCTGATTGCTGCTATCCTGTAGTTTTTAATTTCACGATTTCTTCAGTAAACAATCAGAAACGTTGGTGCGTTTTTGATTTTTAAATACACTCACATTTATTTCTTTCTATATTATAATAATTTCCCATTAAATCACAGATGCTGAAACCTGCAGCTGATGTCCATATCAAATAAATTTCATTTTTTCGTCTCTACCCAGTGGAGACCCCTGATTTCAAGATATTAAATATCTCACAACTAAACCCATACATTACTCTGACATGATTGCAGTTTTTACGTATTCCCTAAGCGATATTTGAATATTTTTCTTCGGCTCACTATGACTACTAAGAATATAAAACATAGTGGAACGACTAAAAAAAGAACAAACTAATCAACAGATGCTCAAACCTTCGATTTATAATAATTTGAAATGATGACTTCAGAATTTGTTGAGACCATTAATGTAAAAATAAGGCTTCAATTCTGCACATGTTCGATATTAATAAATGTTTCATATTATGTATAACAATCGAACGGTTAATAGATGATAATAACTACATGTATAGTTTAAACTACTCTCTAATTTTGTCTGCGTTTCAATGCAAAGTGTAATCAATTAATAATAGTAATAAAGGAAAAATTAGCGTGATGCAATATCACTCACATTAATGTTAGTTTAATATTAGGAGAAATTTCACACCTATGTTATAATGATATAAAGCAAAGCGATACTTTTTGATACTGGATTAGGTATATTTAAATCCGAATTACTTCGATTTTTATGAAAAAGAAAATTAAACACTATTGCAATAGATAACTGTTTTCACTGATTGCCAGATATTTGGATAGAATGAGGACAAACATGGTCCAAAAGTTTCAACTTGATAGAATCAATCCTGTGACATCGAGTGTATATCTCAATGAAAAAACTATACCATAACGAATAGAAATTGAAAGACCTACTGGCGTAGTTGAGACATAAATCATCCAACATGTGTGTAGGAGATATATAATTTTTACATTAAATTTAATAAAAATGAAATTCTTTTCAGGGATTATAAAATATATATACATAAGCTTTAGGCATTCACTCGCAAACTCTTAGATAATAATTACTATAGTACAAATGTTATATGTTTATGTTTTATAGTACAATCGGCAGTCATTGCTGGTCTCTTGTGACATAGCTACCACATCACGATCCGAAACCACGTCACAAAACTAATGACAATATTTTTACAGTAAGCATAGAATTTGTTTTCAAATAAATTTCAAATTTTACCAATGTATTTTTTTTTGGTCTCCTATGTACGTACATACATAGATTTATTTGACTTTGTAATCATTTGCAACAAGGGATCTTAATATGTATATAGACGAGACACTTCTGAAGATGAATTTAAATATATTAAGATTGTAACGTGAGTGTTCAAGCCTGATGGGAGCTTGTGTCGGCTCAGGTCCCCAAGTATCCTCCCCGCTCATCATCGATTATTTACAAAATTCCATTGGAATCTCCCACACATAATCTCAAAAAATTTCAGACCCACCTAAAAACGTCGTTTACAATAATTCAAATCTTGTTAAGTTGAAGAAATTATAAAATCTTCTATTAACGAATATGAAAGATTGAAAAATGTTTTACATATTGGAAGTTATAATTGAAAACGACGTTTCATACTAGGATTCTTGATCTGTTATCAAAACCTACAGTCCTTTACAAATTGGATTTTGACTCAATGAAATGATAGATGCTCACAAAATACACGAGCTACTAAGACTAAGTTGCTTAAGAGAGGTATATTTTCTTTTTTTTATCAATTACTTAATGCTAAAATAAAATTGTTTCAATAAAAGAATTCTAAAAACTAAGAAGACTAACATCACATTTATACAAGCAACATAAATTTTCCATCGCTGTTACATGAGTATGTTTATAAATTTTTTTTTTTTTCAACTCAGGCATCAAATATTACAAAGCAAAAAAACTAAAGATACTTCTCTATTAAAAATTTGTAGCTTTATAGAACGATTATTACTATACCTCTTTATTTACCATTATATTGATTTTTCCATTATATTGGTTTTTCCTTTACATTGTTTTTTCCTATTACTTAACTCTGTATTTAGTGCCATTTTTTAAATGTAGGTAATTGATTTCTGTGCACATTTCCTTGTAGATTTACATTGACACACCAATTAAATTTTTTTTTTTTTTTTTAACGTATTTTGGTCGGTGTCGTGCAGACATCCATACTTTTTCAAATATTTTATTATTAAATTTGTTAGTACAACTTACTCTACGTATAGTTCTGTATGAAAGAGATACAAGACAATATAATCACTATGCATTGTTGGTTACTTTATATTACCATTGGACGGTATTAACAAACTCACAGGCATCTCTTACATCAAAAACTATGTTCAACATTAGTGAAACGTGGAGTAATTGTTTTGAAATCTCGCGAAAAATCGAAATTTTCTAATTTTATCATTTTTCATCGATTTTTCAATAATTACTACTAGTATTTTGCACACCCATGCATTGACTAAAGCTTCCGATACAAATTAACTGAACTTTTCATAATATACACAATTATAGAAGAGAAGTGAAATTCATATACGATATACATTCGTTTTTACCAAACAATTATGAGTGGTTAAATAAAGATCTTGGAAAATTATAAGCAATCGCATAATTATCTGATTAAGTATTTAGGCAATAATATTATGAACCTCTGTTAAAGAAGCATTGAGCATCTAAATACACAACGACTAAAAACCCACTTTATATTCCCTATACAGCAACTCAGTTGCGTAATTCCTTTGATTGATTCCTCCACTATACATACATTTTGGTATTTTAAATATACCAAAACTGCAAATCATGTCAGCAGTGAATTCAACTAATCATAACAAATTTTTTGTTTCAAATGAAGCACTGTGTTATATCAAACTCCTGCGATCGAAAACATTACTCGTGATAGACTACTGAATATTGATATTGAATTTTGTATTCAATAAATTTCAAATATGTAATCAGACGTTGTTTTTTGAGGGGGTGTAGTTAGCTTCAGATTAATGATCCATTAGTTGAAACACATTAGGATCAAAAAAACATATGGCGTTTGTTCACTGTAGCACCGAAGTTCGACGCAATGTGCAATCTTTGAATACTAAAATTAATTCTTATTGATATGATCCCTATCTAGCCATAATTACTACGTCGTTATTTTTAATTTTTATGTTTTAATTTTTTTTTGTAGAGTTAAGTCAACGACAAGATGAACTAATAATATTAGACAGCATTATGTGATCTACCTCTAAATCAATTTTCTTGTAGCTACCCGAAATGAACGTCTTCGTTTTACTAATCAGCCAATGGAAAAGTGTAGACCTTTAAAATATGTAGTATATAATGCGGTAAGTACCTGTAAGCTATGTAATTATTCTATCAGACTGAGCTATGCTTCAAGTATAAGTAATTTTTATCAATGAGACATACTGTAACAATTTATACATCAAAAAATATAAATTTGAAAAACCGTCAAAAATTAAAAAAATACATTTTTTAATCATTTTACGTATTTGTTCTCACGGTTATAATTGAGATATTGCATCTTACATGTGATAAATTTTCTGTAAAAGTGGAAAAACTTGAGCAATGAGATATTTTTCACATGAAATCTCTTCCTATTGAAAATTCAAATATCTATGGCTATATTCCTGACCTATCTCCTGTATGCAACATCGAATAACATTACCTCGACATTAGATTATTGCTTTTTTTTGTAGATGAGAAGAGTTTGAGAAGAGGAATAATAATAATACACTGTTAAAATTTGTTACAATTATAACGGTGCATGATAATTGTGTATATAACATAAATCAGGGACTTGTATTTGGCATTGTAAATATCACAAAAATTGTCTTCTGCGTATTAAAATCCTGAAAAGAGATTAATGACCAAATAACTGAGAGAACTGAAGAACTTTTCTTCCCGGTGTAAAATTTTGACTCGATGTATTGACAAATTTTTAGACGAAATTTAAATCATTCGGATACGTATTATATATCTAACATATAATTTATATATTGAAGAGTACCCATACATACATATTGTTGCGATGAAATATGTGAAGTACTGGATGGGAGATGAAACTGGACTAGCTAATAAGTTTTATGTGATTACAGTCGGAGCATCACGGCCAGTATGCTCCTGAAGCTTGCTCAACCCGAGAGCGATATTCAGAAGCGGTGATAAAACCTTTTGAGGATCCGTGTTGTAAGTTGATGTATCAGATTCATAACTTTCAACGTAGAGTCGAATTGTAGCTCCAGAACTACCTGTTCCTGATAAACGAAATATTACGCGAGAACCATCTTCGAACAATACTCGCAGGCCCTGTACAGAGAAATAAAAATAAATAACAGATGAAAAATGATTTTGTGTCGATTAATGCAGGTCACATTTCGAGAAGTTATTAATATTAGGTCAATTTCATGAATCTACTATTGATTCTAGCATGTAAATCTTTATTTTTCTTAATAAAATGTGATTTAAATCTATCCATTAGTGTCTCATATGTTCGAACCTGTTTTTCAGCTATGCTGCCATCGATTGGATCTTTGTATGAGTAATTATCAGCGTGTTTAACGACGTATGATTTACCAGCATTTGTCAGCTTGGTTCCTTTGAATCCTGCACTGGTAATACGTTCCTCGAGTTGAACCATCATTTTATTTGCTGCCTCAGATGTGCAATTTTCATAGTCATACCTGTGCATTGATAAACATTGTATAAATATCAATTGGGATTTAGAAACTCGCATTAACATCCGTTATTAGTCATTGATTTTTCGGATGTATGGACAAGTTTAGAATAACAAAAAAAAATGTGATATATTTTGTATTTTTTGAATGGCTGATTGTGGAAATAATGAATATCATGTTATTTAGATTAAAAATGTTAATACAAACCTGGTAAAGAAGTTTCTACCATAATTGGTCCAGTGTTCTTGTAGAATTTCCTCAATGGATTTACCTGTGTGCGCAACGATGCTTAGCCAGGCAAGACACGCCCAAATTCCATCTTTTTCACGAATGTGATCAGATCCAGTGCCAAAACTTTCCTCACCACAAATAGATAGTCGTCCCGCGTCCATCAGATTTCCTGAAAACAATATATTCACCAAGTGATGCTACAATATACTCTCCGAGGCCTTTATTTTTACGTATTATTTCTCTGAGCTGTTCTTACATTGACATTTTCAAATATATCCCATGTTTATACCTACCAAAATACTTCCATCCTGTTGGCACTTCAAAGAATTCAACACCAGTTGCTGCAGCTACTCGGTCAACAGCGCCGCTAGTGGGCATAGATCTAGCATATCCTTTAATACCTGTCTTTTTGAAATAAGGAATGGAATCCAAATGGGCAGCTATTACCGCTAAGGAATCTGACGGGTTGACATAAAAAGCTTTTTTTCCAATGATCTGCAAATGGATAAATACTTTTGTAAAAACTTTTACACTTGTCTAAAGTTTTTTGCCAATTACTACCGCAGTGAGCTCAAGTCAGATTTTTAATCACCATAAACTACTCTGAGATTTAAAAAGACTTGCCATGTTTCTATCACCGTCTCCATCGAAAGCTGCACCAAGATCGTAAGGCCCAGTTCTCACAGTCTCAACAAGATCTGCTGCATAAGTTAAATTTGGATCTGGATGAAGTCCACCAAAGTCTTCCAATGGGATAATATTAACTGTGTTTGTTTCGGAGGCGCCCAATTCATCCATAAAAATCCGTTTTACATACGGCCCAGTAACTAGAATCGTATTTGAAGTTAAATTTATTATTTATTTTGTACTGTGCTCATATACATACACTTTTGAAATTAATATCAACATTATTGAATCTTTTTTCTTCAACAATTTCCATAAGGTTTCTGAAGCTTAAAATCAAGAAAGGTTCAACTACTGGCCAAATGCATATTGCTTTGTAGTTTTTTCAGTCTACTGCGTTCTCAAGAGGATTGGAACCAAGAAAATCTTTTCCGATTCAGTTTTGCACACTCAAATCATCGAAACCAGGTAGAAACCAATAAAAGCTAACTAGCTTAATTCTTTATTCAAACTATCTTATTTATAAAACTTTGCATAGTTTAATTTAATGAAGTTTCTAGCATTCCCAAACGCAAGGAAACCAAATTTTAAGCTTCAAAAGACATCATGTGTAAAATAATATAAAATTAATAAAAGCCATCCACAATTTGGAATAAACCAATTGATTTAAATCATATGAACCCTGTATTTAAATAAGTGAAATTTCTCACCGCCATTCATTGAGTTGATAAGAACTTGGAAAGCGGATCGTTCAGTGCTTCCTTGAATGAGTTTTTTTATTTTTGGAAAATCGAATATGGTTTGCATTAATTCGACATAATCATCAACGGAATTAATAACATCGACAGTGAAAATTTTTCCATCAACTGTTACATTGGTGCTCTGAATTTTGGATATATCAATATTGATTCCTTGAGCAATTTTGTAACTTTTCAAGGTTTTGGTAATATCGTAGATTTTATTAGTAACAGCATCAGGAGCTGGTCCGCCATTCTCGCAATTAAATTTTATACCAAAATCAGCATTTGGACCGCCAGGATTATGCGATGCAGTCAATAGAATTCCCCCAAGAGTTTTATACTTGCGTATTATAGCAGAAACTGCTGGAGTTGATAAGATACCATCCTGTCCTACTATCAGTTTCGATACCTAGTGAAAAATACATTTTTAAATGATAAATTAAAGGCAATCATTTCGAAAATTCGAAAATCTTATATCTGTAAAAAAAAACAAAAAATAAAAAATTCTTATCATACATGTTTGTAAATTTTATTGGACTTATAGTTACTTGACAATAATCTAATTAACGATAATTATTTAACAAAATACAGATACATTATTTAGGAGATAATTAAACCAGATCTAATCTATTATTGTTGTTTTATTTTTGTAACAATAATCTATATCAGATTTAATCCCATTCCTATTCTCTTATATAACAAATTTATCAACAATGTAATGCGTATTATTGAATCGGTATCAAAGTAAAAATGCAAACTCATGTCGAAATCGTACTATTCTCAATATCAACAATTTTGATAGTATCTCACAGCTCCACTATCAAGAAATCATAATCAGACATAGATTGTAATCTACATGCCTGCATAGAGAGTATCAAGTGTCACATTACGCACACATTTCGC
This sequence comes from Macrophya alboannulata, assembly GCA_949628255.1. Lineage (NCBI taxonomy): Eukaryota > Metazoa > Arthropoda > Insecta > Hymenoptera > Tenthredinidae > Macrophya > Macrophya alboannulata. Next base: position 10,812,058 of record OX451207.1, on the reverse strand, counting down.
AACGCTGATACATATACATACATATGTATATACACATGTTGAAACTCCTGTACTTTGAACATGAGCATGCATTATATTAACTCAGTGAAATATCAATGGTGTTCGTTGAACAATGTATGATGAAACGAACAACAAATTGAACAGGACGAGTAACTAACTAGGATATGAATTGAACAAAGGAAAGATGTGTATGTCGTGTGTGTTACCTGCCATATACATATAATGCGAAAGAATCATTTTAATCATACCTATAGTACGTTAATTAATTTAACATACCCCGTTAGCAGCGGCTATTCTTATGATTTTTGCAATCGCTTCTCGACCGTAATAACGACCATCGCCGCCAACGACCAAAGTTGATCCGTTTAAATGATCTCCAAGAGCTTCAAAAATTGATTGGATAACATTTTCGGTATAATGTTCTTGCGTGAAGACTTTGACGGCTTTTCTGAGGCCCGAAGTACCCGGCTTCTGACCCTCGTAAACCTTTGTTGGAACTGTTATGCTTGAAATATTACCGGACATGTTAATTGGCTTCTGTTAAATAGCTACAATAGTTCAATATCGTGTTTTGATGTCAAACAACAATTATAATTGTTTGTTTAAAGTCAAAATAAATTTTCCTCGGACGATCGACCATCGGTTCTATCTCCGCGGTTGCTAGCAGACTAAATTTTATCTGCCAATGACACACAAGGGCATGGATATGCCAAGCCGTATACTACACGTTCGGCAAACATCCGACTCCTTATCTCATGGTACAATAAACTCTTGTCTAAAATTGCGAAACATTTTATACCTTCAATTAATCTTTTACTCCCCATCGAATATATTGAATCGAATCAATTTCTATTTTTGATTTTACAAGCTACTTTTCTGATGATGATAGTCTCAACTATATTAATAAATTGCTCTTTAAATTTTTCATAGGGCACCAGTGAATCTATGTTCGTTACTGTCGCGCGGTATTTGAGATTCTAATTTGAATCTGGGTTTTTCCGCTACAAACTATACATATAGGCAGGATCCTAAACTAGTTTTAATTAAAAGTTTGAATTCAATTAAGATTGCGAAGTTTTGACAGAAAGTAATTTTACTTTCAGTTAAAAATTCACGTTTCCAATTGTACTTAATTTTTCAATAGAATAATTCAAATTCTAAACAATGTATTTCGAGTTTAATAAAGAAAATTCAATGAAGAATATATATATATATATATATATATATATATATATATATATATATATATATATATATATATATATATATATATATATATATATATATATATATATATATATATATATATATATATATATATATATATATATATATATATATATATATATATATATATATATATATATATATATATATATATATATATATATATATATATATAAAGCCTTTAACAATCCGTTTTTTTCTAGATCTAAGTTATAGGCACAATAATAATTGTCTTTGAACTTTATCCATAAGTGACGCTGTCCCACATTCTCTTACAAGGATTTGGATAACTGTATGTACAGTGTCAGTAATATATGTATGCAATTCAATTTATTTGTACATACACAATATCTCGATATATACAACCGATACTAGACAAATAAATTGATAATATTTAATAATCAATACTATATATCTTTATTTATCCTTGATGCAAAATGTATCTACAAAGTGCATATTATCACTAAACTTTGATAATACTATAATCATTATGATCATTATTATGCATGCACATAGGTATTATGAACATAACGAGGCACAGAGATGGTTCAGTGCTTATCAGCGTGGTAAGTTTAACTCGTAAGTTTTTGATTTTAAATTCCTAGTTATTTTCTTAGTTTACCTCTAGAAGCTGAAGAAAAATACACGCGTATTAATCTGTGGCAGTCGAATTCGCTAATTTCTGTTTCTAGATGTGAACCAATTTTTTGTATCTTGTTCAACGTGAAGATAATCCAATTTACCGATTACAGTTATTGCCTAGTAAAGATAATATAAAAAAGCTTTTGCCATGACCTTTTGCATTATCAATCAGGGTGAAACGTTGAATGTCAATAATGAATTGAAAATTTCATACGAAATTCAAGTTTTTTAGACCAAGAGAATGACTATTTCAAAATGCCTGGATATTTCCAAGTTTTTCAGACGTCGTCAAATTCACTAAGAATTCAATGATTACAGAATTGGCACTCAGTTAATGCTCAATATTCGGCACAATATCTTCAAAGTTAATATAAGGTCTATATGTTATCAGTGAAATTCATATATAAATTATATACGTAGATTTGAATAGTCTTAAGTGGGTCAAACTATTATCAATGAATGTGCTAGTCTCATCTATAGTGTGAGAGGAGATAACTGCATCGACCTTGAAAATCTTACGCGTGAAGAGAGATAATGATTTTACATTTTCTAGTAATGAAACCGGATTACGGGGCTGATGAAATAGCGAGAAAGTATCTGCGAAAATAATCTGACGTCAAATAAAAAAAAAAAAACAATTTTCCTTGCAATCTAATTAACATAAGGAAATATTTCACGACTCAGTACATACATACGAGGATTTGCAGAGCCCGTAAAGCATTTAAATGATTTATTTCATGGAAGCCCGTTTGAATAGTATCTTGCCTTTTACAGATTCTATGTCTACCCATTATATATAATTTGATGTAGACTGCAGTTATCTTAGATGACCGTGTACATTAGCAGAAACCAGATAAGAATATGTGAATTTTTTCCGGAACTCCACTTAAAAGAAATCATACAGATTAATCACCAGTAGCATGATCTCCGCACAGCGTGATCAAGCCGTTGTCTGACGTAATGAATTTGTTCTAAAAATGGTACTCAAGAGATTGAATTTCATAGAAAGATACCAAATAAAATATGCAGCTTTTATAAAAATTAAATGAAAAAAAATACTCGTAGACAGAATTTAATCTATTGTGAATCAAACCATTTCGAATTCACTATGTTGAATGCAATACTAGTTTGTCCATCCGTTCAAACAGGTAATATCATTTTTTGGTGTAGCTATTAATAGTAAATGCTAAATTATATCAAATACTTTTATTATTGATTACAAAAATGAGTGATTCCCACTCATTACTTGTAAACGAAAAACAGATAATGACGGACAGAGGGGATGTTAGACATTACGTCACAAAAACAAGATACAACACCACAGCATTGAAAGCACAGAGCTGGACGTCTTCGAGTCAGTCAGTGTGAATCAAACCTTTAGACAGAAAGTACAATTAATGTAATAATTCACAAAACATTGGTTTTAAACTAATTAAAAGGGAAAGATAAAATTATAATCAATAACATATAATAATTTCCGTCACGAAATGACATCTAGTATGTTCGTATACAAACTAAAAAAAGTTAATAATATTCATGGATTAAAAGATAGCATCTTCAAAATAAAAAGTCACATTATATGTTCGTGTAAATGTGCAATCAAACTATTCAAGTAATTAATCGGTGAACGATTAGTCAGTTACCGATTACAATTTAAAACTAAGGAAACACTCTCAACAATATTCAAAAATAGTTTAGAATTGTTTGTACGATTTACTTTATGTTGGGAGAAACTATTACCTAAGCATATATTCTGATAATTTATTGCAGTTGTAGTTATTATAGTCCTATAATTCAGTGATCTAATTAGATTAAATCCTTTTCTAAACTCAACGTATCATTTTTTTAATTTTTATTTATGAATGGCAACAGAAAAACACGTGTCATCTACAATGATGTAAGGTCATCTTAGTGGAGTTAAAATATAAAGAACTCAAGTTTCAACTAATTTGAGAGCTGGTATGTATGAAGCACTACTGACCTTACATGATTTTTCTGTTTAGTGTTTAAATATTGTACTAACTATGATTTGCGAAATAGAGTAATGAAGTTTTAGTACATACATAAAAAGATGTGAGAGTTAAATTTAAAACCATAATCAGCTTTCATTTTATAATTGGAAAATTAAACTTTAATATGCACGATATGTGATGCAAAAATTTTATTAGAACACAAATGATGCCAACAAAAGTGCTGCAAGTAACATCGTTAGACGTAGATTGTGAATCCTTGTTAAGGGACGATACAGTCTCTGGAAAAAATGAGACAGCTGAACAGCGTCGAGGTAATTAATAGGAGTAAAAAGAAAAGACTTGTTCATTGTTTTGGTTTGAGTGTACGATGGGAATGGTATACTATGAAAAATGAAAAGAGTCTACAACGGATGTTGAAGTGCTTGATAACAGCTTAATAACTAATCAGATATTGATCCGTTTAAATGAAAATAATTATTAAAAATTGTTGACAGAGCATAAAAGTAAACAAGATATGTACGAACGAAAGCCAAGACGTGCTCGGAGTATAGGTGATATGTCTCTGCCACAAGATAGTGGATCTGAAAGTGCACCCTTACTAAGTTCTGGGTCTCATATGAGTTTTGGGCCCATGATTTTTCATGATTCAGAAACCAGTGACTTAGACTCGAGTACTATTGCCAGTTCCCCCAGGTAACACCTTCATGAATTGATTATTGTCAAAACATGACTCTTCTATATTGGATTTGCTAAACCTGTAATTTTACTATTGGGTGTTGTACTGTAAGCAATCAAATCAATGAAAACATTTCGAACTTCTCTAATAAATCTGATCAATACCTAGATTCTGCCGTTATATAGATAAAATTAATGATTTCTTTAGGTATGGCAGCACAGCAGCTTCAAGCTTAAATTCCATGGCAATTCCGAGAAGATTACCTCTTCTAACACACGGTAGCCCGCTGGCAACATCTAATACAACAAACGTTTCACCACCACCCCCGTACACGCGAGAAGGATATTACCAAATTGATGATTCACTAACAGATCTGGTGAGAAATTGAAGAACGCTTCTAGATATTGAAATTATGATTAGGCGACACCTACTCGTGCCTTTTAACTACTTTGTAGTAACATTCCGTATGCAGAATCAGGTATTTCATGCTTGCAAATAAGTTCTGAATAACGAAATAAGCTTGTATAGTTGTTAGAAGGTGCAAGACATAAAGGCAGCAGTTCACGGCCATCCGTAAAGGAAGTTACACGAGGTTTTTTACCAGGTTCGTTACCTGTACCACAGGAGCCAACAACAATATCTTCCAAGAATACCAAACGCACACAAAGCTCTTTAGTAACTATGTAAGTCAAAGTATAAATATATCAATTTGTTACTACTAAGTTTTTTTCTCAATTAACACATAGGCATATAGAATAAAACTATTTTTTAACGTTGCTTCAAGTCTTAATAACGATTGACTGTTAAGAAAGAATCGAATAATGTCTGATATAACATGGTGAAATATTGCAGATTATTATAGACACGGTATCTCTGGTTGATTAAATTGTGCGCAAAGACTTTTAAAGACTGTTAAAGATTTTTGCCTGTCTTTTATCTAGTAAAGTTCGATTATAATACGAATATTCTCAACAGTTATTGCAAATCAGAATGATACAGCGAAAAAACACTAAATTGCAGGGAAGTTTTTTTATTTTTTTCATGCACTTATAAGATCATTATTAGTGTTGACGTGCTCTTATTTTAAACACATACACGTTATGATATTATTAATACTGCTTTGTTAATTGTTTTACAATCCTTTATCGACGTTACTTTAGCTGACGTATGAGTCAACAATAATTTCATCAGAACCATTTACAGAACTATATTGTGCGTCATTTGTTTAATAGTGTAAACTTATGACCATTTCTTTGAATAGCACATACGTATTGTGTATATGTGTTCTATGAAGATCCCCTATGTAAAGAACTTCTGGGTCAGTTGATATTAAAATTGATGCAAAGCTTAACGTTGGGGATTATTTTTCAACAACAAAAGCATAGCCATAGCATACTTGATTGCAGCAGTAAAATAAACTATAACACGTGTATGATTATAATATAGTATGCCTACAGTAGATCCTATACCATCTTCTCTATGTTTCATGGCCTTGACTGAACATTATGAAATATTGTGAACCGCAATAGACTGATAAAGCAGATTAAGCAAAAAGATTAACTCATATCTTGAACTAATTAAAATATCAAGGCCTAGAGCAGAGTGGATAATGTAGAAGAGAACACGATCATACCGAATGCAAAACCATTAGTATTATTCGTAATACTCCAAGTCAGATTTTATATTTCGAATCAAATTTTGCGAATAAAATTTCATTATTTCTATAAAGTTTCAAACAAATTCTATACTTGGGAAATGATATTATTGAAGAGCCGGATATACCAAACATTTAATGCACACATTTCAATTGATACGGAGAAAACTAAATTTGATCACTGCACTTTTTTCAAAATTGCACAACACTAGACAAAGTTTACATAAAAAATTATTATAGCTAGTTAATAACTTACTGCAAATTTATCAAAATTTAAGAATCGGAACACGTTGCGTGGTATGATCGATTATTATGAAATATTATATTTTTTGTTAAAATTATTATCACAAAAATATGTGCTGTTATACACTCGATATTTATTATAGGCATACATCTTTTTAATAATAATTCAAGAATTATAAACGCAGACAGCAGTTTATGGTATTGCAAAAGCTTGCAGTCCCACCAGGGGAGTGCAATGCACTGACTGCTTTGGTAACCGGCGGATGAATAAATCCCTTGCCAAATATAGTAGAGTCTGACAAACCGACAGAATGGGAAAGTTTATATACTATAGCTCAGAGACTTGTGAGACTATAGGACAGTAAGGGGTATTACTCTGTCTGTTACCTAGGCAACGTGCTGCTGAGTTCAATGTCCTTGGCTAGGGTATCTACCCTCTCCTAGTCAATAACACGGACAAACACGTGTATATGAAATATACTACAGGGGTACTAGTATTGGTGAGATACACAACGAGACTTCTGTGTCTTCAATTTATGTTGTGAAATTTTGTACATCACGTTTATTGAACTTTTATTGGAAGTACTATAAATGAAAACTAATTATACTTAAGGGGCTAAGAAGTAAAAGGGTGTAAGACAGACCCTTGAAAACATTATTCAAATGTATATTCAAGAAGATAGTATATCTCATGTTATATTATAAAATAGAGATAATTTGACAATTTAACTTTGCAGATTTTCAATATGGAATACAATCTTGGGATCCTCGTTGTTGACCATGCCCTGGGGAATAGCAATGGCAGGATTAATTCCTGGGATAGGACTTATGTTAGCTATGGGAGGTCTTTGTCTTTACACTGCATACAGATTACTCCAAGTCCATAAGTATCATGGTCAGTTTTTAAGATTTACGCTTAAATTAAGAAACAAGCATAATACCTTTTAGGCAGGATCAGCTATGAACAATTTCATCGTGTTTTAGGAACAGGAGATAATGGAGAGGTAACTGAACTCAGTCGAGCACTACTAGGCCCCTGGGCCGAATATATTGCCAAAACTTTTAGCATTACAGTTTTGTTAGGTGCAAACGTTGCGTACTGGATTTTTATGTCAAACTTCTTGTACTATTCAGTTAATTTTCTGTATGGCAAGTACTCAAGATTATGATTTCAATATATAATTTTGTTTGTTAATCGATTATCAAATTACCAACATGATTGGTGCAAATTATATTACATACTCCCAATTTCATTTACCAATCAGTTCCTACGCTTTACAGATAATATAGCAGGACTACCGCTCCACCCCCCATTTATAAATGGATCTCATCCAATAGAAGGTGCATTTCTTTAAATAATATTCTATCAATCGATTATTCCAGTAAATCTTAGATAAATAAACAAATTTTCATATAGTTGATTAAAAATTTTGTTTTCCTATAGTTTTATGCCCGAAGCAAATAGTTTACAACGATACCAACATTTATACCCATGACCTCTCATATGATAATTTGGGACCATTCTGGGATCTATATAAAACAGTCCCAATATTTTTGGCAATACTTATATTTCCGCTGCTTAACTTTAACAGTGCAACTTTTTTCATGAAATTCAATTCTCTTGGTAAGTAAGGTAGTAAATACTGCAAGACATAAATGATAAGCTAGATTATTTGTTCTAATTCAATTCTCGGCATTGAAGAGTACTTAAAACTTATTAGGTATTACACGATCAAACTGGAGAATTCTGTACGAGAGAATTTAAACGACTTACAATTGTTACAGGTACCGCATCGGTAATTTATTTGATTGTTTTTGTCATAATTAAATCAACCACATGGGGTGTTAATATGGATGAACAGGCGTGGGAAAGTAGTTGGGAATTACGATTAACTTTTCCTGCATTATCTGGTATGCTTGCGCTCTCGTTTTTTATACACAATATTATCATCACTATAATGCAAAACAATCACAACCAAAGAAATAACGTAAGTAAATTTATATTGAAGGCATGTAATTATTTCTACTAAGATAGAAATTGCCATTAAAAATTTGACGATTTCTTTCAGGGGAGAGACCTGACGATAGCTTACGCTCTGGTTGCATTTACGTACGTTCTCATTGGGACTATATTTTATATTTGTTTTCCACTAGCTAAGTCGTGCATTGAGGATGTAAGTCAATTTACAATTTCAAACAATACTGTTATAAATATGATAGAATAATAAAAAAAAAAAAAACTTAACAATTTGTGAAGGTATGAATTTAAAGTGATAATATCATAGGAGTTTATGATGATTTGTTTTCAGAACTTATTGAACAACTTCCAAAAATGGGATCCTTTGACTGTAGGCGCTCGAATTGTTCTACTCTTTCAATTACTAACGGTCTATCCACTGATAGCTTACATGTTACGCATTCAAATATTATCAACAGTTTTCAGAAGTTCAAACCATGCTATAAGTTTTGTCCTAATGGCGAATATTGTTACGGTGACAATTTGTGTATTGTTTGCTGTATTCATGCCTCGTGTTGGTACAATAATCAGATATACAGGAGCAATGAGCGGTTTCATATACGTTTTTACTTTACCGAGTCTATTGCATTTAGCATCCATGTACAGACAAGGCAAGACGACAGCATTATCAACCATTTTACACCTAAGTATTCCATTGGTTGGCAGCTCTAATTTGATAGCCCAAGTTTTCATAAATGATGATTAGTATATATCATTATTCGGACATGATAGCATCAAGCAATCAAATTGTTCAGAAGCCGACGAGTTTGTGTTTAAAACAAAAAAAATCTCATTTAAGATATTTGCATATCTCTATGTATATATGTATAATAAAATTAAATGTGGCAATAAATTCTTTCACAATAATCTGAGTTGTTTATTGATGTTAAAAACTTCGCTTCATATATAGTGAATTGTTTTTATTTATTTATTTGTTTTTCTTTTTTATTATACATCATGAAAGCAGCAAATTCCAACGTGGTCTTGTTCACTTTGAAAATTAAATAAGTACCTAATAGTAATTACAATGTCTGAACTCACTTTGCTACAGCCCCATTATTGTAGACCCAAACTGTATCGACGCCATGTCCAAGTGTCGCAATGGGCTGTAAATTTGGTAGTGGAAAACGACAAGCAACTATCAAACTATCGCTTCTCAGTTCTGAGACGAATTTTTTTTCAACTTCATTCATCTGTACAAAAAGTTGAGAATATTTATTATCTAGGATAAAGAATACCGTGATAATATCAAAGATACTTGAACAAATGATGCAATCAAAATTTTTTTCTACATATGATATAAGATTGAATCACTTTATTGTTATCAGCAATCACTGTGAAATATCAGGTGACAATATGTAAGGGATCGTATATCAGCTACTGATAAATGACACAACAAATACCTATGCAATGTATTATGAAATATCAGATAGCAAGAAATAAGAAATGGTAGACTGGATCGTAATTAATAATACATATAGGTATACGTATATTGGAGAAAATTCAATAATTTCATGTAACTTATTGTAGATAGTGTGAAAATATTATTCATAATGAATCTTACCATCTGCTCGACACCAAATATAACGACATTATCGTATTTCTTCAAATTGAACTTCCAAAGATCTTTTCTATAGAATTTGACTCTTGAAGATAATCCTCGTGTTATAGTAGTGAATCTTGAGTAGACTATGAGCCATGGATTTAACTCGACACCATCAGCCTTAAACCCGTTACTTGCAGCTGCAAAAACCTGAATAAATAATGGACAGAAAATTGAATAATATTCTTTTGAAGAGCTAATTAAATTCGTTTTTTTTTTTTTTTTATGTTCTCCGTTACATAAGATTCAGGTCATTAAAACACCCGAATGATCACATAAAAACTAGCATCCATGAAATAGGTCTTAGAAACAAACAAACAAAAAAAAAAATAGACATATTATGCCTGTGATAATTGAACCCTGTTTAAATTTTCAAAGAAAGTCGAATTATTAACCTACTATACGTCCATCTCCGCTACCTAAATCCACGAGACTACCGGACCGTCCCTTCAAAGCTTGAAGGACATTTCCAACTTGCTGAGTAGTCGCCGGTACATAAGGTAAACAAATTTTTCTAAGAGCAGGACTTACGAACGGAAGACATACGGCGCTGATGGCAAAAGCTGCGCCTCCTAAAGAAGTTAATTTTTATCAGATTTGTAAAGAACATTTGGAAATATAATATGTAATCATTCGCTGTCCTCGTGATTAATTGAAAGCACTAAACAATACATGACATTGTTCGTAGTGACTATATCGTTCGTGTGCTTTACATTAATACTAGCAAATTTATCGGACGAGACGAACTTAAATTTCAATGCAATAGTCAATTTTAATTCTAAAGTCTTCATGAACTGTAAGATTCCCACTCAATTAGAGCAGCGTAATCTACAGAAGACAGTTTTTTTTTGTCTTCTGTAGATTACGCTGCTCTAATTGAGTGGGAATCTTACAGTTCATAAAGACTTTAGAATTAAAATTGATTATTGCATTGAAATTTGAGTTCGTCTCGTCCGATAAATTCGCTAGTATTAATACATGACACTGTTTTTTTTGTTTAATTTATTTATTTAAAATAAATAATGTTACATAACCTCACCCGTAATTCCAACCAATATTAAACCGGTTTTTGATAGCTGTCTTTCAACGCCCACAGATGATTGTTCATTCTGTAAATGTAGTTCATTCATAGTTTTACCTTATTTTTAACAAATAAATCATCGGTAAATTAATTTGTTATTTGATAAACTGATGAACAGCGACAATCAACACAAGTATTTCGGTCACGTTTCCTAACCTATTTGAGAGCTACAGTCGTATTGATTCATCTGTCAGTTTGTCTGCTTGTAAATAAATGTGTTAAATTTACTACCCGATTTTTTTAGGGTTCAGAAAATGAATACATCGTCAAAAGATAATCCGAATAATTGACGGTGGATAAATATCGTGAATTTTAAAAGCCCCGGGCTTTGCAGAATCAATACACCTAAAGAGGTAACATGTGATTGGCTGATCGTATGAAGTGTGATGTGATATTTTTTACGAATAAAAAACATACAAAAAAAATCATAATAATTCCAACTTATTTGCTATTTTTGTTATGGCTTAATTTTCATCTCGGACTCTTTAAACTTCGATAAAAATACGTAAATATTGAAAGTTAACCTACGGCTTAAACGTAATAATGAGTTATATATTTGAGATAGACGAATCTACTACTTCGGAAGAAAACGATTCAGGTAAAGTGGTCATTTCGCTAAATAATAATAACTTTGAGACGTATGCAACTAGTTTTAGATTTTACAAAAAAAAAAACACCGGGCAGAAATATAATGACAACCATCAGTCATGGTTAACAATCAATCGTGTTTTCTATTGCTAACATCCAAACAATAAATATTGACAAAAAACGGCAGCAAAATATTGCGTATCAAAACACTGTCAATTTTATAATCAAATTATGGATGTGACAACAAAATTAAAAAAAATACATGAAAATATTCATATCTCAAACATGTCTGTGTAGATACTTTATTCGTCGTACAAGCAAATGATTCTGACGATAATATCGAGGATGCAACACTTCCGCCAACAAATAACACATTTGATTTAACGCTCCCTGCCACCCATTCGGTAAGGCTATTGAAAAAAATTATTTAGACTTTCGTCCATTTGATTTTTGTTGAATGTTAGTTGAAGATGTCCTAACATCTCTTTGTATGTAAATATTAATATCACACTTTGGATTACCTAATAATTTATTTTTTATTTCGATCACAACAGTATCTGGGAAATAATTTAGAGGAGTTAAGAGGACGTACCATTTTGGACGATGGTATATACATGAATCTACCATTGCTGGTGAAACAATCGGTTGTTTTATTCCCTGGTCAAACATTGCCGATGACTGTTCATGGGACAGAGACAATTGACATGTTGCAAAAATGTATTGAAAAAGATCGAACATTTGGAGTTGTTTGTTTAGGAGACGATGAAATGGTACCTATTGGTACAACGGCTGAAATTTACCAGTATAGACACGAAACACAATCGCAGGGTTTCAGGGTAAAAGCTAAAGGAAGACAAAGGTTTAAGATATTACGTGTAATACAGGTTTGTTTCTTTCCCATTAAGAAATTGATTTTACACAAGTTTTTTATAATTTCATTCACAATTTTAAAACGATTTAAAATTCTTCTTTAAAAAAACAGGGCTATGGAAAGATATCTGCGAATGTTAAAATACTACCTGAAATATCTCTAGGTACACCATTATTTGATGAACGATTAGTCAGTTTGGATCGCCTCAGAAGTGTACCAAGAAATAAACAAGAGGCTAATAAGCAACAGAATTTAGAAAGACACGACGCAATTTTAACTCCATGGCCTTCTTGGGTCTATAGACAATACGATTCAAGAAAACTTTCTATTAGAATCAGGCAGTTTCTGCAGTACATTGAAACTCGTTAGTTTTATCATTGATTTTTCCTTTTTGCTATTACGTATTTAGTTTTTGTCATAAATATCTGTGATATTATGGTTTAGAGGGCAGTAATATACCGGAAGATCCGACAGAATTATCCTTTTGGGTTGCTCAAAATCTTCCGTTGGATGATAATGAGAGAATAATTCTACTGAATTATGATTGTGCCATTCCCAGGTTACAGTGGGAGATCAAATACCTTGTTAAGGTGTGTCTGCTCATATGAGTTTGAAGTTATATTGATTGAATACTTGAATTATTTTCTCCTTCTATTCGATTTGTTATTTTTATTTTTTTATCATTCATAGGATCGAGTCTTCGCGTGTTTTAGATGTGATGAATTCATCGGTAAACAATCAGACATATTTCCTATGAGCAAAGAAGGTCCACAAAGTGCTTACTGCAATCCTGCTGGAATTATTCACGAGACTGTTACTCTATACAAAGCTCAAGGTCTGGAACTTAGCAGGGAATCTCCGTGTACAGAGTATAGCTGGTTTCCAGGGTACGCTATAATGTTCAAATTAATGTAGTAAAAAGATATTCTATGTTCATTGATCTAGCAAAATGGCAAAAAAAATACCATTTTACTGAATGCAATCAATGTTTGAATTTAGATACGCTTGGACCATAGCGTCATGCAGAGGCTGTGATATACATATGGGATGGAGGTTCACAGCAGTTCACAGCGGCCTAAGACCAGAGGCGTTTTGGGGTCTGACGCGTAAAAGTCTCAAATCAAAAAAACTTCGAAAGAATGAGCAGCACAAAAAAAGTAGCGCTAGGGATTACAGTGATTCTGACAATGACTTTACATAGCTGCGTGTAACTTGTGTTGTAACTAGCTCTACTATCAGCTATGACGAAATTTACATATTTGTAATATTCAGGAAACGCAAGTCATTTCGCTTTTTCCTTGCATATTTTTTACCAACAAAATGAAAATTGTTTATTTTCTTTCTTTCTTCCAACGAAAATTTCATTGGTTGATGGCTAGGCTTGCTCTAAAAAGTTTATCTTGTAGAGTTCTAGAAATGTAAATGGACTATTAATACAGTCGAAAATGACTATTTTATGAAATGTTATAATTTGTTTGAGATGCTGTCAGAATAACTGGTCTGTCTGTATCGCTATTTCGTTAATTATTACAAACTTATTCGAATTTATTCGCGGCTCTTGGATATTGATATTCTGAAATCAATCATCGTAATATGATATTATTAATTATGTTGATCATGTTAATGGTCCTCCAATGATAAGAGATGAAAGATTTATCTCTGCTATTCGATATGTCTATAATAATACTTTGAATAACATAGCACTGATATATTCAGAACATATGTGTGAATAAGTAGTTTGTATTTCTTACGCCAGCATTATTTTATACGAAAATTGAATTACCATTAAACAATAGTTAATACCCAATATGTACTATTGCATATCTTTTAAAAAGCGAATGTCAAACTTTTATAATTGTTTTGTGATTTATCGGACTATGATTATTGCAAATGTTACATAATTTACCTGATGTTAAAAAGCAATATATATTGTAATTTGACTATATATTAGTGTCTATTTATTCTAGACTCTGTATTGAACTGGCCTCTTCGCAAAATATTCAGCAATTGTATGTTAGTTCTGAGATTATTTGATTTGATGTAATTATTTCAAAATCATTGCATTGGAAGTAATATGTAAAATTTATGAAAGTGTGTTTGAAAAATTTTTCTTGAGTTCAATGACGTTACGTCCAAACAAGTCGAAAAATCAGTTGGGAAAAAAAATATGTTAAAAAGCTCTGTAATATTTTTTGATCAATAAAAGCAAACAATTTGTTGACACACCTGACAATTATGTGTTTAAAAACACCTTAGAACCCAAAATGAATACAATTTACAAAACGGCTACTATATATCACAAGAAAAGCAAATATATACTCGAAATCAATAGAGCGAAAAGGTATGTATATGTCATTATAGTAATAACTTTAACATACCTGTAACGAAACTTGGCGAGACCTGATAGCTGAAAATTTCACACATTGCCAAAGCCTTATATACACGGCAACAAAATTTCGCAAAAAAATAGCACATCGTTCCACATTACCAAATCTTGATTAATATTGTCTCGGGAAGTCTAGTCATCTCATATAAAATGTCATTCATCAATGAAACCAACATCAAAGATGATACAGAATCTTGCATGTAAACAATACTGTGATCCTAAAATCAAATGCTACGTATAATGATGATAGAAAATAAATAGAATGATTCAATATTAGTTTTGCATTTCTGCATGGAATTAAATGATTGAAAATGGTTGAAAATGAATATTTAAAGGATAGCAGGTATTTCAAAGGAATACTTTGCGATCGATCGATTTATTTTTGCTCTCGCATATCGTATATTTTTCGATTACCTTAAATCAATCAATAAATTTATAATAATCATATTTTAATTTTTTTTTCTTCATTCATTCACTTGCGTATCTATTTGTTTGCGATATGACCATTAGTCATGAGGATCGCTACGCGCGCTCATTTAATATTGTGTAATTTCAGTTTATATAATAATATTAATAATTAGACGCCGTCTCTTATTATTTTAATCATTTTTTACAAATTAAGGACTGTGCTGTACCTTTTTCTTTCTTTTTTTTCTTCAGAAAAAAAAATAAAAAAAAAATAAAACTCCGCCAGCTGTCCAATCTTTGCATGTCAAAGTACGCATTTGCTTTCTAGGTCCTTTGATACCATGCTTTTAAGAGGTCTTCCGTTTTTTTTCGCCCACCTTTAATACTGCATAACTGTCCTTAACGTGCAGCTTGCCAGTTTTAAACTCCGCGAATTCAAACGAACATTGCACATCACGTATACAAAATGTGTTTCTGCCCTTAACGTTCAGAATACTATAAACTTGAATGCATCTGACCTCTTGTTGCATGCACAGTACGCTTTGTCTAAAGAGATTCAACACAGGGAATAGTGTTGTTGCTTTTTCTTTTTCTTTTCAATTAAAGTAAAAAATTGAAAATTGCCAAGAAAATTTTAATTGATACACCACGAACAATTTCCACTGGTTATCATCCGCAAAATTTGATCAAATATAAGCTTTGAAGTATTATAAAGTAGCGTTGTAATTTTTATATTGCTTTAAAATCACGTTTAGATATATACTACTGTTTTTCTATGAGCTGAAAATATTGTTTGACATTGTATATAAAGAAGGTCAAATTACTGTATTCGTTCTAAACCTATGGCACCCAGTATCGTCGCTAGTGACTGTTTGTAAATTTTATTTTCTTGACATTTTCCACTGCAACCCTGTGTGCTTCTCTGTTTTGCATTTTTTTTTCTTTTTTAACATTTTAATTATAATTCTAAATTTTTAGTACATAGATATACAGTATACATATACATATGTATATCTATATATACAGTATACATACATACTATGCCCTCCACCCGACGAAACCTATACACAGCCGTCTATATCTTTTCCTCAATCAGAAAAACATCAGTTGTAAGAATTTGAAAAAAAAAAAAAAAAAAATTTCCTAATTTGATACCAATTATCTATCCTTTTTTTTTTTGAATGTGCAGCAACAGGGAAAAGGGGGAAAAATTTTTGTCCTACTTATACAAATCACGCATATAGCTTAGGTATGTCGAGATAAACTGGCAATTCAACGTATAATAAACGATTCCTGACTAGAATCTTAATAACATACGATAATAAGCGCCCTCAAATTTTATTTTAGAAAAATAAGAGTAAATTATGTAGCAAGTGAAATTTCAAAATAAATTTATCTAGTTGCCTCTGATAAATGTGATGTTCTGTTATGATGTCAGATGTGAAAGTTATACTACCATTAACACTTTTCTAGATAGCCCACTTCCTCAGCTAACTATGTCGCTTGATCCTTAATGTTAAAAGATTTTTCGTTCTAAATATTTTAATTTTGATATCGTCCACAAGTTCATGATATTTCCGTTTTCTCTTGTTTTTTTTTTATTAACATGAGCGAATCTGTGCTGCACTTCGCTTTACCCCATAGGGTTGCTAAATATGACTGTAGATACATATCTGGTGATAATATTTTCTATTACTCTTCTTTTTCTTATTAGATTCAGTTTTACAGTTATTCTTTTAAATTATGCGACAGTGAACTGACTTTCGTAAGGGATTTTTCCTAGATGTCTAAAATAAGTTGATTGCAAAAAACATTGAGATTGGAACCGCATTAAACAGAACTGAAATCCGTCATTCCAGTGCGCAGATACAATGTATCCTCGTTAGTAAAATTCCGACAATTTGTTTTTATCTTTAAACTGTACTGGTTATAATTATGCAAGTAAATAATAGAGTTCAGCTATCTTCGGTAATATTTGTTTAAAATTGTTTCCTTCAAACTGATTAATCTTTGTTTACATTCAGATCAATCGAATTTCTAAAACTCTGGTTTTGCTCGTTTCCTTCAAACTGTTTCCTTCAAACTGATTAATCTTTGTTTACATTCAGATCAATCGAATTTCTAAAACTCTGGTTTTGCTCGTAATATTTGGTGCTAAGATCATTTCAATATTGCACAAATTTGTGGCGATCGGCCTCCCGTGTATTAAATTTTTATTTTTGTGTAAATACGCTGTTATGAACCCACATACAAAAAATACCACATCTGAGAAGATTAATTTTAGTCATTTTTTTCAATACATATTTGAATATAATTATATCAGAATGATATATTATCAAGATGTTTGTAAATCGGGAGAGTTATTAGAATGGTAGTTTCGTTCTGTTTCCGCAATACCAAAAACCTTTTTTTTTTTTTCCCTTTTCAGCAAGAGAAATAAATGAAATTTTTTTTTTGAAAGAGATATAGACATGAGTTAGAAAAGGTACGTCACCAGCCACCGGCTGCTATTTTACACTCTGATGCTTTAACTGTGTATCACGCGTTACTGGTTTGTCGGCATGATGTTTACAAGTCTGCAACAAGTGATAAGTTTATTTCATTATTACATTACGGATCGCTTTTAATAAAGTTACCACATTTAACCCTAATAATGTGATGTCTAGTTTCAATCAAGTTTCATTATTTATTTAAAATTGTGATATATTTTTTTTGCGTATAAATAACTCACTTTCAATCTCAGATCCGGCAGAGATGAGCTTGGAGTGCGACTGTGTGGCTGAGCTTGGCTGTTGACTGTTATGCTGCGCGCTAGACGATGGCGCGGCAAAGCCTGGTGGTGGCTGCATTGCCCAGTGCTGAGGAGGGTTTTGCTCCTGAAACATAATGAATAAATTTTCACATGTGAATATTCACAAAACGACGGAACTTTTGCTTCGATCGCCAATACATTGTCCACCGATGCCTTACAATTTATCATTAAAAATCATTTAATAACTTGCGACACACAAGCTTGATATTTCATCTGCTAATAACACTTTTTAAATTGGTTTTTCAATCAGAGTAACAATTTAGGATCAATTATTACAAACAAAAACAACCTTCCGATTAATAGGGAAATTCTATTGACCTGTTGTGTTGTATGAGAAGCTGTATGTGGAGAGTGAACATGAGGAAACTGCCAGGTAGCTGTGGCCTGGAAAGGAACTGGCCTAGATGAGCTCACAATCGCTGGATCGATGGAAGTCCAATCTGCGACAGGGCCAATATTATTCCACCCTCCTTTTTGATGCAGAGCTTGTTGATGATATTGCTGTTGTGGACTACCTATCTCACACCAATCCTTCAAGCTATACACAGCATCTCCGGCGCATTTACCAACAGCTAGATAAAGAGATAGAAAATTGTATGATTGATGTTTACAATTTCATTTTTCTATTCGAATGATTATTGATCGATTTTTTTCTTCGAAAGAAAATTAGAGTTCAAATGAAAGATGTTTCGAACCTTGTGAACGCAGTGGGCCACCATTGGGTAAAAAAGTGTTTTGCTGTGCAGTTTGGGCCCCGGTGAACAATACTCCCGACGAGTGACTCATGAATGGCAGTATCTTACTACCTGCAGACATAAGCAACTCTGTAACACAAACACGAGTCCTAGCCACTGTTCATTTTTGCCTGATAATAAATATCTTAACGTTCCTTCGTGTTAGGTGTGAATTTTCAATACGCAATCAAAAATAAATTAAAAAAACAAAAAATATGTTGTTGCTAAAATTCAGGTCTTTAGTAATATATCAATGCCTCAGCAATCAATGTTAGAAGAGAAAAAAAATACTATTAATAATATCAAACCACTTTCTAACTACACTTTCCAGTAGTCCAAATTGATAACACAGTACGTGCGATTGCTAGATGTCAAAAATAGCTCTGCTAGACCATAAAAACTGTCGCGCTCATCGGAGTTGAAAATAGGATCTGGATATGGGTTTCCGTACGTTATTTGTCGAGGCAAATCGTCGTGTTTCACATGCTCTAACTGAAGTTAATGGTTATTTACCGGAAAGAGCATTGTTTGTGGGTGCTGGTCGCGGTATACCCAAACCAAAGGAGTTCATGTGATTTGGAGCCGAACCTGGAAAGCCTGGTGGTGGTAGACGACTGCGTTGTCCAAGATTGGTTGGTGTTGCTGTCGTCGGTGCAGGGCTCTGAGTACCGCTTTGAGGTATCAAATTTGGCGGGATTCGCGATAACAGGGAATGTGATTGCTGCAATGCCTGAAGATTCTGCATGTGCTGTGCCTGTTGTTGCAAATGAGCAATATGTGCCGCCTGTATCAGAAATCAACAAGAAATTAAATTTAGAGCAAGAATTAACTTTGAATGTAAATTAATAAATACCTAATTAATGTAGTAGAAATGGCATTAAGGAAAAAATAAATAAATAAATTAAGTTAAAATATTCGCAATTATTTTTTACCTGTGGAAAGTGCTGTGGTCCTAAACCAGCAAGACCTTGTTGTTGCGCTCTGTTTTGTTCTTCCCGTTCTCTTTGTTGTTGTTGTTGTTGTTGCTGAAAGAGCCTCTGTTGCTGCAGCTGCATCTCATTCTCCATTAATTCAGCTAATGCCTTCTGAGTCTCGTGAAACGGATCGAAGCCCAGATCATCGTCAGCCTTTACCTCTGTACTACCTTCATTGTGATGTTTGTGTAACTCGTCCAGCGTGGCCTGACCATTTTGTTTTATATAATCACAATTTTCCTGATTTTGTTGCGCCTATCAAAATGTGATGGCATCTATAAGTAATTGACCTTATAGATTAATTAAAATTAACGATAATTACCTGCATCACAAGCCTTTGTCTCAATGAATTTTGTTGAAAGTCAGCCATGAATTTAGACGCTGGTGAATCCGTCAGAAAACTTGTTGCAAATACAGTTGCATTTTCTGCCAAAGCAGCGTATCTTGAATTAGTGTATACTTCTCCGTCAATGAAATCATCCGGATTGAAAGATACGCCAGGTGAACTAGACGGGCTTGGCTTATGTGTCGGGCAATTTGTTTGCAAAGGTTCGGGTTGAAATCCAAAAGCTGCCTGCCAATCCTCGCTAGAGTGAACTGTAGGTAAAGAATCAGGTATAGATACCAGTCCTGTACTCATCCAATCTAAACTTGTATTTCCTGTTAAAAAAAAAAAAAAAACAAAAAAACAATTTTCTTTATTTTCATCCATATAATTTCGAGAAAATCTATAAAATAAATAACATCACGGTACAAAAGATAATACATGACATTTACATAATTGGACAAAAAGAATTGTAATATCAGCATAAAAATTGTGACAAAGTTAAGCATTTTGAGGATTTAAGCATTGAAATCATTGAGTTAACTAGAAATAGCAATTATGAAGATATTTTTCAAACATAATTAAGTATGTAATGTGATGTTGTAAGTATGAATAAGATTATAATGCATACCAGTTTGTGAGGTGGGTGGCGTACATACGGTGGATGACACCTTCTGAAAGGTATTGGAACTAAAAAAGCTGTTGTTATCCGTCTGAAAGATGGACCGGTGATTCAGCTGTATTTGTGACCCACCATTATGCACGTGTAGACCAGGTGGTAGTTGTTGCGAGACACCCTGAGATGAAGTCGTGCTTTCCGGAGAAGTACCTAGACACGACACGTACAACCGCTACACTACGAGATGCGATCTACTTGTTTTATGGTTCTTCCAGAATGCCAGAATAAACAGCTCCCAACAAAATGATACCAAATGCTTTTCTCCATACTTTTTTAACATCTTGTTAAAGTATTAGAATATTATAAATCCTTTAATGCTATCGATTGGATCTTTGCCCAGAAAACTACTGTTAAATCAAATAATAAAAAGTACGATAAATAAGAGAGGACTTAGGAATTCCTTAGCTTGAGATTTTAGTTCTGCCTCAATTAGTTTATCCATTTATAACTCCTTGTTCAATTTGATTCAATGCATAGAATTTTGGAATGAAAATAAAACCGAATTTTTGTCAGACATATTAAGTTACTTTGAAAAGGATCAAAAAATTTAATATTAAAAATACATCAATAAGTTGATATTGATAACTCATAGGTATCTCAGTGTGCGTGTCTGTGTGTGTGACACATTTTTATTTTTCCATTAGTTTGATTCAATAATTTTATTTCACTACTATCGCGAGCACTATTTCTGCATTCGAAATCTGATCTTTTCATTATTTGAATTTAATAAAAATGAAAGATTTTAACATTCTGGACAATAAACAGCGAGGCAAATAATACTACTTATTAGTGTCTAATTTGACATGATAAATTCAGTTGGCTGTATATAAAAGTCGATAGAGATTCTGGGATATACCAATAGAATCTCTGCCTACTTCCAATACTTACCTGAAAATGTTAAGTAGAAAAAAAAAAAAAAAGTGTTTCAACTAAAATCTCAAAAAATTACTGTTTTCTGGGCAAAGATCGCGTTATCTAAGTAGCCTATTCTCTGTGTAGGATAAAAATAAGCACACACGAAGACACAACACGATCAATTTTCTGATTAACTCTCTTTATTTTGGCATATTATATTTTTATAGTACGTATCATTCTACACTCTTCGATAGGCACTTGGCATAAGTATTACTCTTAAAACACACATTTATATAGTACGGCAGTGTTTTGTGACTATTTAGATCGTAAGATCTACATTTAAAGCACATAGGTATGGTCACTAGATACTATAGAATACTTTTTAACTTTAAAGGATAAACTGAACATTATTTTCAACAGACCGAAAATATTTTTCAACTATTATAGAATGCAAAGCCAAACGCTGGCCAAATTGACTGATTTTTAATGTATTCATTGATTTATTCATCATAAATAACAAAATGAGAAGAAAAAAAAAATAGTAAGGAAATAGAAAATTGATAAGAGTTAATAACCAGATAATCATTTAGTTTTTAATTATGTAAATAAGATTATTTTATGGACAACATGCTGTGTAAGTTCTAAACTGTTTGTCAATTATTGAATCAGTAATATTTCCTTATTCTTGAATACAATGACTTTTTCTACTTTACTACAAAAATCACGAATAAATACTAAGTCTTTGATATACTGAGAGTTGCGAAAGGCCTCAAAGCCTCTGGTAGAATACATGACCAAGTCCTTGCAATAAACTTCTTGCGATCTTTTCAATAGTCTTTTGAAAAGTATCAAGATCGATTTATGGGAGTATAAATGTTATATCTAATCGTCACCCTCCCCAAAGCTAGTAGTGAAGAGATGCTTGTGTATATGAATATAAATAAGTGTAGCAAGTTTGTAAGAAAGCGTATTTAAAAATCAACAATGTATTACGATAAATATACGAAATTCATTGACTAATCCATTTGAAAATACCGAGCTCCTATGAAAGTTAAAATCCTTCTAGATCACGCCTTAAATGTTGAATGAAGAAATCTCATATCTTACAACATAGCTGAATGCTAATAATTGAAATTTACTCTTTATCTTTATATGCAACTGAAAAAAAAAAAAAAATTTAACAACGTCATAACAAAAAGAAAAAGACCGATCATCACTAGTGTCGGCAATACACTAATTGTATTTAAATATTGAACACTTTAAATACCTGTACATCTAAAATTTGTAAGTGATGTTAGATTCCGGTCTCCCTAATTATTTGTGACAAGTATATACCGTATATTTATTTAAAAAAACTCAATTATCAATCACAATAAATGACTATATCGCGTATAATATGTAATTCACTAGCGTGCTGTGACCAGTTTAAAATAAAAAATAATCTATGCTATGTGTATGTATGTATGTATATGATCAGGCGTACTTTATGCGTTAATAATTTCGCAACGACTAATAGATGAACTAATAATAGTAACTTGAATATATGGCATTGTTCTGAACTATTATTGAATCCGCTTAATTGTTAGTGGAAAACCTGTATTTCAAGGAATGTCTATACATATTATAAACCCTTGTCATAATTCAGTTCAATAAAAGACAGTCGAGACAGATAGAAATAACGGCGAGTATAAAGAACTCACCTAACACAGCCGCACTGCCAATTTCTTCAGAATCCACTAACCCTGCATTGTGGTTTGTAGATTCTTCTGTACTTGAATAAGTACTAGCAGGTGTACTCCCTTCTCTAGGTGGTTCACTCTCGCTTTCTGATTGACTCAGTTCACCATTTTCTAAGACTCCGTTAATCTTTGGTTCCTCGTTCTGGTATTCCGTCAGATTCTGATCCTTATTTTGCGTATTATGTTGATCCGTTTTACTCCTAGTATTTAATTTCTGGCTATTTTCACTAACCGAATCAACGGAAGAGTTCCTAGACTCTTTTTGCATGCTACTCTGCATCTGTAAACTAGTTTGACCATTCGTTGAATTTGATTCAGATCGAGAGGTTGTTCTTACTCCATGTTTCTCTTTATTCTGTGAGTTTTTGTGTTTGTTGCGTGCAGCCTGTGCCTTACTTTCACTATTACTTTTGCCTCTGCGACTCAGACCTCCTTCACCCTTGTTGTTATTATTTTGTTGATTTATTGTCACAGTTGTGTGATTTTGCTGTATACTAGCACTTCCATTTGTGCCATTCGACTGTTGCGCCGGCGTATTCACAGGCGGAGACGGTTCTTTACTATTTGTTTGTGTGCCTGTTTTAAAACATTGTCAAACTTAGTACAAGGTTCCATATTCATTTCACATAACATTTTGGCAGAATCAAATACATAAACTCAAGACGTAATATGTAAGGGCCGTGTTTATCGCAAATTGCTACACGATGTATTCGCTTTCTAATGTCTTGACAATCTCATTATTACATTATTATGCAAATGTCAGTTCTACTAAGAATGAATCATAATTTTATTTTTTTTCAAATAAAGAACATCTATTTCACTCACTATTTGTCTGCCCAGGTTGTAACGAAGGCCACGCCTCTTTTGTTTGTGGATTTGCCGTACCATTTTCCCGAACTGTGCCACCTGTGACCGGCGGTGATGGCGTTGGTTTTCTGTAATGATTAAATTCAATGTTAAACCTAAGAGCTGAGGAATAAAAAATGCTGAAAAACAATTTAAGCTATCAAAACTGATTCTGTAGTGATTCAAAAGAGTGATTTACCGTTGTAACGCAGATGCATGAGCGTGTAGCGACTGTACAAGTTTACGCTCATACTCCTGGTGCTTGCCTTGATGCATTTCTTCCTTGGTGAATGAGGCCTCTTGATCACCAAAGTCATGAAGGTACATACAATCCGGTTTCGGACATGCCTGGTTACGCATGAAGTGAGAACAGTATTTGGTGGTCCCTAGTGATGTCTTAACCGTCCGTCCATCGACTACAATGTTATTTACTGCCTCTATCGCACGCAACGCATCTTCTTGCCGCTAAGAATTCAAAACAGGAAATATTAGAACAGGGATGATAATTGAACAAAACGAACAGCGATATTAGAAATCAAATGAAATGTCCTTAAAAATAATTTTATTAAGTTACCTGATACGTAACATACGCCGATGCACTGGGACCCTGAGAGCCTGCATACGAGGTACTTTGATTGATGACAACTTTGTGAATCTTTCCAAACTTTCCAAAGTACTCGTGTCGCTTAAGAACCTGAATAGAAAATTTACCGATTCCAAGTGAATGTTGCTTTGGAATTGTTTGAAAGCAAAACTAAATTGCCTTGTTGATATTTAAATTGTGAATAATGCGTCACAGTTTTCGAAATTTTTAGATTTAAATTAACAAAATATTTTTTCTTGAACGGTGTGAAAACTTACATCAGCATCCGCCAGCCGCATTGGCAAGCCAACAACAAATACAAGATTTTTTTGCACTACTCGAACATTCGCCAGATGTTTCCTGTTCTCAGTAACTCTTTGCTTTCGCTGCTGGTCCTTCAGTCTTTTCTCTGCCTTCAACCTAAACAAACATCCATCCATATGGCAGTATGTTCAAGCTTTTAGAACGCAAGTTTCTATCTCAATGTCTGAATTGATTATTAAACGGAAATTTTATTCAAATTAAATGATACCATACGGTTATCAAATTAAATGTACCTTGCAATTTCTTCCTTGGTCAGGGGCTTGAAGTCGGCAGGATTTTCAGGGTACGCTTTCCGACAAGCAGGACACAGCCCATTTTCATCAGTCCTGATTCTATGCCAGCAGAAACGGCAGATTTGATAACCACAAGTGCATGGATAGAAGTTCAGGTCGTCCACTTCTAACGGCTCCATGCACAGTGGACACTCCACAGCATCCTCTCCACTTTGATTCAACACCGACATACTCCTTATTGCAACTTCGCACGACTAACTTTGGAAGAAAATAGAAGTACGCTTCAAGCCCCGGGTTCCTGAAAATTCAAATATGTATAGAATCAACCCCTGATCACAGAAAATAAGGAAAATGTAAAATGCAGTCTGAATATTATCAATTAAAGATTACTGAAGTCACTTGTTCAGACTAAAGCCCATTAAATTGTGTAGGGAATAAATTATTTCGATTATTCATATATATTTATGCCACTCTAGTAGTACTCTTAGACCGAATGGTTTATTGCCTTATTGAAATTTCTGTATAAGAAATACAATCCTTATAGAATTGACTACCAAATTCTATGGCCACACAA
The DNA here is from genome assembly GCA_949628255.1 of Macrophya alboannulata. Lineage (NCBI taxonomy): Eukaryota > Metazoa > Arthropoda > Insecta > Hymenoptera > Tenthredinidae > Macrophya > Macrophya alboannulata. The sequence continues at coordinate 10,786,011 of OX451207.1, read as the reverse complement.
CAAGCCGTTTAGAATTTCAATTTCAAACATAGAACATTGACCAAAGAGATAAGATTATTATCAAACTATCTGTCCTATTACTCGATGTCGCTACACCCTCGTGCACTTGTTGATATAGATAGATGTCTGTTCAGAATATGTTTACGTCCAAAGAATAGAGCTTAGAATCACAATATTTTTTTCAAATAGCAAAAACGAAATAACGATTTTGAAAAATTCAAGCAATTAATCATCGTCAATAATTTGTCTGCAATCAAATGCAGGAATTTCATATTGTGCAATGATAATAGCTTCATTATTTTACTCACGTTTAGGGCTTACGCAAATTTTTTTTCTAAATTGGGCCAATGATCAAGCCTAGGATCCTAGGTCGTGGTACTAATTCCAATCACTATCTGAAATAAAGTAATGAAACAATATTGAATGAAATACTAATATAATCAATATATTTTAAGGGAACTTCATGATTACGAAATTGATGCAGGTATTTATGTGAGTTCTCATTTGTTTTGGAATGTTGGAAGGAGGAAAAAAATTATCATCTAGAAATAATCTTTCACCTTGATCAAGTAGGACACCAGCAAGAGATTAACAGAGAAAGTGTAAAAAATAAATTAAATAAAAATAAAAATAAAAATCTTTATCATTGTGCAATATCCATGATATGAGAAATTATTGAAACAAGTTATGGTATACATAAGATATGTAGTAAAAGTAATTCCTATGAAAAATTTTACCATCAATATCGAAGGATTAATTTTTGCACCAAATTCTTTACAAGTCAGTAGAACAAAAAAAAAAAAATATTCGTAACTAATGAATAAATCCCACAAAAGACTTTATTGGAAAATCAAAGAATTTATGATTTCGAATCGTAACGTAGAACGGAGCTAAACTTTATAAAAAAGTGAGTCACATCCTCGCGGCGAATCATCCTATATTCTGCATAAGATATTATTATAAATTTTTTGCCAAAATTTTGTGTCAAATAATGTGAAAAAAATGAATTATTCAATGACGTTGAAGAACTAAGAAATTGTTAAAAATTCGTTTTACAGTTTTTAGTGAAAGATATTTTTACTCCGATAAGTATAATGTCACAAAGGAATTATTCCTTTTTTTTTTTTTCATTTTTCATACATATTATATTAAATAATGGTGTTCCGTGACAAAAATTATAGCAAAATGTTATTTTATAATCGTTATAATTTTTTAAGGTTAATTTTATATTTTCTTGAATAACAAGATTAGTTATGCATCACTAATAAAACGGAAATAGAGTATTGAATAATAAAATAATTGAGTAAAAATCATAGGCGATAAAAAAAATTGACAGGAACTGTCACTTGCCTCAAACAAAGGATACTGATCACAAACCGAACATTTGTCGTATACTAGTGTTGTAAAGTGAGTTGTAAAATGATTACCGAATTTCTTTAATCAACGTATATACATATCCGAACTTTTTTCGCTTATATACGACTCTGAGATGAGTAAAGACAATGTAAACAGCTGTTAAAACTGATGGGAAACGTCAAGTGAGAGGCACTGGAGGGGTGATAGGAAAACGGTGGAAAATTATGGGGTGGGGAGTGACACGTAAATGACGCGACGGGCGGGGAAGGTAACCGAATAACACTATGCGGTGGTAAAGGGAACAGTAGGCTAGGGGAGGGGAGGGGAGCGAAGTGGAAAGAGGGAGATAGGGTTGGGAGTGGGAGTATGAAAAGAGGGAGAAATGTACGTGAATAACATTAACCCAAAGGAATCTCCGAACGGGTTATGAATATATCGTAAATAAAATGAACATAGTCTAGATAAATAATATAGGGATAAAATTTTGATCATGTTACGTTATCTACGCCCTGAATTTGGCCCCAAAAGAAAATTTAGAAAAAATTCTTGCTAGCCAATGAAAACCGATTGTTGTAACGAGGTTTTCTAATTAATGTTTTTTTTTTTTTTTTTATTTATCATAGGTAAGGATAAGTCGGAGGTCACCCTTCCCACGAAAGATAGATGTAAACTCTTTGTAATTCACTGTTTTCTCCGCAAACTATATCCTAGAGCCTGAAGAGCTCAATGTTTTAACCTTAATTTTTTGGTTCTTACTAAGAAATTTTTAACTCCTATTTTAATATTTTTGTTATATTTTAGAATGGACACGTGCGCGAGTGATTTGTTAGTACGAATCACAATTGGTAACTCAGCCGTTTTTAGCAAATGTTTACTTACGTATCAACTTTTCCACTACAAATCTTTTCTTTACTGGGAAATTTTTATGGTCGACGAAATCTAGCCGTATGCGCAGTAACCATGCGCAGGAACGGACGTCATCCCCCCTCCACTCTCGTCCGCGCCGCGAGAGATGGACGTCAAAACAAATACCAAAATCAACGATAAACGAGAAAACTGTACGGTAGATTTTTATCGAACATAATTATGATTAGATTATGTGTACTGCTTCGACAGATTAATTATTGAATCCTAGAGAATTTTTTTGTTTTCAATTGAATCGAATTAAGTATCAATTTGTTGATTGGATTATTCCTCGTTTGTAATTCGCGCGGTTCGTGTATTGAAGCCGGAAATTACTCAACTGATTGGTGCGGCTGTGTTCACTCCGTTCATCTGTCACTAAACTTTATTTCTGCTAACTTTATGATTGTATGAACAGCTGATTTCACACGAATAAAAAAAAATCGTCACTATTGTCAATGAACTTACCTTAATTTTCGGCAAATTTTATCAGCTCTACGATTATCGGAGATATTCAAATCCTCTAAAGTATTAATATAAAAATTCAATGATATTATAGAAATAACCGCCATCCTAGAATGACGTTGACCTAGCAACCAACCAATAAAATAATTGCTAGAATATCGTTACGACCGCCAATAACCATATGGCTGCGTTCGATTTTAACCTAAAGAAAAACGGAAATGTATTTTCACCTCATTTGCCGCCAAACCAACCTCAAAGTCGCGTGAAACGATTGTTTGTCTGTTTAATTTGTTTAAATATAACCGACAATCTTATAGTAATATTCATTGTTAGAAGCGTAAGTGTCGAGGAAAGTAATTCTCGAAGATCCATTAAATTTCATATTTCTCAAGCCCGATCTTTACGTTTCAAATCATCCAATAATGGCCAAGGTACAACTGGCGAATGTAGCCGTTTTGGATAATCCATCACCTTTTCTGAATCCATTTCAATTTGAAGTTACCTTTGAATGCATCGAGGAACTTAAGGAAGGTAAAAAATGTCAAACAAATATTCAACTATCAATTACTTGCCGTAAAATCTTATCATTAGAAAAACAAATAATGTTTCACAGGTTATGTCAGTTTCCAAAATATTTGAACAAACGTTACCAACGCTATCATCAATATTTTCTTCAAAACGTTTAATTTTTACTCTTAATTTCCCAACTCAAATCAGACCAATTATCAATCAAGTGAATAAAATTTTTACAACGAATTTCCTAACCTATTTTTTTTTTTTTCAATTTATTTACCTCAGATTTGGAGTGGAAAATGATATACGTTGGTAGTGCTGAATCGGAAGAATTTGACCAAGTTCTTGACACTATTTATGTCGGACCTATTCCTGAAGGAAGACACATGTTTGTGTTTCAGGTGAGATGTTGGTTGATATTAAAAAATGAAACTATTCGTCGAAGGAAATTATTAAATTTTCTCTTTTGATATCGAAATTGTCTTTATTTTTTTATAACAGGCTGATCCGCCAGATGTTAGTAGAATTCCAGTAAACGACGCGTTAGGAGTTACTGTAGTTTTATTAACTTGTTCATATCGTGGTCATGAATTTGTTCGCGTTGGATATTTTATTAACAATGAATACACGGACACAGAATTGCGTGAAAATCCGCCGACTCAACCCTTGTTTGAAAAAGTACAGAGAAATATACTCGGTGATAAACCCAGAGTAACTCGATTTAAAATAAATTGGGATGACGGAGTGAATTCGACGGGTACAAATGTATCAGATGGTATGGGAGAACAAACTATGGAAGAAACTACGCAAGACACGCCAACATCTACTTTAGGTTTTACAGAAAATACACAGAACAGCATGGAAGTGATGTGAAATTTATAATAATATATTAGGGACAAAACGTTTTCGTTCTTATTTTATTTCTTTTTGATGTTATAAAAAGAGTTTGAAATGCCGAATGTTTGACTCTGAACATCTTTCAGTTATTTTTTTTTTTTTCTCTTAATACACGTGTTACTTTCCGTTAACAAAATTTTTTGCCAGATCTTAATATTGTCGAAGGTAGTCGGAAATTTATAAAAAATATCATTATTTAGAAAAAATTTCCAAGACTTATCGATCATGCTGTAAAGATTCATCCCAATTTCAAAACTATTCTTCAGCATGGTATTTGTTCGACTGAATTCAGGATGTAAAGTTTCGTTCTCATACAATAATCGACTGATAAAGGAGGGAGGATTTGTTGTTTGGCACAAAAATTGTTATTATCTTTACCTCAAGCAACTGATATAATTATTACTTCAATGGTAGCTTATTGTTATCTGGTTTGTCGTTTATTGTAGGAGAGCCTGACTCGAAGCAATCAGAAATAGATTTTTTTTTCTTTTAAGCAGGGCACAAGTTTTGAAAGAGCGAAAATTAGAGTAAGAAAATTAGTGATTATTGATATACTAATTGAATTGTTTTCGTTTTCTTTCAACGTCGTGAATGCAAGGTTTATAAATGAATTGGATTACATACAAGCCCCCACTATAAAAGTATAAATGTGAATTTTTTTTTAAATAATCTGATAAATTCTTCTGTGAAGATGTTTGGGCCTTGTGTTAATAGTATAATTCTTCAACGATTAAAATTCTGAGGTGCAAAGTTTAGAGTATAAGCGATATTTTCGTTCGTTCATGTAAATACATTGATAAAAAAATGTGATGTTACGTTTTCTACTTAAATATAAAAGTGAATACAATAAAACTATTTTTTATTCTTTAAACGCAGTTGTAAAGTTCATTTTGACTTTCACTATGAATATCATTATTTGAGATACCTAACTATCATTCAGGAACTTAATGTTAAACAACAAATTGGTACATAAATGTTTATTATTATAAGATATTTGCAATTTTATAAATGTAACATTCAAAATACTACTCATGCCAACTTCAATATTCATCTTATTGTTTTCAATAAATATAATACATTATTTCAATGATGAATAAATATATATTTGCAGTATGCAATCTATAATATATGATTGAACATACACAATAACGGTTTTTGTTTTTGATTTATAAATTTGTCTTTGGCAACGTACGTCATAATTTAATCTAGGCTCCATGGACTTAAAAGCTAACACTTAATATAATTTCACACCGTTGTATATTTGTAATTAAGTACAAGGGATGCTTCAACGACTATAAAAAACACTATTCAATACTCTTCAATTCAATTTTATAAGGGTCCAGAACGGGCCATCATTCAAAAAATATAGGTAATATATGCTATTGAACATTTTTAAGGTCCTCATCTCTGGGTACCATCTTCTAAATAAGAACTTGACTGTAAAAAGAGACCAGCTTCCCATCATTTCAAGTCATTATTTCTTTATCTGTAAACTATCGGTACCCGGAGTTCGGTAACTGCAGACACAGTTCGTTTTCATATATTACTCTAAACAAAAACCAAGCGACATAATAGTTCAATTCACTTTTCTTTCGAATCTTTAAATTACTAGCTAGTCAAAAAGCACCAAGTTCTTTTCCATACAGCATTCTATTTTTTTGCTCACAAATCAAAAGTCCAAAGCTGTATAATACATGAGCAACTCAAGTCGAGGTAATTGACTAAAGATATTATTTTTATAATTCGTTCGGTGTTTGTAAGTTCAGTCATGGATCGCTATGTAAAATTTCATTTGAGTCCAACTTATATTCACAAGCCTTCAATAAAAGGTCGGGTGAATTTCACTTCTTAGCTAGTTATAAATTAAATACAATTTATCACCAGACTACTAGGAATATTCTCTATTGACCATTCTAATATTGAATTTGCTACGGTACTGGATTCGTTTCTTATGACTGATATATTGATAACCACATACATGTTCTAATTTCAATTATCATTCACACGTGCCTTATATTACGATACCATATGTTGTCGGAATTAAATGCTATCTAACATAACTATTACGCGGTTGATGCTTTGTATTGTCATTGTGAAGGTGTGTAACAACTCTCTCTCTCCCTCTCTTTCGCTCTGTCCATATAAGTATATATGTATACTACATATGTATATGTATATTCATATAACACGACTGTGATACAAGATTTTGTGCATAACCTGTTGTATTTTTGGAATATAGGTAAGTTTTTTTTCGGCCCAGCCCACGCTTTATGGCAAAATCTGATATAATACTCTGATATAATACTCTAATATAATACTCTATGAAGATTATGGAATGACTGTTACTACTGATAACACCATTTTCTGAATATGTGCAATGTACAATAATTATTGCAATCGTTTAACTGTGAGGTATGCAATATAAAATATATTCAAAGAACAACAATTACATTATAAATAAATTGTTAAAGTTTAATAAAAAAAACTTACTAGATATTCGTGTATCTCAAAATCAGCTACAGTTTAATACTGTATGCATGGTAAACTTTCCATTTTTGAAATCACAGCGGAGGTGTTAACTTACTTCCATTTACTCCGTAACATTTATATGTTTGATTAATCTTTACCAAGTTATTTTATCCTTTATATTTTATATATCGTTTAAAATTTAACGTCGTTTCGTCAGTTTAGGTACTATCAAGAGCAATCTTAACATAAACAAACATAAAAATTCAGTCGGTCCAGAATTTTGGATTCAATACAAAAGTTTTTAATTTTCTTAATTGCACAACATTTACATATATTACCCTGGAAACTTCAATATATACGACCTTATAACATTTACTCGTACTAATGTTCGTGACCTCTCCATTCGTTTGTTGTACAAACATAAACCGGTCTGTACAAAACCAATGCAGATGGTTGCGTTACATCTGATCCATCGTAGACCTGACCAAGTAAAAATTCTGGTCCTATGTAACAACCCCCTTCCACATGTTCAGCTGCAACTTCTGCAATAAAAACATTTTATACATATAATATTGTTAAATATGTCTTTCGATCTACCTTTGAAAGTTTATGATCAGTTAAATACATACCATATTTAATCTGTGGCTGATGAATGCTATTCGGTATCCTGAACGGCACTGTCGCAACCGTTATGGGAAAATGCATTTGTAGATCTTCCCCTGCTTTTTCAAATTCCACACTGACCTGTTATTATTAAATCAAAATTTTGGCTTTACTGAATTTTTATACACATTACCAGAGTTAATGATCTTTTTTACGATTTCAACCTTACACGACTAATGCAATCATTAATTAAGAATAAGTACCTTGAGAACGTAATATATTTGTATAAGACGGCATACACCTATTAAAGTTGGAGGACATACAGGCAGAATCATGGTCTTAGCAGAGTCCCATTTAATAGCTGATCCAGGATGAACCGGATCACCTTTGTACTCTAAGACCATTTTTTGCTGTTCTCTACTGGTACCGAGAACTCCACGATCGATGAAGAATTCCACATACTATAAAACGTTAAACTTATCAGGAATAAAAACACGAACAGAAAGTTTATAAAATGATAATACGTCCTGTGAGAAGAAATAAGAAAAAATGCAAGACTGGAAAAATTCGTACTCCTAACTGTAACACATGTATACACTTTATCCAAGTGAATTATACTACCAAGTATTACCTGAGTCAGTTTTACTTTCAGCCAAGCTTTTTCCAATCCTCTATTATCAATAGCAGCACGAAGCTTAATGCTTTCACCGCAAACATAAGCGCTTCTTTCTAACTGAGCACTCAGTTCCACCGGATTACGAGTGCAACAGAAACAACAGGAGGCATATATCTCATTTCCAACCATCGGTTTCTAAAAAAAAATATTTGAGATTATGAATTTTAATTAATGAAGAGAGAATTTATATCAGTTGCATGCAAATATGTTCCATAATTCCATCCTGAAATATTATTAAAATAATTACAATCATAGTTAAAATTTCTTTGGTTTTTTCGGTTTAATTTCGAAGTGTTTTTACAGCACTGAGAAAAATATTTAAGTACCAGATATTGTTCATCCATACAGTCTATGTGGGGTCCAATCAAGGTGAAATATTTAAGACCCTGCGGTGGACTGGCATAGGGTCTGTCTACCGTTGCCTTAATGTAGTATCTGATGCAGCCAGTACGAGATTCAAAGCTACATGGTAAAGCGCTTTCAGGTAAATTAAATCTGAATGGAAATTGGTGTTTTCCACGGGGTAGTATTGGGACAGAGCCTTCTGATGAATCTGTAAATTATTACAATAGTTTTGGGAGCTAATCTTTTTTTTTCTGTATGGATATACGAAATTGATCATGATTGGGTATTGTGGAATTGATAAAAACCTTGGCCCCATATGACCAGCCTTTCGTCTACAAAATATTGATCATCTTTAACGTTTCTTCGATCACCACTGACAAGCACTTTCCATTCTGCATGTGCCTGTCCACGCAATGATACTCTAACAGCTGAAATTGTTAATTCGAATTTTAATCATTTTAAAATTGTTATTTTGAGATAAAAAAAGACAAAAGTCTGTATCCAGATATGTATTTTAAAAATTGAATAAAATTAATAAAAAAAAAAAAAACTAACTATTGAAGTAATTCATATGTAAAACTATATTGATATAAATTTTTTATCCATATTATTTAAGGAGAATATAATATTCGAAAATTTGAAAACTTGCGAAATTGTCGCTTTAATTATTGTCGATACTATACAGTTATTAATTAACGAAAAACAAACATATGTGTGTATGTACTCACATCTCAATTTGAAATTTTCAGTCGTGTGTAAAATGACATGTCCGTTTATTGTTTCCCCAGCATAATACGCCTCTTTTTCGAGTCTGATGTCGAACTCACTAATATGGTCCATTTTTAAATAATCTGTACACTATTTTGCCTGATCACTTTATTGCCCCCCGCACTATCGCGATGTAATGTTTTAAAGTAAATCGTGTTGTATAGATTTTTTCTTTTTTTTCTTTAAATTTCATATATGTTGAATATTTTCAGTTACATAACATATATTATAATTCATCGAGAGTTTGAGAATTTGCGCTTAATTACCGTTTATTTATATTAATATTATAGTTATATATTATTCATTCGTTGCTTATATGAAGAATTTCGTTGACTTTTGTTGCGCTAACAACCTATACAATTGTTGTTAAAGAATTTTTATCGCACTCACGTTACAAATGAATACTGCAGTGTATTTATTAAAGTCACAAGTAAATCGATTCATGGCAAAGAAAATTTTTTTTTTTTTCTTTCGTTATAACTTCCCTCTAATTAATGTCGAGGGTGTGGACCATAATGATATCGGCTGTTACCACCAAACGATTTAAACACAACGTGAAAATTAGAATTTAACTTTATATTAAGAATATATAACAAAATAATGATCCACTTTAGTAAATATTTATGTATTTATATATTCGCAACAGTTTATTTTCTTGTATTTATTTGAAGAAAAAAAAAATAAAATAAAAGATTTTCCACGCTATCACGTCACTACAGCATCCCCGTTTATTTATATTCATATAGTAATCAATGGACCACTTCCTGTGAAAATAATATCTATATCCCTCAATGAGATATTGGATAAATATAATCACTTCAACCGCGAGATTACTGTACATAGAAATATACGCGGTATTTGTAATAACTGTATTGTTAATTTTTGTTTTCAAAGGGATTTACGGATTTCTATAAAACCTTCAACCTTTTCACCTCGGTTCTTATCAATACTATATGTATGTATATCGAATTCGCGAAGAGGAACCACCCCTGACGCGGCAAGGAAATGGCGGAAAATTTGAAAATTGTGATTCGCGTATATATCTGACAATAAAGACATTGTAAAATAATTCAAGTTTCCGATAACGTTCGTATATACTTATATGTTAGATAATTATTTTATTGCTTATCGGAATCAAACATTCAACACAGATGGTTTTCATAGGATAAAAGATATATATGTATAATTTGAAAGCGGTGAAAATGATTGGATTAAGTCGTTTAAAATATCATACATATCAATTTATTAAAACGATTTACAACAGTAATTCATCATCTCCTTCTTTTGTTGAAGGGGCATTTTTTTTTTTTAAACGTTTTTGCAATTTTATAAAAACTTTTTGAGATAAGACTTATAAGAACTTGTGCAATTTTCAATCCTAATTTGTCTAGATAAATAATAATGTACGGTTCTTACCAATTGGCTATCATCAGCTGATCAAATTTATTTGGCAACTGTAATGAGTTTTTCATTATAATTACGACCGAATAGAGGATGCCTGAGCTCAAGATTCTTGGGAAATGGAACACAGACTTTTTCTGGAGATACTAAATTCGCGTCCAAAACACTTGATAACTTTTGACGAATGCGTACAGAACCAGCTGGTTTCACGTTAACTAAAAGAATGATGAATAGTTCCTGATAAGAACAATTGCTCCACGTATAAAAATCAATTAGTAGCAAACAGATTAAGCGTCTCAACATTTTATTTCAGAGAACATGTTTTAAAAAAGTTTCTATAATTCTAAAGATTTTGTTTCATGTTAAGAATACTGTGCAAAAACTAACTTAACAATGAATGTTCTGATTATATGAAAATTACCAGTTTTATAAGGCTGCTTCCGTCTCCCAGTATTGAAGACAAAGGATAGATGTTGTTTATGATTACTTGTAATAGAACTACTTTCATATAATTCATTTCTGATTTGGAAATGGTTTTTCTTTCCCAGTCTCATCGTTTGGCCTTTGAAGTTTTTAGGATTAATCTGACATCCCAAAAGAGTGTTTAAATTATATAAGAAAATAACAAAAAGATCATTTTTCTTAAATTGTTAATTATCACAGTTGGTATTTTTCATAATTACCGTTTTAGGAACATCGAAAATCCAAATTTCTTCACTCTCAGAAATATCTCCCAGGCTGAAATTGGCTTTGGTACTATCACAGACCAAATTTTCCTCACCAACTATAAAATCTTGTAGCTGTAAAATACAAAAATAAAATAATAATAACCAGATATAAAAAACAGGGGAATGTACTGCTTGAAAAATTAATGAAAAAAATAATTCATGTTTGGAGTGACAAGATCTGTTCGTGAAAAGAAAGATCTCAAATCATATGAAATTTAATTAGGTTTACCATACATTCAAAGGCCTTTTTTTGAAAGCCGATGAGCCCACTCCAAAATTTTCGGCATTTCTCCCGAGTCCTTCTTTCAAACTACAGTCTGAACTGGCATTATCATTCTCTTCAGAGAGAGATTTTCTCGATTTAATCGAAGTTACAGCCATTGAATAAACTGATAAAAATGTTTACAATTAACTATCCGCACGTGACGTTTCACAAACTTCTGACCACGTGCTTTAGGCAGACGCCATTAAATTTTGAAGACATTTACATTTATCAGCAGACACTTTTGACGTCTCAATACCTTCTTGCAAAAGCTCGGTAAACTCCGTTAAATTTCGGTAATACTCGTATTACGTCATCGTGTCGTTTACCGACGTCATAAGCAATTTTCTCATGTATCTAGGCCAACGACATTCGAGACATTGATTCGTTATTCCTGTTTAACCTCGACTTCTCATTGGCACATGTTTCCCGCCAATATTATGGAAAGAGTGGGTCATTTTCAGGCGCCAAAACGCACACGCTCGCTGCTTGGTGCCGGTTACCGCCCGTGTGTTGTGTGTTTTTCCATAATTTTTACTGAACATAATTGTAAGGAAATACAACAAGTGTTTGATCAATATTTATCCACGCTATACAGTGTTAAACTTCTTATTATTTATAATTAAACGACGAATAACAGTTGGATAAAAAATTATCAACAATACGTAGCAAGATGCATCATTAACCCGAGATTCTTTACATTTCAGAAACATCTTATCATTTTGTGAAAGATGTTGAGCGTAGCAACAGCAGCGGTCCATCACCGGAGTGTGCGGCCAAAAGCTCCTACACCATCTACGAGCACAGCTAATATTAGTATGTATACAAACTTACCTAACCTCAATTTCGCTCTTTAATTCGGGTCAGTAAACATTTTTTTTTTTTTTTTTCACAACAATGATTGTTGTATAATATTTACAAAGATTAAATCTTGGCATAATTATCACGCCGTAACAGATTCAATCAATTCGATCAACTCTGATAATTTCTGCCTTTGACATCATGGTGAAACATTGAAATGATTAGACTTCTTACATTTTTTGCCGCCTAATTAACATTTTCTGATCAAACTACGTTTACACACAATTTGGGAGGTATAAAAAATGAAGAAAAAAAACTTCTGTTCAAACTTCACATCATTTTTATCACACTAAAGACTCTGATATTCTTGTTTATATTTTATTATAGTAATTAATTGGCTTTTTGCTCTATTTATTTGTTTCCGAGGGAAAAATTTTATTCCATAAAAATGAGAGGCATATTTATGATTATTTTTTCTATAATTCTCAACAGTGGTTGACACAAGTCTTACATGGAACACGGAGCGTACTCAATCTCCGAAAAGAAGACGCAGCCATCAAGGGCCCTGTAGCGCCCGTAAAAAATTGATACAGAGTCCAACAGAGGATATATCGTTGAATTTGAACCTAAATAATGCAGAAATAACCCTAACACCCATAAGGAAGAGTGGCACGGTAGAAGCTGTTGGCAACAATGTTGTTAATGTTGGGGAAAACGTTAATGCTGAAAAGTCAAACGATTTTGGTAATGAAAATGATCGAGATGGTGTTTACCTGAGAGTTGATTTACATGAGAATACAAGGTCTGTAGAAGAGAATGAAGAAGTTGAGGGCGGAGAATCAAACACAAAACATGACTCTTTGCTGCCATTTGTCAATTCTGATGAAATTACCATCAGACCGATAGCCAGAAAAGTAATAGAAAAAAAAGGCCAGAATGTTGAAAACAGCATATTGAAGTCTGAATTATCAATAACTAAGCCGAATTGTCGAGACACGTTGTTAGAAATATCTGGAAATGTATCGGATATTATGAAAATGCAAATGCAAAGCAAGTCTTTTTTTCCAAAAACTCCATCTCCCCAGCTTCGAAACCAAAATCTAAAAACTCCAAAATTCAATGAAAATGGTCAAATTTCAGTAAAGAATTTTTACCAAAAGTCACCTGATGAGAGGCCTGTTGTGGTGAAACCACTTACAGTCTCTAAAAAAGTACAGAATCAAATTCTAAAGGGTACGACTCTCACAAGAATGGAAAGAGCTATTGCAAAATTGAAAAGTCCGCCTGAAAATTCTGTAAACATAGTTTCATCGGGAGTAAATAAGTCACCGAGATCAAAACCAAGTGATGGGATTTTCAATATGACCCCAAAAGTTGCTGTGATCACAAATCCTGTTGTGCCAAATCTTCAGGAAATCTGCACTTCGCACAAAAATTTTGAATCCACTGATATTCCCGATGAAATCTTCGATCCCTGGAATAGCAACATGGAAGAAAATACACCAACCCTACTGGACAGCATCAAACAGCCAGATGGACTTGAAACACCAGATGATATGTTGCTGATAGGAGGTATTGATCTACAAGAACCATATCACATGACTGGCTTTCCAAATCCACCTGGGGAAAACAGATGCTGGCTCAACGCAACGTTGCAAGCCTTATTTGCTATGCCACTGCTGGACACATTCCATCGTTACAACTTGCAGGATTGTTCAAAATTAACTAAATACTTGATAACTACCAAAGCACATTGGATGAAAGGCACTAACGGAAGGGAAAAGGCTTACCAAACCGTTAAGTAAGTATATTGAAACATGGCACATTTTATTTTGAAACTTTCCACTATCATTGAGTTGATATTCTGAATATTTATTGGAGAACTAAGATATGTCAATTCTGTAAACTAGAACGTTGTTCAACATCAATACAATTGTATGGAAATCAGAGATTTAATGATGTAACATAATTTTCAGATTGTTAAAAGAAGAACTTGGTGTACTTGATGAAACATATCCATCCGAGCGACAACAGGATGTATCTGAATTTCTGATGATTCTTTTGAATCACATTAAGTCTGATTTTGGAAAGTTGATTTCGGCCGAAGAGGATGTGGATCAGATGGAAAATGTTCCAATAAATCAACAAGATTCTCACAAAGTAGTGAAGATGCCTCAAACTCCGAACAAGAGGCAACCATTGGCTGATATTTCTACGCCAAGAAATAACGGTTTAAAAAGAAGCCATAGTCTTGGAGATCCTAATCACAGTCCAAGGATTAGAAAACAAATTCTAACTCACAGTGTTCAAGATTTGTTGAGCCCAAAGCTACGAAAATTATCAAACCCATCAGACCCGTCGTACAAAGTACATACGCCACCGCTAGCACCAACAAATGATGAAATTATATCATACAAAAATCCTGTTGATGAAAATTTCCAACTTTACTTAATGGAGCATTACACTTGCAAAGGGTGTCAAAAACAGCGTCAAAAAAAAGTCGATAATCTTATGCTCTTTGTCGACATTCGTTCTGACGATACTCTCTCACCAATTGATTTACAAAAGGCTGTAGAGAATATATTTGCACCAGAAGAAAGAAGCCTTACTTGTGGAAATTGCAAACACGACATTCATACAATGCGTACTACATTCAGGCGTCAACCAAACATTCTAACGCTACAGATGAATAGATACGGTATGTCCAGCGAGGGCATATTCGCTAAGATAAGCATTGACGTCAAGATACCCAAGAGTTTGGATCTTAATGCAACATTCTTGTAAGTTTTTTCATAGTTTTGTGAAAAAAAAAAACTGAAGAAATATACAAATAATTTTTGATCAATTATTGATTTGCACCCCATTGTTTTAATTAGGCATGACGCGTCTGGAGGTTCAACTACATATGAGCCAATTTGCATAATAGCCCATGCTGGTGGTACCATGGACTGCGGACACTACACGAGCTACGTTAGGCATGGAGATCAGTGGTATCATTACAATGATATGAACGTAGTACCCATGACAGAAGATGAAGCCTTATCTGCAGCCCAAATGACTGCCTATCTTGTATTTTTTGTGAAATCAACATCGGCAGAGCAGGACTCTGATCAGGTATAAATTGTAAGCATAGATTTGTAATTAGGACAAAGCACTTTTAATGTGGTAATTCAATGAAAAGCGTTTCCATCTATCGTATCGAAAACCATATTTGACATTAATGTGTCCTCAGCCATGCAGTCGACATATCAGATATAATGATAACGATCTTTCTCTTATCAACAATAGTTGCGCAAGTTACTGTTACTGCATACTATTAGATGTCTGACCAGTTATTGAGTATTTTTTATAATGTTGCATGTAATTTAATACTTCTAATCACTCCCAATTTGAAACTTGCTTATGCTTTCCACATTTTTTTTTCTTGTCACAAAAAAATGTGGAAATGCCATATTTGCCATCGATATTAGGTACATAAGTATGAAGTATAGAAGTATCGAATTACCCTACTGGCATTATTCAACCGAGGATGATCCTAAACCTAAACCTAAATGTACAACATGTATTTTTCTAAATCATGATCTTTGGCGTAAAGTTTTCAAGTTCTCCTTTAGTTTCAAACAATAATGTGTATCCATTTACGTACAGAGTAAATATTATATTTAGAATAGCTCGATATGATGGGATTTTGCGATTTTCAAGGCACATCAGCCGATAATGCGAGTGAAAACCTAATAATTCCATTATTTGTGGATGCGAGTGTAACTTCGGTGTGAAGGAATTATTCGAAGAATGATCTATTCGGAAGTATTGAACTTCTAAGCAAAGCATGCAAGACATTAACATAAATACCTTTCATGCATATTACATATCAAATGCAAATTATACGTTAAAAATAATCAATATCATAGACAATAGTTAATATTTAATATTTTGAGACTAAGTCATCGATACATAGATGAGTTCAGTATTTTCTCATTCTTTATTGGTGTAATGATTTATTATAGGTATTCATGAAAAATTAAAAATTACTGTTCAATCAATTCCTGCTATTTTCTACTAGCATTAAGGCCCCGTATTTATTATCTGTGTTGATCGAACATTTTCCATGTCTTTATAAATGAAATGTCGATTTAATTATAATGTAATCAGAAATTTAAAGTCAATTCCATGTACAATTTCAAAACATATTTTAAATCCAACGTTAGACCCGAGGTTGTATTTCAATTTTCAAAATTCAAAATTCAAAATTCAAATACACCCTTCAAAACCTAATCTTATTCGTATATATTAAAAAAAAAGAAAAGATAGAAAATAAAATATTGTCTTTAAAATAATTATTTCGTATATGTATTACAACAAACTGTACATAAGCTTGTAAGTTCACAGCGAACTCTTAGTGCCTTGTCCAAAGCCCTGTACATATTTTAATTATTTTGATATTGGTGAAATAAAAATAAAAATGTTACCTACCTTAAACTTTGCCGTTCTTACTTTTAGTATAAGTATATTATAGCTAATCGCACATGGTACATGATTATATTTGAAAGCCATCCCAGCAGTAAAACATATGTAAATTATTATCCATTTAGAATCTTCAGTGCAAAGTGCTGAAGAGTTGTCCTATGACTAACTCCTTATCTTATTGGAATGATCTATTTTCACTGCCGCTAATAAACCAATTCCAATTTTAGTTGTTTACTGTGCAAAAGTACAACACCTATTTCATGCTTGACAAAAATCGTGTGATTGAGGCAAAACAGAAATGTCTTTCTTTGACTAAATAGTAATCGTAATTTTTCCCAATACCAAGACGTTATTTCTGAAATGAAGCTTCGTATGGATACCCTTACATCATTCTGAAGGGAGATAGAAATTTGCTTAGTGGAGAGATTATTACTGCAAAGACGCTTCAAAAACTGTATTTCCTCATAATTATTTAATATTTTTAGCAAGAATAACATCAACTCAGAGAAAAAATACGACTAATCATGTGCTTTTTGATGAAAGACATTGAGTATTAAAGTAATCTAAATGTATTATGTTTGTACAATTTCTTTATTTTATTTTACGGTAAATTTGGTCATTGCATATCTCTTCGGTGCCAGATCATAATATAATGCAGAGGCACAAAAGGCACAGGACTTACGTTTCGAGGATTAATATATTTTTTAGAGCTTTTTATGAGCTCATATACCAAGAATGGAATTTAATAATTTTCCAAACTGTAGTAAAATATAGGTATGTAATGGGTTACAAGCAAAATAGAAAATTTATGCAACTTATTTGACATCGCGTATGTTGCAATGTCCGCTAGTTTGCCTGTGACTTACATGTTAAATAATGATATTCGATTGCCATGTGGCTAATTTAAAAGAAATCTGATATCTGAATGGCATCAGAATGGCTAGTATTTATTGACAATAATTTATAAGAACAAACCAGTTCAACTTTGTACGTAAAAACTATATTGGAATAAAATTGAATATTTACTGTTGCTAGTGATGAGTTTCAGTCTTTTTTTAAAAACAATGGTGAGAAGTGACATGCAATATAAATTTTCTTATTAACCAGGTGTATAGACACAATTCTGGCTCCAACAATATACATTTTTCGTTCGTACAAAAATTTTTTTGTGACGATCGAAATCGGAGCATGTTAATAATATATTATTGATACTGCTCAAAAGATATTTTGATAAATATGTGAAAGCTTACGATAATGATATCAGGATATACATTTAAATTTTTTCTACTGTTGATTCTCGGAAGACTCTAATGAAAAAAATAATTGATTCCGTTTAAAGAACACAGGTGAATCATGGACTATAGCTTTCAATATAAAAGATGTACTTTTTTGTTTAAATTAATAATATACAATGTCTGCACTGTGATAGTGAATGAAAATATTTGTCTCAGCACTGTTCAGAGGATTTCATAGTTAATACAGAAAATTTCGCATTTATACACCTTATTAATTATTATGTAAACATACGATCAGCTCAATCAGTCATTACAAGACTACCATTTTGTGGTTCGTCAATCAATTCAATGGATGGAGTGAAATGATGAATTTCTGATATTTACATTACAGGACTTGGACATAGCCATTTCTTTCTCAGTAAACTCAACATACAATATTGTATTATGGCAAACACATGAAAAATATTACAATATCACTTAGAAGCATGAAAGTCGGTTCCTCAAAAGCTTTCGAAAGTTCAAAAATAGGAATGGGAAGGCTGAAATTTCCTATGAAAATTATATTAAATTGTAATACATAAGATAATCGATAAATGAATATTTTCTTTGTGCAAAACTAGCTCTACCAATACGTGATTATTGTTAATAAACTGTATGCAATGTAAGAAACAATGACTTCGAATTAAATTTTCCAAACTTTTTATCAAATAAATTGAGTATAAACTCAAACACAGTTATTGATAGAGCGTCAAATTGGAATAAAACAACAGTCCGATAGGATCTTGATCAATGCAACAAAGCATAATTAACTGTATATGTAGCAGCTAGCGTTCACGATTTTGTCCTCCAGAATGAAATACGGATGTGAAATTTCAACGCAACAAATCAAATATCAGCTATTGCAGTCACTTCATTGCCATATTAAACCTGATCAACTAGCACCTGCGTTTCAGACGCCGACATCTTTAATAATGACAGAGAAAACGAATAGTTTACTTTGCAGATATGAAAAATATTTATTCAATTATAATTAATATATCTCGGTAAAAGTCTGTAGGCATATTCTTCATAGTTAACGAGGCTTTAAAAGACGATGTTCCTCTACAAGATATTTACAGATATAAAACATAGTGGATCGTTGTCCATATCTATCGATGAAATTATAATTTGAACAATATTAGAAGTCACAGTTCTCAAGGAATTGAAGCATAGCGTCAAGACCATATTCTTCAATATACATTACGATATTAAAATTTGGTACGCAATTTGCTTTACTTCACATCGTTTCAAAGTAATTCTGATAAAATTGTCAAAACCGTAAACACGACGTTTCGTCAGAAACTTAATTATTCTAACTGAAAATCGACGAAGTTCTGCTTATATCAAGGCGAACCTGGTAATACTGTGCTGCTTCGATAGATTCAGTTAGCCGTGCAACATTCATTTCATGTGAATTTTGGTTCTATACCAATAGACAAAGTTTTCTTTGGCGAAAATAATTGGATAACATTGGCACAAATAATTCGTTAAATTTAACATATAAGCATAATTTGTATGCCATATTAAAAACAACATTTTGTATAAAATCTTATTTCTTTTTTTTTTGTTACAGTTCTATCAAAATGATTAAATTCCAAAGAATCGAGTGCCTTCGCTGAAATATGTAATCCGAGGTTTCTGTTGAGTGTTCAAAATTTATTTCAATTTTTCTGGTATACAAATTATTTATTCGGTCGAACCATAGCTTCAAAAGTATTATGCAGTTAAGTGTTAAGCTTAGACAGGATGTCTCGTAGGACCAGAAAGTAAGAGCGTATTACTGAAAAATCAACATTTATTGTTCAACAGTTTAGACGAACTGCCGACGGGCTTTTAACAATGCATTTATGCATAGTATTAAATGGAATTTTTTAACAAGTGGCAAATAATTGGCCCAGCCAATTTCACACACCTTTGATTTTAAACCTAAAGATTATTACTAGCTCTCCAGAATGTTCGATAATTGACAGTACTGAGAGATAGTATTATGAAATTGGACAAGCCGGCCTGCTCAATTCACACTCTGGAAGTTGGAATACAAATGTATTAGATTTTATTTGGTTCACTGAATAGCCAATTACGAAAAAACAGGGGGGGGGGGGGGGGATAATATAATACTTTACATGAGCCCAACAATTAAAATATTGTGACTTTAATGGTTGTTTTTTAATACTTCATTGAAGCATTTTTACTGAAATAGTTTCTTGGCAAAGAAACATCATCTTTTGATGCCCTTAAATTGCTGGGTGTTCACTGTGACTTACACACATGCTGATATCCAACACACAACACTCATGCATATTCTTTCTTTCTTCTCTCTCTCTCTTTTTCTTAGGGTTCGTTCAATTACATTCTCACGCGCAAAATCTCGGCACATATTTCATTATTTAGCAGTATTCAACTGAATATTCTGCTTCTTGGATGTTCGATTTTCCAAATTATTATTCTTAGCATGGACGCATACATCAAACAATACATGACTGTGGAATACAAGACTGAAATATACCGAAAAAAAGTGCAATATGTAAATTGAAAAACAATAAATCTTCATATTTATAAGAACATTAGAGCTAGGGAATAAGTGTGTGATATGATACTAACAATGATTGAAAATCTTTAGATTTTTATGAGAAAGAACTTAATAATATGATAAATTCTTGTTTTAAATAATCTACTTAGAATTAATGGGTTTTAAAACAGACTAACTAAAAGGTAAATGTCATTATATTTATGATCAACAACTACAGCGTTGCTGATTCAAGTCATGTATTGTTCAAAGTACCTACCACAGGTATGGTTCCGTTATCATTAATCCATGGGTGTTATTTGATAATTAATAATTTATAAGGGGTACTTTCTGCTAAAATTATCATTCAAGACTATAATATACTATATACAAGGTGTATGCAAAAAAAACATAATATTTAAAAAAAAATTTAACGAGGTCTTGGTGCTCCTTTACAATTGTTTTTTTTTGACATCTGAGGTTCCAGCGTGTACAATACACTCTCTGTAGCTCATTCATCTAACTAACTAAACAGCAAGATGTTCACGCAAAATTTTATATAAAAACTTAAAAAACTGTATTTAATGTCCTGAATTATTTGATGACTCTGAAATTTTTTTTTTTTTATTTTTTAATATTTTTTTTTTTTGTTTTCTTTCATTCATTTTTTTTCAATTTTTTTTTTCTTTTTCTTTTTCTTTTTCTTTTGTCCACACAAAGTGCATCTTCTTACAAAGATCAAAGATTATCATAAACTTTAACTACGAAGTAGTCGAATGTATGCAAATATTTGTTCCTAGAATGAGCTCCAGAAGTCTATTGCAATTGCATACCATTATTATCAATGGTTGGCTCGTTACTTGAACCGAAAACACATAATAATTAATATTAATAATAATAATAATAATAATAATAATAATAATAATAATAATAATAATAACCAATGATCATAAATTTAATAGAAATAGTTTTAATCAACCGACCGATCAATTAATAGGCAATAGACAATAAAAATCACTAATCAATTATAACGTAAGGCAATATGTGGAGGGTCTGGTCATCGTAGCTGGGCCGTGCCAGCATTTCATGCCACTCCCGAAACTCTCTGTCCTTTTGACTGCCATTTTTATCACTATTCTGCACGTTCTTAGATTCGCACGTATCTTCGCTATTAGTTGTTTGCTTTTTACTCTTAAACAACAAGTCACTGGCGGTGACTCTTTCCGTTATGTCCATATTTGACACTTCGTTATTAACATTTTCTATGTTTAAAGTTCGGGACGATAGCTTGGGCTGAAAGTTACCGTTTAGACCTTCCACTTGTTCCTTATGGAGGATCTCTAAGTCTTCAGGGCTTATCTCTCGTTGCGGACATTCCGTAACAATTCCATCTTCTTCTTCTTGTCGTTCCTCTTCTTGATCGCTCCAAACAATCGCGTTCAGGTCTAGGGGTGGAAGTTTTGCTAAAATCTCTTCGACCGTTAAGTGCTTTGGCGTTCTCGCAGGACTTTCTCGAGACTTTAGGTTCCTGACAGAATCCCCACTCCCTAGATCTCTATACCTTGAAACTTTATGATCATTATCATTTGATTTCAAACGTGTTTGTAGAGCACCGTCACCCGCTCCGCGTAAAATGTCGCTTTGCGACTGTAAATATTTTGCGACATGTTCGTTATTACTTCTGAGAACGTCCTCTGTACTGGGTGGTTCTTTTTTACCCTGACTAGATGTCACGATAGAATTTGTATTTGATCCTCTTGCTTGGAGGTCGGCCAATAATTCTTGAGTTGTTTTCAATTTTGGATTTCTTGATATGCTGGCCAATTTTTCTTTAACGTGATCCTCGACCAGCTGTTGTTTCTTAACAGACTTGCTTCCCTTCTTTCTACCCCGTTTTTTCGGCCCTATAGGAACTTCTGATTCAACATTAGGTTCCGCAGACTTCTCGGGAATTCGCTCCTTTGACAGGGGGCTAGGCACTTGCGAATTTAAGCTACTGTTCACATTTTCTCCATTTAAACGCTGCCGTTTTGTGATAGGTTCACCTGGAGTCCTAGTTGAATGTAAATTCTCAGAATCATCTTTTCGCAGACGTTTATTTGAACTGTGAGTGCGCGGGACAGCTTCTGTCACATGATTCTGTATGGCAGGTCCGAGTTTGGGAGATTCGTCGAGGTTTGCTCTGTGATTGGGCGTCGAGTTTATCGTCGGTTTATTTGGGGTTGTATGTGGCGAGTGGGAACGGTCACTGTGCAGCGATAGAGCTGGACTCAGCACCTGAAATTATTTCAAATTATATTCCAACATCAGTTTACCCGAAAACAAACATAAATGTACAATCCAATCTTTGGCGAGTCACGTCGCAAATTTACTCTATTAATGAGAAATAAAACAAACCCTTAATGGTGTCGTATCCTTTACTAAAGGGCTGTGTGGCTTCAGACCTCTGAGGGCGGGACTTTGAGGCTTTAGACACCTCAATGCCGGACTTTGAGGTTTTGCACCGTTAAGAGCCAGTGGTGCGGTATCAGCCGGTGTGGGCTGCGGTGTGGTGTGGGCCGAGGGCAAAACCATATCTCGCCACCGACGTACCAAGTCCTTAGCCCTCTTAGCCAAGGCATCATTGCTCGTCTTGCGTCGAAGCTCGTTGATATGTTTTCCAAGCCTTGTGATCTAGAATTGATAAATTGACGCTATATTTTCACTAACACAAAGTGCGAAAATTATATTTCTAATTAAAATGTCTTTGGAAAAGTTTATTCAACTTTGGAAAATTTGTAATAATTACATTAGGTATGTGATAGAACTAGAGATTACTAGAATATTATAGATGGAAAAATATCATACAGAATGATTTGTAATTGTGTTTAAATGTTATGAATTTTTTTTCTTCAGTTGACACAAACTAGCGGCAATAATTGAGCTAATTCTGTTGTGTTAGAAAAAGGTGCAATCATTGTTTTAAAATTTTTTCTTAAATGCAATTCGAGCGCGTAACATTAAAATGTGTTTTACTATGTCATGTGGAAACTGAGGTTATAACAATTTGCCCTCATTTTAGTGTTTGTTAATATTCAGCTGTGCAATCATATTATATTTATGTTTCAACGATTGATGTTATGGGTGGACACTGAAGAAAATATCAAACGGTACTAACTTTAAGTAGCAAATGCACACAATTGTTAAGGGCATTCATTGAAGTCAATTTCTTCTTAATACAATTTCATATAGAGACTTTTACTTGCTCATGGATGGGCGCATAGATATATTCCATCCACAAAAGGCACTAGGTAAGTGTTTAACACAATAAACATAAAAGCTTCTTGATAAGAGTAAAAATAAATTATTATTTCTTAATTGTTAGACAAGAAAATCCAACAATATAATTATTACACTACATAATCTACTGGTAGAATCAATGAATATCAATATTATCTATAACTTGTATAAAAAAAAAAAGAAACCAAGTAAAAACAAACAAACAGAATATAGTCACATTCTGCATAACAATGTCTAGTGTATCATTGATAAAATAGATGAGACTAATATATCTTTTTAATTATCATTTCTCATAAGGGGCTGATATTTGACAAGAATGGAAACCACGTTATATCAGACAGAAACAATATAAGACTTTACTTTTTATTAGAGAAAACGCCCTACTTTCAGAATTCAGAGCCACCTGATTGGCTGAGTTTAGTATCAATGGAAACCCTACATATTTAACACATTTATACCTTAACTTTTGATGTGTATACACGGTTTTGTAATAATGAATTATTAAACAAATGTATTAATCTTATTCTTTGATTGGCGTCGGATAAATTTTAAGATTTAACAATGATCTGACTCATTGGTTGTTAAACATACAATTGTGGAAATATAGCTATGTGTTATATTTGAAAATGTAATGATGTTAAAATCAATGAGGAGTCAACATGTTCACTAGAATATGATAATTTATTTCAGAACCGCGTGTGACAAATAAAATAAATACAAATATAATATGGTAAAATTGTAGTTCGTTGGAAGTAAAATGTATTTGCAATAAAAACAGATTTATTTTCAGTGTAAATCGAAATTTGTTAGTAAATCAAAGATAAGAGTATACCTATTCTTAATATTCGGCAAAATGATAAAAGATAATTTGACCAGCTAACGCTAAGTTTAAATGACTCGTAACAGTAATGTAATTTAATATGAATTATTTGCGAAGTGGACACTTGATGTAAATTACCTCAAGCACCTCTTTGGTAATCGTCGTTTTTTCCAGGGCCGTGATGATTTCCACAACAGCTCCCATATCGACAACCTAGAAGCCAAATTAGCACAAAATTAGTGCCTCCAAGTAATGATCTGAACAAAGTTGAGGGACCACACCATCGTCGATATATTAACTAAAATTAATCAAAATCCTTCCAACTTGAACGTCACGTTGATTTCATGCAGTTCTCTTCACACTGTGATTAAAAAATAAGTTTACAAATCTTAGATTGATTGAATGAAACTAATGAAAGTACTGAATGTTATAAAAAAAAAAGTCATCGAAAATTGGAAATAAACTGAAAAACTTTCTCCAATTCATTACGAAACACTTGTGCGAGATGTGCATCTTCGAATGTTAAAACCATAATCCACAGATATGAGTATTATTAAACCATTTAAAACAGAGTCCAGCATAGTTGATCTAAAACTATTCTGTTTTGTTATCACTTGTGTTCTATAAAAGAGTGAAAGATGTGATCATCCTGCTTGTAACATAAATATATGGGAGACAAATTATAAGATTAATATTGACATTATTACTATATTCAAAAACTCAAACATTAGAACATCATATCTTATTGCATCATATGGTATGCTCCAGCACTTATCGTTTATCTTAGTAAATGAATAATACCCAATACCCTAAAGCAATCTTCTTCATATCACTCACAAAAAATATAGGCCAACTATTGAGATTTGATCAGGATTACTGCAAACTTGAATGAAATTCATTGGAAAAAATAATTACTGCTCTGGTACCTGTCTGACAATATTTCAAGGGAAACATCACTTCTCCAGGTTGAACTTAACATTGACACAAAAGCCTCGAAATGTTGCTGCAATCTATCTACTCAATTTTCATATTCTTCATCTGCAAAGGAAAACTCTACCTAATATGTGTTCCGGACCAAACACTGGAACATGTTGTACAAAAATTATGACGAGCAACACCTGAGCTTTGGGAATTGTTCGTCTCTACTTCTAAGCAGCGAAATAAATGTAAGAGAGGATATAGACTAAGATTAAGGATTATTATAGGAATTTATTAAGAATCTTGACGGTTTGATTCAATTATTTAAAAAATATCTCAGTCATGGCACAAACCACCAACTCTTTTACCCTATCCAAAAATAACGATGGGAGTTTGTAATTTTTTTTTTTTTTTTATAAAAAATAACCCCTTCATAAATTAGTATGTCATAGTGATGTTGCATTTTGAGGTTACATCAATCCCCTGATCCCTTCGTACATGTTACTAGTTCTCCGTGAATCTGAGTAACTATGTGGTGGTGTGCGAGAGCGCTCGCACACGCCACAGAGGCCCGATAGCCGTTGGTGAGCGGATGGACCCGCTGTGACGGTAAGTTTTTCCGTTACTTACATTGTATTCCTTGTCAACGGATTTCAACAATCTATTGGCGAGTTCGGTGCAGTAATTCTGCATCAGGGGGGCGCGCTCGGGGCCCTCGCAGGGAGCTTAGGTTATCGGAAAATCGGCTCCACGCACGAGTGTCGCGAATTCGAGCGCGGGGGGCCAGCAATGGCGGCGACTGAACTGCTCCGCTCGCATGCCCTCCCTGCCTCCCGAGTGCCTCCTCGCCGTGCATCGTCCCGGCAGTTCGGCCCACTAGCTCCTCTACCGGTCGAGCGCCCGACTGCCTCTGCGACACCCCTTCGGCACCGATCGGCCCGTACTTTAGGAGTTTCGGTTGTTTTCGGACCACTTCGATAGAGTTCGGCACCCCCCACCACAACGCGAAGCGACACGAAGCTGACGACATCGTGTTTCCCCACTCACCCCACCACTGCCGACTGGGGACTACGCACTCGTGAATGGTTGCGTTTACTTAGCGACTTTTCATGACCAGATGCAATTATCTTTCTAGATAATAATTTCGAAACTAAAACTTTTGATACGGGCGAAAATATATTAATATAAATACCGCTATTTAACCTCGTTTCACGTTTAAAGAACACGGACGACGGTGACATAGGATATTATCCAGTGTTTTTAATCGTCAATGTCGTTTTTGAGAATCAGGACAGCAAGCTTAACGAGAATTTCTTTAAATTCATATTGATGAGTAATGATAAATAAAGATTTGTTTTTCAATTTTTTTTTTTCTTTTTAATAATTTGAAAATCGAATATTCTAGCAATTGATTATTATGTGAATATAATTTTTTTTTTCTTTTACAAATCGAGGTTAAATAACAGATAAATTGTATTCAGATAAATCTGATTATAGCTCCCCCACCACAACGGCGACGCGACGTAGCACTTCTTTGTTCTGCGTCGTATAGACGCAGCCCCATGAAATTATTTTATGAATTTATTTCAAAGAAATATTAAGCACAATCACTTCATACACTCGAACAATTGATTTTTATATATCACTTTCGCGATGGTTAGCATAAAAGATTATATCATTTGTATTGGCCAGAAATTTGTAGGTGAAAATTTATGAGGATATATGTGATGCCATGACGTCACTTTATCTTGCGCAACCTTCAAATGGACGAACGTTCTAGATATAGCAGCGGTTGTGCTGCAATTGAAAATTACGTAAAACAGGCTAAAATCAATAATCTAAATATATACAACTTCATGAAATGCGCCGTTACTCGAAATTACGATAAACAATTTATTTTCCAACAGTAGAATGATCAGATTGTACGAATTACCCGATATTGAAAAAAAAAAATTTCACGAGCAGCATCGACGAATAGTGTGAGGTTATGACGCAAAAATCAATACGTCCACGTTATAGCACCACAGTGTATCACATGAAGATACAAATTACTTGAATATCGACTTGTTTTCACACTTTTCCGAACCTTTACGAACTCTGCACGTTCAATTTTTATACTTTTCGTAAATCGCACAATTAATTACGAAATTTCACGAAATTCTTAAGTCATACTGACGTCACGGGCACGGAGAAAGATGGCGTCGCGAATCGCAGCGGCTGCCACTGTACGGGCCGTCAAAAGCCGTAAAATTATTCCCACTCGAGCAGCATTAGTTTTAGTGAGTTAATTGACATTTACGGATTAATCAAAATCATTATCCGTGAAAGCAAAATTATTCTCATACCGTAAACAGAATTTGAAAATATAATACGTATTACCTAACCTTGTTGTCAAAGTCAAATTATATTACTGCGATCTTTCAAAAAAATATTTTTTTCAGTCCCCGAGTGCTGTGAACAAAATAAAGGAGATTTTGAAGGGCAAAAACGAATATGTAAGCAACAATCAATAAAAAAATTAATAATTGAAAAAAAAAAAATTAATACATTTATATGATTAAAAACAGATTAAATTAAAATTTAGCACTGTTTAATATGCACCCATACAAATACAACATAAATCGAAGAACTGAAATTGAAACATTATACCAAATATCAGTCGCGAAGTTTTTTGGAATTATTTTCATTTCAAGATTTCAACTTAATTGTATTAAAAACTCTAACATTAAAACACTGTTTATCTCGAATTCGTAATTTTATAAATTCGTCATAGTCGACATGTTTATTGATTTGAATTATATCTTTAAATCATTGTTTGCTATATGTATATTATAATCATGCAAAAGTCATTCTACTCCTAAGCTTCAATTTTCGTATTACAAATCCCAAACAAACTCTCTTTGATCCTTTATACAATCAAAAAATCCAACATAAGAAAGACGATACAATTACTGTCAAATTGCCAGAAGGTATTTTCACTTAGCAAACTTCTAGGCTAATAATTTTCGTTTTTTTACAGATCGGTCTGAAAGTAGGAGTACGGCAGCGCGGCTGCAACGGATTGAGCTATACTCTTGATTATGCTACACATAAAGACAAATTAGATGAGGAGGTCTCACAAGACGGAGTTCGTGTAATAATAGACAGAAAAGCACAGTTATCTTTGTTAGGAACAGAAATGGATTACGTTGAAGGCAAGCTAAGCGCAGAATTCGTGTTCAACAACCCAAATATCAAAGGGACTTGTGGTTGTGGAGAAAGTTTTTCTGTTTAAAATTTGTAACAGTACAAAATGATGAATGCAAGTCTGTTTATGGCCACTGAAAATTTATTCGTTTGTTACGTTTAAAACTTTTGAAGAAGAAATTTAGATAATTAACAATCGGTCGTTGTTTAGCAATGATCAGGAAAATCTGTAATTAGATCTTTTTTTCTCGTTTATTAATTGAAAATCTCGAAACTAGTCCGAAAAAAAAATAAATAAAATACAATAAAAAACGGACTCATGGCATAAACAGACGGGCAAAAATTAGTCACAATTATTCTCTGTACATAATCATTGATCTAGAAATACTCTCACTTATTTTAGACGAGCGTTGAAAGTCGTTAGGTATGATATTTGATGTATCTTGATGTTATATTATATTGTAGAAATGTTGTTTTTGGTAATATAATACTGAGATCTCAATAAAAACAACAGATGCAAATTATACATCTGTTAGGTAATAAATTTTTAATTATTTATCGCTATTAAATTGTTTAATTTTGTCCTGATCCACTAAATCATTGCTTGAAAACAATTATCGCCTTATATGAAGATCGTACGAGTTCTCAGATTGAACATATTTTTATTATATATATATACACACAATATCAATACTTTTACAGTTTGGTGAAAAAAAAATTATATACGTTAAAAAAATAAAATCAAAATTAAAGAGATTCATCAATTTTACGTTATTCTCTTTTGAATCTATATTATTTTACTATCTAAGCTTACACGATTTGATTATTTTATTAAAGGTAGAAAAAATTTTATTCTGTCATTTGTAGGAACCTTACAATAACTTCGGCTGTTGTTTAAGTGTAGAAATATCTAAAATTTTACTAGGGCAGCTCATCCTGGCCATTTGGCTACTCGAAGGAGGTCTCTGTGCGTTTCTCAATTCTTCAAGCTTCGGTCTTTCTAAAGGTCTTTGATCTGCAAGTAACAGATAGAATGACACAGTTATGTCGTAAGATTGCAAAGCAATGGTTTTGTTAATTAAGATAATTTCCAAAAATCTGAGTTCAGAAAAAAATACTTTACAATGGATCTGGAAACAAACCTAATAGGCTGAATTTGTGGAATCTAAATCTTTCAATTCTGTATTTCAAAGCTTACCATCAGCCTGTGGATTGTTGTTTGTTGGCAGAAGTTGGTATCTTTCGAGGTAACGCATAGTAGCGAACGACATATTAGTGCCTTGTACATTGCTGACCATAAGTTGTTTCAGAGTTTCTGCGCTATGCTTCTGCAAAGCTAATTCGCCAAGTTGTTCATCGCTTAAATATTTCAATGCCAATGCATTCATATGCATGCTTGTATCAGTCTCTGAGATTGTGCTTGTTGCTTGAGTCATATTTCCTCGGTATTCCAGCCGCGGATAATATGATGAATCAAACGTTACTCTGAAGAGAAGAAAAACTAGATTAATCCCATAATTATATCGAGATATAAAAAAAGTACAATCTCTGTAAAAATACCTGAAGCAGAATAATTTATAATGATAGTAAACACTAGGATATTCGATATTAGATTTACTTTTTATTGCTGGTATCAGTGGCCTCCTTAGTATCATTGTTTTCTGCGAAACTAATTCCAAGTTGTCTCAGTTGTTCCATAGTTGCCATCTTAACTGTCTCAACTGTTGCTTTATTTTTTAAATCCTCCATGATATTCTCTTTGTC
This sequence comes from Macrophya alboannulata, assembly GCA_949628255.1. NCBI lineage: Eukaryota > Metazoa > Arthropoda > Insecta > Hymenoptera > Tenthredinidae > Macrophya > Macrophya alboannulata. The sequence goes on along the minus strand of OX451207.1, from coordinate 10,755,610 downwards.
TACCGTCTTCTCTTTCAAGTTCCTGGTGATCGGAGAATTTTGTAAAATTTGATTCACCTGTCCCAAGACATTATTATAAAAAGTCCAGCCAACTTTAGGTGTCTGTTTATCACATTCACCTCCATGTTTATCGCTATCTTCGTCGCTCGAATATTCTTGCATCTCAACATGTATGCTGGGCTCAGGACTAGGCGGAGGTTGTTCGTTTATTTCTAACTCACCGCTATTCAAAACTATACTTTCTTCGATACAATTCTCCTGATTACTGTTTGATCGAGGTAATATTCTGTTTCTCTCTTTAACGTAACCCACTGGTGATTGCTGAGATCTTAGCTCTTGCATTCGTACCAAACTGTCTCGGCATCCAGGTATTTCATTAAAATTTTGTTGATTTTCCAAACGGTACGGAGAATTGGATTCTTTCTGTTGATTGTACTGCTGTGTTCCATTTGTAACTAATCTATGTGGAACAGATGAGTTCAAATTCCTGTTTTTAGTTTTGTTTTGATCATTATTATCTTGCCTGTGACGATCGATGGGTCCTGGTGTGTTAATGTCTGAATAATAATGTCTTGGAGGATTATCTGTGCGAGGACTTCGTGTTTTTGAAATAATATCGGGTATTTTTGGACTCTGAGATCTCTGGGTATTTTCAAAATGTTCCTGTATATCCAGAAGCTGCCTTCTTTGATCAGAGGAATAATTCTCTCTCCCATTCTCTGGCGTATCTTCCGAATTCTTGTTGTTAAAAAACGTCGGATTGCTTTCAAGGCTTTTTCCAATAGAGGCACTCTTTGTAATTTTTTTATTTCCAGTTTCCAATGATTTAAATTCATCTATTGTAGGACTAGAATGGAAATTACTACTCGGTTGTTGACTCAATGAAAGATGGCTTTCAGAATCTTCGATTATATTTTCTAATGGCAAGTTCGAAACCCTAGAAAAAACGTTTTGACATGTTCTTGAAACATCCCCTCGATCAGATACTCCCTCATTGTCATTTCGTGAACATACTTTATCAATTTCTGTTTGCGTTTGTCCATAATAGGGTCTATGATCTTCAGTTTCCTGAGTAAAAGGATTATTTTGTACAGTGAATTCAAAACTAGTCATTACTCCGATCGAAACCTTCTGTTCCAGAATCTTATTTTTCAATTGTTCCTCTCGTGTTGCTGTATTCAATCTTCCCTCATGGTTTTGACTGTTGTGATCACACGTTATATTCTTCTTCATTTCTTTAATATTTGTCGAACCAATCATATTCCTCTCCATAGTCCCGTTATGCCTTTGTGATAGGATCGAATCGTCTCTAGATAATTTTAAACCACTTCCGGAAGAATGGACGGGATTATTATTAGTCGTTTGAATACTATACTGTGTATTCTGTTCATAATTTTCATTAATCAATCCTAAATTACGTGCGCAATTGCACTTTTCTCTATCTTTTAAGCTCTCTTCTTGAATTTTCAACAGTCTTTCAACCTGAGATTGTAAGGATTTAATTTGTTCGCTCTGATTGTTTATCAATTGTAATAAATTCTTAACAGTATCTTCATTTTCATTTCTTTGACTCTGAACATTCTGTGAATAAGGATGAGGATAGGGATATCCATACTCAGAATCGCAATATGTTGGAAATTGATGATATCTAGTAACCATATTAGGATGAAAATTTTGATTATTAGAATTTCTAGGGTGAAAATTTGGGTTCTGTAAACCAGGATTCATATAATCCATCTGCAATCTGTTAGGCGAATTACCAAACTGGTTTACACCCAATTTCTGCATATTAGAATCGTTGTTCATATACTTAGGATCAAAACTAGCTTGCTGTTGTCTAATCTTAGTATTCCCTGTCCTTGTAGAATGTCTCTCCTCAGTTTTATGTACAAAATTAGACGCATTTTGCTGCTTCTCTCTATCTCCATAAGTCTCTCTGTTTCTCTCCTGTAAAAAATACTGTCTCTCTCCATCGGTTGATCGAAAATTATTCTCAAACTGTCCGTGCGAATTACTTCTTGCGATATTTTCCGCACTCGGAGACAAAGTTTCACGATTTGGTGTTACTATTCCTGAAAAATCTCTCTCGTATCCTTGCGCAACGCTTAAAACATCAGTTTTCCTTGTTAAGCTAGGATCGCTCCTACTATGTCTCAACGATTCATTGGCAATGATATTTTTATGCAATTGATTAGCTTCGCTGTGACTATGACATCGTTCTACTGACGATCCAACAGAATGTCGAGGTTTTTGACCACCGTTAGACAATAGTGCTGTCTGCTTCCAAGTGGCATAAGAATCGTACTTATCAATCGAAGGCGATCTTCTGACGTTATAATCAAAACTTTTACCATCTTGAGACGATTTGTCGAAGACTAACGATACCTCGGGTACCAATGGCACGGGAGGGCTCTGAAATGTTTGTCAAAAAGTATAATTAAGGGTTAATGTCTTGGTCACAGATGTTATTAGTTACTCACGTCGAAACGAGGAGCTGGTTTGGGTAGTTCCCTGGGTTCAAAGTCATTTAAAAGATCACGATCGGCGGAATTCATGTTGAAATAATTCGAAGTAGAGATAAGATAAGCAGTCAAAAGTTCTTTTCACGAATTATGACGAATAGAGGTTTCATTTCTAGTAACGTTATTACAGAGATTTTATAGAAAATAATTATAATTAACTAGTTTGATAATAAAACGACAGTTTTTTTTTGTACCCTACTGTCACAGGAGCGTCATTTTAAATCTTGAGAGTGAAGCTTGCGGTTTAAAAACTTCGATTTTCGATACAAAAAAGTCGAATACCTGTCCGCGGCCAGCTTCAAGTCGTACCTTTAAACCGCGAAATTTTAGGTTAGGAATAATCTCAATAAGTTTTCAACATTGTAATAAACACATGCGATTTACGGACGCTAAAATCGCGATAAATCTAACGCAATCATGTTACGTTATAGCGACGATAGTTCAGACAGTGAAAAAAGAATAATTCATCAAAGGGATAAAGTATCTCCAATTAATCGTCGGAAATCTGAAGATGTGTCCAAGGCACATGGCATTGTTGTTACTAATAGAAGTTCGACTGAAAAATCACCGAGAAATAGAAACGATTCGGAACTTGTAGAGTATCCGACTAAAGAACAGACGGGACAAAATTATGGGATTGGAAATAGTTCTGATGATGAGCAAATCGTTAGATCGAATACCGCTAAAATTAAGACAGAACAATTTTTGTCCGATGCTGAAAGCGAAGAGGTAATTCCATACAAGCCTGGTAACGTAGATCTGGCTGGAAAATATCTCTTTGATAACAAAGATAACAATATTGTTTCCCAAGATTTGGACCAAAGTATAGTAACCACATATGAGACTAATGATACTAGAAACAGTTTGTCTCAAGGTATTGGTAAAAAAGTTACAAAACGGAGCAAAATTTTCATTAAACAAGAAATACTCTCGTCCGAAGATGATGAAACACGAAGTCTCAAAGATTCTGATAAGTTTATTACCGAAAGAGTCATTACCCCGCGGAAAAATCAGACAGCAATTAAAAGCGGCAAGCAAAGAGCGACTGATAATAGCTCTGATGGAGAAATACCACCGTCACAATATTGGTTGAATCAGTATAAGGAATTAGAGAAAAACGACGATGAGAAAGAGTTGGTGAAAATGTCTAAAAAATCATCGCCTGTTAAGAATTTAAATTTCGATGATACTGTTGATAAGAAAAATAGAGCTTCTATTGCGAGGAAAACAACTTCACAGAGAAAGTCACCGCCCAGGATAACAAAGACGGAGATTATTAGTACAAAGTATAAAAGAATTGATAGACAAATTGTAAAGAATGAAGAAGAATCTTATCTTGATAAAATCAGTCATGGAGATGAGGAAGGGAGTGAGAGAGAAGAAGTTATTGGTTCGAGAGTAAGCGGCAATAATGATGAGAACGGCGAGCAAATATTGAAGAAAAATGAAGAGTTTCAAGACAGCAAATTCAGTGATGATAAATTGGAGTTCTATGAGGATGTGTTAGAGAAGGAATTCAGCCCTAAAAATAAAAAGCAGAGTCAGAAAAAAACAGAGGCTTCACCTAAACGAAAGTTAAACTCAGAATCAAAAATAGTAGATAACAATTCTGGTATTGAGGTGAAATTGAAAGTTAATAAAAAGAATAGTCCAAAACGAAATTTGGATAATATATTGAATGATGAATTGTTGAAGACGAGGCCAAATTTATATGACACTGATACCGCAAGTGAGAAAGAGGAAGAAGAACGCATTGAAAGCAAAAAATCACCTTCGCATTTCGTTCTGGCTCTCAAAAAGCCTAAAAATTCTGGCACGAAGACTTCTAATCCTAACGGAACACAAATGATCCTTGTAAGAGAAAGCGATGATCAAGTTTATGAAAATAATGAATCAAAAAGTCAGTCATCCCCTGGCAAAGAATCAATATCTCATCACGCTGATGTAAACGATAAGCATTCTTCTGAAGATAGCTCAAACTACCTATCCCTTAGTCCTATGAACAAGAAAAAACTATCTGCAAAAAAGAAAAGTTATGATAACGATAGATCAGAGAAAGCAGAACCTTTGGTAAAAGGTAAAGCTAGAAGTCAGGAGAAACAAACTATCAATGGTGGTAAATCTACTGAGTCGACACAGATGGCTTCTAAAAGAAAATTAGATTCGAATGATAGTTCAGACAATGAGGAAGCATCAAAGACGAGAGTGAACTCCCCAAAGGTGAAGCTTTCTTCAAAGAAGAAACATTCTGAAAGTAACGAGGGTAATTTTTCTGAAAGCAATTCAAACAAACGTGCGAAACTGATGCCTTCGTCAAGACAGCCTGAGCTTGAGTCTCAGCCAGAGCCCGAGCATGCGATGTCTGATTCGGATGATACCGATTCTTTGACTAAGTTGAATACAACGTTGAATAAATCAATGGCTTTAATGATAAATGAATCAGAGACAATCAAGTCGACTAGAAGTATGAAATCAGTTTCAATAAACACAAAGCAGAATTTGACGCACATGCCAAATGATTCGAGGACTCAGAAAAGCATTTTAAAAAAGCCAGAATCCATTGCTATAAATGGTACTCAAGAAGAAAATTTTCAGCCTCTCAATGTTCCACCAAAGATCATACAAAGACCATTAAATGTAAATACTAATCCATTAGAAATGAGGCGACGTAAGGATCTATTTTTCATACGTTTAACAACTCGAAATTTAATTTACAGTTACAAAACTTGAAGGATCAAGAAAGTTTGGCCTATGATTCTACTAAAGCTAGTTTTGAACTGGAGGATATATCCGATGATGATCAAATATACATTCTGGATGTCCCCAGAACGGTTTGTGAATTTTAATTATCAATAAACATACTATGCAAATTCATAGACCTCTTTAAAATCTGCATTTGTTCTGTACACTATTTTGTATCAAAATTTATATATTTCAGGTTGATCCGAGAGAGTTAAAAGGCCAAACAATCAAACTGGGAGGAAAAAGCAAACTACAAATTGGAAATCAATTATACGAAACATGCAGTAAGAAAGCAACAAATATATCATGCGTTTTTCAGTCTCGTGGAGAGCAGAGCTCCTATCAAACTGGTGAGACTTTGCTATTGATCCTAGAGTTTCTTTCTGTAATATACATTATTTATCTGTATGGTTTCATCCTACATCCGAATTCTTGTCACAAAAAAAAAAAAAATAAAAAAAAAAAAAAACAGATTTTAGGCAATAATACTCTGATCGGAATCATTAGTTGGTAAGATTAATTGATTGTAAGTTTCAATCAGACATTAATTTTTGTGTTTGAGCAGTCAACCTCTGGCCAGCCGGATGCATAACTCTGCGTCAAAAACTATCAAAGAGTTTGCACATCGAACTATCACCTTTTGACAAAAGGACTGTGCCTTTTCCTGAGAATCTTAAAATTCGACACCCTTTATTTGGCGCTGAGTACAAAGATAAAATTGTTATTACGGATCAAATAGTCCCGAAGAAGACTCTGAGATCTATAATAAACGAAGAATCAAAAGTGAAAACTAATGAAGCCCAAAAAATAGAAAAGAAATTAATAAAATCTAAAAATGAGAAGCATAAAAACCCGAAGATCGAAAGCTTGGAAGAATTGAATGATAGTGAGTATAATTTTAGAGCTCAAGTAGAAAAGAATCAACAACTTCATGGTAATGATTCGGAATCTAGTGGCTCCGATTCCGATGAAAGTTTCTTCCGCAAAGTAAAGCGTGAAAATATTGAAAAAAAAGAAAAAAGAAAAAAATCTAAGAGTTTATCAAATATTTCAAAGCTAGATGGGACACTTTTGACAACAGATCTGCCCGTGCAATCAGTAAATAAAAAATTAAGATTATCACTAAACTCATCTGCTATTAAACATGATAGTTTTGATGTGAGCACAAAAAATAGCAAATTCGTCAGCTCAACTCCAATTAAAGTCGAACAGGATGAGGAAAATGATGAGGGTGAAAGTTTGGCTAATAAAGTTGGAAAAAGAAAGACCCACGATGATATCATAAAACGAACAATATCAGCAAAAAAACTCAAGACACATTAAAGTACGTTGGAATTGTAAACTGAAGAAGAAAAAGTTAACAGATAAGATAACAAGTTACAAATAAATTGTATAGATATGAAATGAGATAATTTCAATTTAGTATAAGCTTTGTACAATTTTCAATTCCATAGTAATTGAAAACTTTCTATGAATTATCATACAGAGCACGAACATTGTGAATAATAAAGTGCAAGGATGTTGAACAGATTGTCGATTGTGCAATCAATCAATATGTAAACATAAGAGTTCGAAACGCTATTAATAACTAATAAGGAATCAATGATACATACAAATTTATGTATTAACTATGCGATACTTAACAGATGTAGTGCCGTCTATATAAACACTTATTTTATCTATTTGATGGATAATATTTCCAGAGACTAATACCAGATGTTAGTGACTATAAGTAACAGAGGCATGAATATATATTTTATAAAAACAGCAAAAATGTTTTAATTTTTCATTGCTCAGTAGAAGCATGTAATTGACGTAAATCAATAAAGATCTTTTTATGTTATTATATGAAAAATATCTCAAGGACTAAAAAATTATTTATCCATTTCCTATTCTTTATTCAATAAATCAATTATGCAAACTCCTTGTAGGTGAGCCAATTCTAAAGAGCGTATAAACATGTATGTAGTTATAGATAGAAATTTACCTGAATTTTCCAAATAATGACCATTTGTTAACACAAGGTCTCCTTGAAAATCAGAATTAGATCAGTTTTCATTCATTTTCAGTGCACTAATAGACGGAATAAATGTCTATAAGCTTACCCCTTACTTCAGGATTACTGTATTAATAAATCAGGAAAAGACCAAGCGAAGTGAATCTGAGGAAAAGAAATTATGGATTAAAAGAGACGTTGAGAGGCACCTTGTTATGGTTCAAATTCGTATTTTATTATAAAATTATTTCTCCTTATATTTGTTATTCTAATATACAGACGAATTAACTCGTGTATTAATCATAGTAATTATTTAACTTTTAAATAATATTGGAGCAAGTTGGTGTATCCTTATTTTAAATCTTATTTGCTGTAAAATTATCTTATTTTATGTATTGATCTATTCAAGAATTAAATTGTATTGATATAATATAGTACAGCACGCGCGGAACAAGAAAAATGAAGAAAAAAAACAAAAAAAAAAGAGAAAAAAATTGTCAAAGTCCTTCCACAATATTGGAACATATTTTCCATCTAAGTTTCTTAATTTTATTGTATAACTCCACTAATAAACCGTAGGGTTAACAACGGAGTTATGCGTTTGTGACCTGTTTGGCCTTTGTGTATGCATTCATTATTAATTTACATCTTAGAGTACATTATTTAATTTATTTACAATTTACAAGATTAATAAAATTATCCATTATATTTCACCTACATTCTGTCACTGGTTGTTATTGTGATGAAACATGTGAAAAGAAGAGAAAAAAAAACAGGCAATATCAGCACTAATTTTACTTTATTTTACTTTACTTTACTTTGGAAATGATTGCTTTGATGTCTATTCTTACGTGCAATCAGGATTTTGTGAATAACGATTTTTTGCAAGTAAACCATAAACTGTTAGTATACACAATTTTTTGGAATAATCAAAGAATTATTTAGATCTACCATAGGTACATTGATTTTTGAGATCAAAGTTCTCACTGGCATTTCATATTTCCCAAATCGTAGCCACCCTTTCGGCAGTGCAAATTAACGATAAACGCAGTTCAGGACTGCTGAAATGACTTATAGTTTGTTCCGTTATTCTATGTAGATTCTGTTTCTTGACTTTTTAGCATTTCTTATGAATTTTATAGAAACTATAGACTTCCGAAGAATTTTTTAATTTACTGGTAGAAATAAATAAAGGATTAATAACTGAGAGAAAATGTGCTGAGTTATGAATAGACAAGATAGTTTGGAAAAGTCATAAGTCATCCTTGAAATACAATTAGATTTTTTATAAATAAGTTTTTGTTTTTTCACCTAATAATTTACCCAGGAGCTTCAAGCTTTTTTCCCCATCAAGCCAGTGACAGCTTAGAAAATATCCCTCACAACCAAATTGTATATGGGCTAGCCCGCGCACACATTATTAGGAGATCTATACGACTTCTAACGACGACGCAAAGCTCAGATGATCCTGTTTTACTCAGAAGAATAAAGAATTAAATCATAAAGATAAAAACCAAATTTCATTTTCTCCACTACCCGTCAATATGATTGTCAGTTTTATGCTCAACTGAATTGTTTCTTAGTAGCCCTGCTTCTAATATATATTGAAAATCTTCGATTCTATGTATGTCTTGTAATAAAAAAAAAATGCATAAGTGTTACAGACGAGTCAACAATTGTACAATAAGTTGATACCACATTAATTTTGTTAAAAAACAAAAACATATAATCATCTGATCTATGCTTAAGTAACCGAAAATTAATGCATCAACATTAACTGCGTTCAGAAATGGACGGTTCAATCAACTAGATAACATGAATGAATGAATGAATGAATGAAATCGCAGAATCAACCTTAATCTGTGAAGAAATAGACTTGATTTGCTTTTAATGGCCATCTGATTGTAATGTAGTAATGATAGAATCCATTGCAAAAAAGTAATTATTCGTCATTATGTGTGTATCAATTATATCACATTTTGGAGTTTGTGAAGAATAAAGATAAAAAAAATAAAATAGGACCCTGTGCTTTGCAAGATATAAATTAAGCAGCAGTGATGCAAAAATATCTATAAAAATAATGAAATCACTATATCTTAACTAAAATAAGTTTAATAAATATTTAACACATATATTGTATATTAACTCACATATATTCTCAGTAGCGTGTTTGACCCTGGAATACTTTCCAAAAACGTAAATGAGACTTCAAAATGCTCTGAGATTTTCAAAATTATGTGAATTTGAAAAAAGAGAAAAAAAAACAAATTGATTTATTTACAATCGAGTGGAGTCGCTCTTCTGTGTATTAATGATAATGCAAATACCAGCAATTTGACCAACTAATACCTGTATCTTTAATTATGTCAAACGAGTTACCAGTAATTTTGGAACAATTATTCAATTCTATGATTGAGCACTGGCTTGACATAATCGTACACCTGTGACAAACATCACAGATTCGAGCAGTAAGCAAGTAGCATTGTTAAAATAAAAATTTCGAGAACCATGATTTAGTATTCATACTAAGATTTCTAGGGCATGTGGTAATTTAAATGGATACATAAATAAATTATTTCAATCCATGTGTGCGCGAAGAGCCACGATCATGTATGTCAATAGGAACATAAAAATTGCTAATTATTCATTATTTAAAATTTAAATTATTAATCAATAATTGTAAATATTTTTATTACGAATTATGTAGTAGTGAGCCAAAGAGTTTCAACTGCACGATACTATTATTCCTCAAGCATATTAGCTAATATTTGACAATAGGTAAAAATTCCTTTTTTTTTTTAAATCCGTACTTTTGATATTCATTTAGAAGTTTAGGTTTTCGATTTCGATTAGTTTTAGAGTAAAAAAATTTGAATTTTAAATGATGTTACATTATTTGTTTTTCTATTTGCTGATAACAAAAGACTCGATCGCATTGATTTTTCACCAGATTACGATGAAGTTGAACAATTACCATGCGGATCTCAAATCTATGCTCCTTATATCTTACTTAAAGCAAACGCAAATGAGTAGAAAAATCTTCAAAAGTGGAGTTAAGATTCTGTGGCTACAAGGTACAGAATTTTAATATTATGTACAATTGGATTAATGTTCGATATTTATTAAATAATGCCATTTTGCATGTTTGTCGGTATAATACGTCAGTCTTGGATTGCTTTAGCCAGAAACAGTTTTGAAAAGAAAATCTCGATAATTTACCGTTTAGAGGGTGGACATGATAGTTTAATAATAAAGGACTGCTCGGTGTGAAATATTCACGTTCTCTGTTATAAAAATTCTACAAATGTATCTTGAGTCAGCAACGTTGAAGAGAAAAAGGACAAATTACAATTGTGATGCAATTTTTATTATGCATCTCAATAAAAAATCTTTAGATATCAGCTCATCAAATTTTCAGTTATTATAAATAATCTGAAAATTAGTCATTGGGCAGAAAGGATCATATACATATCCGATGTATATTATTTAATTCTCATACGGAATGTGAGCAGGTATTATAATCATGTCCCCCATCACGATGTATGTATGTATTCTTGTGTGCGTAAAGATTATTAAATTATCTATGCACACAATACATAATACATGTATGAATGTATACACAGATTCTCAACCTAGAATGCTACTATCTTTGACATTTATTATTAATATGAAACGCCATAAAATATTGTAAAACTTTGATGATTTTGGCAATTAAAAAACTCTGTTCATTTGATTTTGTGTGTTTCAATTTAGTATACGCATATGAAATTCATCATTTAGTGATAAAACAAATTCAAATTTGTTACCATTAAATAATCCACCCTTTTCTAATTTTTTTTTTTTTTGTTTTTTTTTTACACTATATTCCATAAATGTTTAATAATAATAATAATAATATAGTTAAAAACGTATGTACAATTCACCGACCCTTTAAGTATTTGTAAACTGTGATCGCTAGAACCGGAATATATCAATTTAAATAGTTCCTTTGTACAAAATTACACTACGAACCGACAGATATACATCTGAGCAAACCTAACTACCTAGCGACATTTACAATTATGAATTACAATATAAGTTCACTTAATTATTTCTATTCTATTGGAAAGTATGTAATTAGTTTAATAATTATTGCCATTGCGAAAAAAAAAAGAAAACAAAAAAACAAAAAAAAAATAAAAATAAAAAAACAATAAAAACTGTTCATAATTTAGGAGCCTTCACAATGTTGAGAGTTTCTCAATGCACTCAATTCAACGTGGTAAATCCATAATCCGATACAAGAAAATATGCAACAATGATGTCAACGTTACTTAGTCCCATCCACAGAGACAAATACATAAATAATGGGGTTCATAATTTAGATTGAATCTTATAATTTAATTAACGATACAACATTAAAACGTTGCACGAATGATTTTCAGGTACAATTGAGCCGTTCTCTGCACCAACAACTCCAGTCGACTCAAGTTTTTTCTTCGTAGTTATTGATACTCGTATTCTGTATTATATTGGAAACAATTTTCTCTTTACTCTTGAGACAGTACGCTCTTTCACTCACAACATCCTGCTGTTTACAATATGAGTGCGTAACTGCAATAATGCACACGCTTTCCCAAATATACATATGAAGAATTGTTTTGACAGATAAAAATTCCATGTCGGTGTGAGTAGAATATCTATCTTTATTAAATATGGATGATGAATCTGTAAATTTTACCATTTTCTTTTTTTTTTTTTTCAATTTTTTCTTAGACAGTATCGGCGAGAAAATAGATTCCAGAATTAAGGATTCTACAGGAATATCAGCAACTGAGTAAAAGAGAAAACATGTTTTATCTTTGATGTCATTCATTGAATCAAAAAGCAGAAGAAATATCTAGTCACCATGCATTGAAAGTGGGCTTAGAAAACAATGGCTTGCTGAATTCATATCAATAACTTTCGCACAGCAGTATTTGTAAATGTCCGTTTTTGATATTGGTAAGAAAAATTTTGTATTAAAGATTATACATACATTATTCTATGGGAGAAGAACTTGCGTCATTTTCTACATCACTATATCTAACAGTAGGAACTCATCAGAAGGATGTGATAAAAATTTAGAAAAAACTATGCGTCGCAATTACTAAGCTTTGATTATAACTCCTTATCTGGATATCAAATTCGACTAAAAATTGTTACTGGAGTGAATCGCTCAATTCACAGTTCACAACCAGGGCAATCAACGAAAATAATTTTTTTTTTGTTTTGTTGTTTTAAATTTGGTCACTTAAAAATAAAAATATACAAATTGTTGGTTGCAACAAAGTCTCAATTATTTGTCAGCCTCATTCAAGAAAAAAAAAAAAACCGAAAAACAACTTGTACTATGTAAGGTCGTCGACTGCGATTTCCCTCATTAAAGTAAAAAAAAAAAAACAATTGTAGGTATATAGCTGCCATAATATTTATAACTGATATAAATTACAAATAACAACAAGTGTGAAATAAATATTAATCATTGATGATGACTACCACGTTAAAAACTGTATGCATTTGATCCAACAGCAAGGTCACTAGAATAGATCACAATTTTCTAATTGGCATGAACGTTATCATTATTTCTAACAATTTCCAATCTATTTTCTTTCACGTTATTTCAATTTTTTTATTCTAACAAATGATTAAACAACTCCCAGGTCCGTCCACCAGCACATTGATAATTATATTAAAATAACAAAGCGCATAGCAGTTCTATCTAGTCTAGAGACCTTGTTGAGAAGAACTTACTCAATGAACTTTCTTGTAGGGGGGTCACGAGCCAAGAATGCTCCTCACAGCCTGATCTAATGCAGCATCTTTAGATTCGCTGGTCTGGGAGGTTGATGTAGAGGGAGGAAGAGAAGGTGGGGGGAGGGGGTTAGACGGACCTTGCTTCAGATTCAATATGCTATCAATTGCCGATTGAACCTGAGCGGTAATATCGTCGTTATCGTTGTCATTATCATTTGAAAGATGCGATGCGGGCGGACATTGTGCCTGAGAAGTTAAAGCTAGTCCATCTAAACTGTCTGTATCTTCCAAGAGATCTCTTTCTAAATCTGTAGCCCCGCTCCAGCGGCGCTCCGAAATAGGGCCTGCCTCGCAAGAGTTTTTTAAAATCAGACCCGAACTCACTACACTACCGCGATATTCACCATTAGCTCGCGTCCTTTCACCTCTAGGTGTTCTTGTTATCGCACCACTATTGTTACCACTGTTTTTACATTTAGAGCTGTCGCCAGACGTCGGATATACGCCCAATTCCTTTTGTATTTCAAGCCACTCGTCGTAATCTCCGCTCGTACAATTCAATGGTTTTATTAAAGGTTTGGTATCTTCGTCCATCTCTGTATAATCGTCTTCTAGCTCTCGTTTAACGGCGACGTTAGCAGGCATTGACAATGGTTTGACATCGTCAACCAGACCAGGCTCCACTTTCGGAACCATTGGTTTCTCCTCTTTTTTAAAGTCTTCTGTAATTAAAACAGCAACACAATCGATTAATTTTTTTCAAACGTTATATTTCAAAAATATATAAATTATTTGTTGTTAATTTTTTCAATACCATTGGCTTTTGCCTCCTGTTCTCTTAGCCTGCTCAAAATGCTTTGTTCCTCAGCGACAAACGTTCGATCGATCATCATTAATTCAGATGTTCTAACTTCTCGCTAAAAGTTATAAATAATAAAGTCATATTGTATCAGATTATTAGAGAAATGTGTATCAGGACTAATAATACTGTTGAAAAATTCACCATGCTCTCCATAAGTAACAGGTACGTGTATTTATTCATCATAGAATTGAATTTGCTTAAAAGATGTTTAGCAGTCTCCTCAAATATTTCGTCCGCTTTGGCCAAATCCTTTGAACTAAGGACTTGCTCGTTGAAACAGTGATATCTTATCAGTCGTTTACATGCATCAGATTTACTAGTAAACGGAGTATTCACGTCTGGATTTATCGCACCATTTTGGTCTATCTTCAGCTGTTGTTCCAATCTAAGAAGAAATATAAAACATTCGTGCCGTGATAATTGAATAATAATTTGGTAAGATTTAAATTAAAGTTTTCACAAACTTCAACATATCGTCACAGGCCTTGTATATATGATTTTCAAGTGAATTTGAATGATAGAATTATAAATAAAAATACTTACAAGTCGCTACGATTGAGTTGTCGACAAATTGGACTTGATGCAGGCCTTTTGATAGCCTGTCGAGGGCTGACCAACGGCGAAGCATTATTTCCTGGGCTAATTAATTGTTTAACCTGGCACTGGGATGAATTAATATTAACTGGGCTTTGCATTTGTTGAGGGCATTTAGTTTGAATTCTAGGTGAATTTGACGATATCTGAGCAACAGGTGATCCAACTTGAACTTGAATTTGAATAGGTAATGGCATTTCCTGTTTTATCGGACTCAGAGTTTGTATATTTGGTTTAACATCTAACGGATCAGTTTGACATTGAGTTGATTGTTGGGCAGTCATCTGTTGACTATGCGGCTGATTCTGTAAACTATTTTGTACCGTACTAGCCACATTAGTTAACCCAGAGTACGGTAGTGTACTCGTACTGGATTGACTCGGTATCTGTTGGCTTTGATTCTGATAAAATTTATGCTGTTTACACTCTGGCGGATTCACATTCTGATGATGAATATTTTGGGAAGTTTGTGATTGGATGTTTTGCTGTGCCTGTAACATTAAAAATTATTTATAGTATAATCAATAACTATAATTATTAAAGGACATAAATTACGTAACAATAGCTTTGTCAAGTCAAGTTAAGAGAAATACTACTCACTGTCGATTGTGCTTGTATAAGACTACCCATAAACGTATTACTGGTGTTAGTTTGAATATTGTGTGATGTGGAGCTTGGAATTTGAGTATTCGAGGTCGTAACCAAAGAAGGATTACTAAGCGTCTGAGTTTGGGCTGTTGATGTTTGATTTTTGCAAATACTTGATGCCTGAGAAGGAGGTACCGCAGTTGATACAACATTCACACTCATCGTTGATTCAGCACTCTGAAAAAAATTCGGGTCATAAATATATATGCAATTGTATCTGTTTGAAGATGCTCTTCTCTCATACTCACACTGCTTACTGGATGTGAAGTACTACTAATGATTTTTCCACTGGCTAAAATTTTCGTCTGTTCCTGGTATAGTTTACTTAAAGATGTCTGCTCTACCGGACTATTAGGTTTATGAGCAAGGATTGCCTGTATCTGGGCGTGAATATTCTTGAGCAGCTGTTGTTTTTGCGCAGGTAATTGTATGGTCTGAACCCTTTGGACCAATTGTCCATTAGATGGAATCAAATTTTGATTATTTGGCATAGGTGAAGGTAGAGGACCATTAGTTGCATTTGAAGTCAGTTCTGATTTGTTTAAATTTGTACTCTGAGACATCAAGCCTAAATTGTTTTTATTCGAGTTATCAGACTGGCTCGTTTTTTGAGTTGATGTTGTCGTTGTCATTGTAGTTCGCGATACGGCAACAGTTTTTACCACCTGTAAGTACAAAGAAACCACAATGTCATAATGTAAATTGTAAACCTCTCAAGATTTTACATGATTTTAACAAGACTTATCAAACATCGAGCGTAGGGATCTAAGTATTTTCCTTCAGGGAATACATGTTTTACCAAAAGATACAGCAGATTATTAAAAGCTACTGGGAAGATTGTGTGTTTTCTCAAGTTTTCGATAAAGAAACATTATTGCAAGTTATATATTTTATAATAGTTAAATTAAAGTGGAATTACCGGTTGAAAACCAATGTTTTGTGCCAAGGTAACAGCGACTTTGACTTTCTTGGTGACTTTAGCTTTCTTAGGTACGGAATTGGTGCTAGTTGTATTATTTCCCAAATTTCTAATTTGTTGTTGATTCAGATTGTCAATAAATTGACTTGGGAATGCAGAATTCTGTATTTGTATTTGCTGCGGCATTTGGGAAGGTGCTGCTTGTACGACAATGTTCTGAATATTGTTTTGTATTGTAGGTGCTCCCCCTGAACTGTTTACAATTATTTGACTGGTAGGTGTATTTATCTGTAAGCCTTGTAAATTCTGATTATTAGAGTTTGGCTCTCCGATCACAATTTTTTGAGTTTGATTTTGATTCTGTGCTTGCTGTGAAACATTTAACTGCCCAGAAAGAAATTGTTGTAATAACTGTTGGCTTATCACTTGCATTTGTCCATTGGCATTAGCAATCAACAATTGATCATTTGGATTCAAGTTGCTCAAAGTATTAAGTATTTCAGGTGTTATTTTTGGTGCATTATGGAATATACTTGTATTCATTGAATTCATATTTGAAGATTGAAGTTTCTGAAGATCATTCTGCTGCATATTCGATGGACAAGGAGAATTTGATATTAAAATTTTTTGTTGTTGCGTGTTATTACCACCACCTTGAGAATTATTTGACTGTGAATTATCTGGGCAATTTGTGTTCGTATAAATCATCTTGTGCTGTTTAGAACTTATATTTTGTGAATCAGTAGCAGATATATTTTGCTGCAGATTATTAGACACATTTTGATTAACAGTATTCATTGAATTATGATGCAGATCATTTGCAACGTTACGATGTATGCCTTGTTCGACATTTTGTTGTACGCCAGCTCCACTTTGTTGCAATATATTATTCATATGTTGTTGCTGTATACCAACAGTAGTATTTTGGTGTATGTTTTTACCACCGTTTTGCTGACTATTTACACCGGTATTTTGTTGTATGTTATTCACAGAATTCAGCTGTAAAATATTGTGCTGTAAATTGCCACTTGCATTTTGTTGCAAAGTGTTAGGATTTTGCTGAAACATGTGCTGTACATTTTGACTCTGTAACCCTTGACCAGTTTGCGATGGTTGTTGGTTACCGTGCGAATCTTGTTGCATATTGATTTGTTGTAATGATTGAGCATTTTTTGGAAGTAAATTAACCAACTGAGAGTTATGCTGTACCGAATGTCCACTTTGCACTGATTTTTGTATTCCATGACCACCGTGTTGCGTGTATTTACCAGTTTGTTGTGAACTTGGATGTAACGAGGAAACAGCGACTCGATTTTGGGTGACATTTTGGGTTTGTGAGTTCGGATTTTGCTGATGATTTATAGCAGAAGATTGACCTGGGTTTGAAAATCGTTGATTTTGAATTTGGAACTTCGGACAAACCATTGAGACTTTTGGAGACGAAGACTCGCATGATAATTGTATATTCTGGTTAGAATGCTGATGATTATGTAGACTAGTATTCGAAGTTTGAACATTTTTCGAAGTATTCGACAAGTTATGAGTGTTTAAATTCATGGAAAGTTGCACATTCGAATTCTGATTAGAGTTATGACTTTGTGAGCTAGAATTACCGGATATCTGTGTATTAGGATTCGGAGAATTGTTCAGATTACTTTGCGAATTTAAATTTGGCGACATTTGTACTTGTTCAGGACTAGTCGACGGAGTGACATTCTGACAATTTGTGGGGCTGTTAATTACTCCTTGAGGCAGGTTCAAGCTTTGATTTGTTATAGGCAAAGGTGATTTTGCAAATTTCTGTCGATTGTGCGACTGAATCTGTATCGTTGGCTGATTATGCCCAGTATTTTGTTGAGGTGCCGGAGTCTGACCAAGAAGTTGGGATATTATTTGAGAATTTTGTCCACTGCCTTGAGTCAGCGATCGAATTAAAGCCTGAGCCGTTGCCGAATCGATTTCTGGATGATTCGGTTCCGGTGTATGGTGCAAAATGAACCTGCCATCTTCACCAACGGCCAATCTTAGATGTCCAGAAATTGGATTTTGCACAGGTGTTTGTAGTTGAGCTAACAACTGACTGTTTCGATTGTTCTGATTGTTCTGATTACTCTGAGTCTGCGTATTTACATTGATCGTATTACAGATCGAGACTTGCGTTAAAGGTTGTCCTATACCTTGATCAATGCTTTGTTCAATTTGCATTTGATTCGAGGTATCCGTCTCAGTTGCTAAATCGTTATCAAACATATCATCGTCGTCGCCAATACCAGAAATTTTCATAATGCTGGCCAAATCTAGTTTTGGTGGCTCTTCGTCTTTTCTTTTAGCCTTTTTCTTTTTTTTCGCTTTTTTCTTAGGCGGAGGTAATAAATTATGGTCAACTACGGTGTGAGAATTTGAAGAACTGTTGGATGTGTTAGCATTCGTTACTTGTGTCATCTGTGGCTGAGGGCTTTGTACCATAGTGTTCTGTATCATTATTGGATTACCTCCGTTGTTTGCTGCAAAATAAAGGAAAATAATAACGTTATATAAACACGTCTGATTCAAAATGACTCATTAAAGTTATATGACCTTGGACAAGATGTTCAAAATGTTCAATCTTACTTCATTTTTGTCACATAAAAATCTGACTCATAATATACACAAGCCAAAATAGAATATCGTTAAACAATTGATGTTTTAAAGTATTTGTAAACTTACAAGGAGCTGGACTATTTTGATTGTGCCTCAAAACTGGGGGGGGTGGAGGTGGGAATCCATTTGGTACTGCAAAAAATGCCGGGGCTAAACCTTGTAGTTGCATTCCTTGGGCTGTTACCACACGAACGAGCTGTTGTTGAGTCAGCTATAATTTCAGATATAATAACGTTCACTATTTATGAAGAAGTATATCCGAGAAAGAAGTATATCAGTAAATGTAATTCTTGCATTAATATGTCAAGCCAGAGATCACGTTTGGCTTCATTGACAAAAATTCAGCCAGTGTCATAAAATTTTTAGTTGAAAAGTCACCAGTGTCCATAATCAACTTAACGACATAACAAATATATTGTCACAAAAACACAATAGCCAGTTGACATAGTAAGCCATGGTTAATTCGGACTATATTACATTATAATGAAACTATATCTATGTTACAATTTGATTAAATTGCAATACATGA
The DNA here is from genome assembly GCA_949628255.1 of Macrophya alboannulata. Classification (NCBI taxonomy): domain Eukaryota; kingdom Metazoa; phylum Arthropoda; class Insecta; order Hymenoptera; family Tenthredinidae; genus Macrophya; species Macrophya alboannulata. The sequence goes on along the minus strand of OX451207.1, from coordinate 10,736,383 downwards.
ATACTCCATTTAGATACATACATAGAAGGAAACAAAAATTCATAATTGTTTCTTGGTATAATCAACACTACTCAAGGCACAACATGGTTACGGTGTTTGCAAAAATCTTATTCCTCATGTTTGGTGCCCAATAAAAAATATAAATGACATGTATATCGAAATGAATAAACTTCTTACTGTACTCCACTTTCTAAACTGATACTTCTGGTTCAAACATGGATATCTATATATCACAGTACTAAGTCATTCAACAATTCATATCAACATACAAAGCACCATTCAATGAATATCTAATTAAATGTTTTGACAAAATGAAGTGCATGCCAGCAGTTGAATTTAGTATTACCCCTTGTCGTCTTGCGAGCAAGCTAAGCCTAATAGAAGCTGAGAAGTTGCGAAAGTGAGGAGAAAAAAAATAAAACGTGAATAGCAAATATACAAATGCATTTAGGTAAGTATGTTCTTTGAATAATGATTTTGGTGAAATGTGAATCAATAAATGAAAATGAAGGAATGAATGAATGAATGAATAAATGAATGAATGAATGAATGAATGAAACCGTCACCTGTGCGGTATGTGTTTGTTGTTGAGCATTCGCAGGTGTCCGTAGAATCAATTGAACACCACCAGGCTGTTGCTGAACGATAACAGGCCCTGATGACGGTAGAACCTATGCACCAAACCCAATCAAAATGATCAACAACCGCAAGTTACGCTTCATTAACAAGTATACTGAACATTTTTACTCATTATAGTAATGAAAGTCAAAAGAAAACATCAAAAAATAAATAAACAGTGGCACAGAACGTTGAAGCCAAAACACTGATTAAGCCACATAACATAGAATCATTTTGGACAGAGATGGAATAATTTTTTCTAAATCTATTCCAAGAGTAGCATCGAGCTTATCTGTTATTTGAATAGGCAACAACTACTTTTTGGTTTAGACAGGAACGAATACAGTAGGCAACAGATAATTAACTGAATAGAAATGGGTTTACTCAAAGTCTTAGCAAATGATAAGGTAAAAGTAAAATCAAATCACTTCTGAATAGGCTTTATCTTTGTGGGAATATCCAACTGATATTTGACGAAAGCGTTCTGCAGTTTATGATCATAAAATTAGTGTATGGATGCGATGATATTCATAAATCTGACAAACCCTGTCATGAATTATGAACCGAACGAAAAATAGATAAACAATAAATGAAAAATAACATCAGTATATTATTAGTAACATTAAACAATGACCTGGTTGAGCAAAAGTTGCCCTTGTGCGGTAGGAATCATAGTAGCTGTTGTCGCGTTCGTTTGGGGGCCAGTAAGGACCAATTGTTGCTGAGTTTGTTGTGGAACCTTTTGTTAAAACAGATGATATTATAGATCAATGCATACATTTATAAATTGCTGTAACATATCATGAGAGAAATTACAAATTAAAAAAAAAAATATTAATGATCCATGAATCCATCGATTAAAACATTGAAATACTGAAGATTGATAATCAAATATTCATTGTGAACATGTCCTGCCAATGGGATTAACATTGTTTACGTCATGGTTTTATTTACCTGGCTCGTAACAGTGTTGGCAGTTCTCTGTTGCTTCGGCTGTGTACCACCAGTTTGCTGGTTTGGAGGTTTTGGCAAAATTTGTGGTGGTTGTTTAGTAGGTTTAGTTGTAGAAATTTGGATTTGTTGATTTCCTATCAAGTGAGTCCTCGTCACTAACTGAGCAGATGTAGGTTGATAACTTTGCGGATTGCCATGAATAATTTGCAGCACTTGCATCCCTTGCTGTAGTATCGGCGTGTTCGGCCTTACCTAAAGATTATAAATACTATAACAAAATTCTGACTAATTTTGGTAACACTATGTGGATAATATTTTAGTGACCTATGAAGATATTCAAAACTTGTAAGTTAGTTATTAAAATACCAACATAAAAGCAAAACGGAATGATGAAACAATCATAAAAAAAAAATTCTCTCATCTGGAATAAAAACTGGATATAAGCAAAGTCGTTATTTACCACAGGTGGACCAGGACTCCCTCCAGGGGCTGGACTTCTGTTATTCATAGCACCGCCACCTCCCAGATGATGCGGACTCTTGGCAGGTGGATAAGGACTTGGTGCCGGGCTTTGAATGGGCCCGACGCTCATCGGACTTTGCATTGGACTCTGTAGTTGTGCCCCAAAGTTAGCATTTGACGTTGAAATTGATACAGGACTTGGACTGTTTCTATTCGATTGCATTGAATTTGATGCAGGACTTCTTAATAGAAGTCGATTTGGACTTGGACTTGGTGTAGGTGGTGCTATATTAGAGGCAGGGCTCTTCATAGGTATTGAGAATGGGCTACCAGGTGAACTTATGTTCTGACTTTGAATGTTCTGCATGTTTTTAACACTGTTCAAACTGTTTATCGCATTCAAAGAGGCATTGACACTATTCAGCGTCTGTGCAGAGCTGAGAACAGGATTGATATTTTGAGAAAATTGCCTTTGAGGATGAAAAGTAGTAATGTGTGACGCATTTGATGAGGTAATATGACCTATAGTTGAATTAGGATCATTTGAAAGTGGGATATGCTGTAACCCTGAGTTTGGGAGATGCGAAACACCGGAGTGCATCGTTCCCGCGTTTGTTAAATGCGTGATGTTAGACGCATGAGTTATGTTCGAACTACAAAGGGTGGGCACACTTGATACTTGTGTAAATACGCTTGAACTTGGTATATGCGTTACACCAGAGCTGGAAATATGAGCGATTGAAGAAACACTAGAATTTGAAGTCAAATGTGATACATTTGAACTGGGAATATGCGCAATATTAGAACTGACAATATGCGGGGCCAAACTTTGTATACTTTGAATAGTTTGAAATGGAAAACTGTTCGAATTGCTTGAACTTATGCTGCTTGATGACAAGCCACTGTTTAAAGCATTTAAAGTTTGACTGAGTCCTTGGTTTATGCTGGTCGTAGTCAAATTTGTACTTATACTTGGATTTAGTGTGCTCAAATTAGAAACACTAGAATTTACATTAGTTAAATTTGGATTTAGAGTATTCAGACTGGGATTAACATTAGGATTTAACCCCGTTAGTCCTTGATTAATTCCCGCCAGTCCAGAATTTATTGACGTTAGCCCAGAATTAACGTTTGTTAAATCTTGACCAAGGCCCGTTAATCCAGAGTTTATATTATTCGAAGTCAAATTCGAACTTAAACTCTGGTTAATAGTATTCAAACTTGAGTTTAGGGTATTCAAATTTGGATTTAGAGTTGTCAGACCTGGATTTATACCAGACAAACCCAAATTTAACAGCGGATTAGAAGTTGTGATTGCGTTCGAAGTGAGAGATGTTAATGAGGTATTTAATAACGATAGTGGCAATCCCATATTAAGGCCTACCCCAAACGTGGGGGTGGCCGGGGGCAGGCCCATACCAGTCCCTGAGTGACCAAGACCCCCTTGATTCAACTGATTCAATTGATTTAGATACACTATGTGATTTCCATGAGTTGCCGTTCCATTATTCTGCTCCTGAGACTGCAAAACAGAAAAAAAAAAAACCACAGTCTTTAATTCTGAGTACCTTGGGCAGCACTTTAGAACATGAAATCTGCAGATAGAAGAAGCGGTAAACTCACATTGTTTGACGGTTGTTGCAGGGCAAATGTTAACGGCTGACCAGTCGGATTGTGTGCCTGTAACTGTTGCAGCTGTTGTAACTGCAATAGAAAGGAGAGAATGTAGAAAATGGTCAGTTGTTGATGCAGCAGAACTCGATAATAAGTGTCTAGTTCTTGTCCTCTGAAATTTAATCTTTGTCTAATTAGACTGTAGTTTGCTTAGTGCATTATGTCAATACCTGTTGATGTGTAAGAACAGCGACGGGGTTATTACGACGTGCAGTTGGGGGGGGTGTAGAGGATACAGAGTCCCCGAGGAGAGGGCGTGGCTGAGGCTGCTGCATGCCCACGCAGCCCCTCGCAACTCCAGGCAGCCTTCAGCCACCTTTTCACCTTCGCCTTTTTATCCTCGGATCAAACCTGGAATCATATTTGATGGTTAGAGTACTAAAATTCAATAACTAAATAACCCGCTATCAAGTCAACACTGCTACGATTTCTGAAACTTAAGATTTGCCGAATTTTTCAGATATCTCAAAACAGAAATAACTCATTTCGATATACAAGGCAATGAAATGTATATAACATTAAAAATGCTTCTCAAAGTTAGCAGTTCAGAGAATTAGACAACTTATGTTACCTTTCGAATTTCTTTTCCAACGTCTTATTATATGTTTGCGTATTTGCGCTACGGCGCCACTCAACGCGTCTACGACCCACGTCTCCCGCTCCTGTCATCCATAAAGCCTTGATTTTCACTTGGACTTTAATTAATTGAACCTCTGTTAAAATGATATTATTTCATTACCCGTTTAAAAACAATAGAATCAGTGTTCCTCTGGTGTGTATTGATTTTAGTTTGAAGATCATTTATCACTATATTTCAACATGTTATAATATATATAGTTAGTTGATCATTTATTAAATAGCTTTTATTATTATCCATTTAAAAACAATAATATCACGGTGTCTCGGGCGTATCTTGACTTTAGTCTAAAGCACATTTGTAAGATTTCATCCATTTAGATATTCTTTATAAACCTGCCGTTTCCACTTGACAATTTTTCAATACCAAAAATAAAAAGAAATAAAAACTGGTTTAAATGGCGTCGAGGTGTTCATGCAGCGTTTAATGGGTTAAAAATTCATAGAATTTGGATTTTATCCTAAACCCAAAAGCCAAATGTAATTCGCCGGCATCTTTCAGACGATTAGACGCCGTGCTAAATTTCATTCATGAAATTATCTCAGCACGTTATTTTATGTCTTGATGTTAAAGTACAATTTGATAAAGCTGTACGATTATTTATCTATTATTTATATTATTTTTTATTTTTTTTTTCTTGTTAATTTTTTATTTTAATCAGGATATCCTTGTTTTAGAGAACGTGTTCTTAGGCCTCTTTTCTTTTCTGCAACAAACAAAATTACATTCATTGAAATATTGTGTTCAATGCAGAAAGCTTTTTGTCTATTTTGGTTACGTCGTGTCAACGAACCATCATAACCTAAAAACATAACAGAGCCTAGGATTCAGAGATAAAGTATTTGAGTGAGAAAAATTCTTTTCATTGAAAAGAAAGACATCAAAGTAATCCAGGAATAATTTTTGTATTCATTGACAGAATTCAGCCTATACCGATAATCCAAAAATTGATGAACGTAGGTTTTCAAGTTTTGAGGTTTTTCTTTTTCTGAATTTATTTGATTGTGTGGTTTGGTTATGAATTCGTAATTTGATGACGATCGAATTGGTAATAACAGAAATTTATAGGTTATAACATCGATCATATGTGTGTGGCATGAGGGAGCATTCATATTGTGCTCATCACACCTACGAGAGAGAGAGAGGACACACAAACAAAAGACGTGTGACAAGAGTAAACAAAAGAATGAGGTAGAGTGAAGGATATTTAACTGAAAAAAATATTTGCAAATAATTGGAGTTGTAATAAAATGATTAGAATTGATAGTTAGGCAGTAAAATGTGGGTAGCGTCCCATCAAAAATTGTCAATTTACCTCCGAATGCATTTGCCCAATAGCTTATCCAGTTCCCGCTACAGAAAGTCTCACGGGTTTCACATATATATCACGTTTAATACACGCTTGACACTTCGCGGACAGTCATTGTTTGTTTATGGGCAGTTATTTACAAAAATAAGTAATAAATAAAAGGGGAATTGCGTTCGCGACGAGCCAAAAAGCGTTTTCACTTCATGGGGACAACGGCCATCATGTATTATCAAGGCTGCCATTAGAACGAGGCCATAAAATCCCAAAAATGCTCTTTAAATCGATTTGTCAAATTAATTTCCAATAATACATATGTCAATTATATTTTTTAATAGAAATTCGATAACGTAATCATGACATCATATCATTAGTCGATATTCGCGATCAATTATACGCTTAAGCAATTATAAATATTATATTTATAAGATTTATTGCTTACCAACGTGTCAGGTGAAAATCACCAAAGATCCGTTACTCGTGGCGGGAAAATCTGCCAATAAAAGATACCGCATAAATCAGACAGGAGATATTGAAATGCGTTTAATTTAATCATCTCTGCCAATATCACACGCAATTATTTGGCAACGTAGAACTTTATCAAATACTAATTAATTATTCATAAATTCATAATTACGGAACAATGACGCAAAGTACTCATACATTGCGCAATAAATTGTGTGCGGTACATAATTTTTTATTTTTTTTTTACTTTTGTATTTCCTTTATCATTTTATGTGTAGTTGCCTACTCTTCTAGCAAAAACTTAAATCAATAAAAATCTTGCAACCACACGCAGTTGTTTTTTTTTTTCAAATTTCTTTTCAATTTGCATGGAATCGTTCAAGAAAAAGCAGTCAATTTGACTGTGAGATAGATACGAAAAGTTTATAAATAAATTTTTGTATTAACATAGCTCTAAAAATAAAACCCACGAAACTACTCTACGAATATCAATTACCCAAGGTGTTACGAGATAGTAACACTCAACGGTAATAGATCCTCGTTTGATAATATAAACAATTTTATACGAATATTTTTATCATTATTTATACTTCATCTCCGTATTGGTTTGTTTGTTTCTAAATTATGACTAAATTAATTGTCGACTAAATATTGAAGTTCAATAATTCGCATTTCTTGTTCATCGATGGAAATAAATATGTGAAAGATTTTGAAACATTCCCCACATCGTACGTAAAAACAAACAAAGAAAAGAGAAAGAAACAAAAACAAAAAACAACCGAGGGTATTTAACAGTGCGATTTATTTTCGTATTCATTTCAAAGAGAAACTACGTGCAAAACAAATCCCCGCTCCCCCCCTTGCCCTGAGGCTTATCTAAAGGTCGGGCGATCTTTTTAAAGATCCCCTACCTGAGGTGAAGCTGTGAAAGTGAAGCCAAGCCCTCGCCCTTATCGGGCAGCCAATGGAATCGAGTCGTTATCCGGATTGCATGTTCACCATTGGCCTGTCGGTTCGGAGCATGTGGGGGTGAAATAGAAACCAAGAGTGGGGGAGTTGGCTACTCTCCAATCTACCCGGGAGTGGGGTACGTCACGACGTCACACGTACTCATTCACAACGCGATTCAGGGACACAACTATTTCGGGCATCTTTTGTAGGGGAGTACAAACTTGCATTTGAATTGACCTGACCTGACTTGAATTGAATAAAGAAATTTTCCCATTCTAAAAATCTTCGACAAGATTCGGTTTAATTTTTTATGAAAGAAAATTTTAATTTAAAAATTAAAATATTACGAAAACTATTTCAGTTTAGTTTTCTACTCAAGAATCTTTTTCATAATTGAAATTTTATTTCATTGAAATTTAAGACTAGACGTATATTTTACTACACTCAAAATATAGAGTGGATTGAAATTAAATTTGCATGCTATTACGCGAGAGAAATTGATTCTAAAAAATGTTGAATTATTGCCTAAAATTGGGACGTAAATAAGCGATGAATTTAATGGACATGTTTGGACATTGAAGCATGTGATTTTGACAGCTGTTAGTTGAAAGTTCGGAGTACAACCTAATTGGGGGAGCTACGTTAAGTAGGTACGAGACTGGAATGAAATAAACGCACGCACACAGACTGAGGCACGAGGAGCGAACGCAAATAGCAGCAGGCACTAATCGAAAAACTATTCGCCCCGCATGAGAAAAGTCCCTTTTTAAAAAGCATAGTATAGCGCGATACAAGTACGCCCCGCTTTAGCTATTGAAATGCGAAAAATGCTGAGAGTTGGCTAAGCGAGGTGCGAGACGTATGAAGAAATGAGCATCTATACCGGAAAATGGCCGCGATACGAGAAATGAAACTGCGTCGCATCTGCAACGAAAATAGTTATAAAGACTGGGAGTCCTAATAAGCTTCATAAGGTCCCCCTAGGAGCCGTGCACAGCGTGGACGTAGGGGGAGAAACATGGCGGGTCCCCGTACAGGCAACTCGCCTAATAATACGAAAATCTAAAATAATTTCTAGTAAACACTCACCCATAGGATTCTTGTTAACGTGCCCCGAGCTACGGGGTCACCCCCCCTTAAAACACGGAAACAAACACTTTCATTGGTCCAACGCGGTAACGTCATAAACAATCAAACAAAACCTATCGCCTCTCCCCTCCACCTTAACTCTAAGATCATCGTTTTAGTTCAGATTAGCGCCGCTATATATTTACTCTAAATAAATAAATGCTTCCAAATATATACTGGTTATTCATTAATGACCTTTGATACTGCGTTTCTAGAATGAATAGAGTTCATCAATCATATCCTGTTGGCCGTTATCCAAAGGAACATAACCTTAATCCCTCAACGTTATCTGCATCTTGGTGTAATATCGTATCGATCTTCCGTGACAAAATAAAGAAAAAATAGGAAGGGTAAAAAAGATACTAAATGGCCATCTATCGTTCATTGAAAGTTACATCGTCATAATTAAAACTAGGAGCGGTTTAAGAATAATCGAAATACTTTTCAACATGCGCAGGGTGGGGGCAACGAAGGTTACATGAATTGTAAAAACCCGAAGCCAATCGCAACGCTCGTATCAACTTCGTGGGCGTGTCTTAAACCTCACAATGAACAAACTGACATTTAAAGACCAACGCCACCTTCGCTGGCACGTTAAAGCCATCAATTGCCTATCTGCCTCGTTAAAATTCGTCTCAGGATCTATTGAACTCAGCTATAACTAACCTACGATCTCGGTATAGAGTAAAAATAAAATAGCTTTTAAATACTTTCATGATTTGAGGTTAGGGTTAGATTTAACTCAACCTAACTAGGTTATGTTATGTAGTGGTAAAACTTTTATCGAAATTATGAATGATTTGTTACAGCTTCTCTTTTATTAGTGCTGAATTTGTACGTTGCAGTCGGTGGTATTATAGACTCGAGAATAATGGTTAAAAAGAGTATGAACAATATCGAGTATTTAACGCCATATTAGAGATGGTTTATTAGGTCATCACTTAACTACAGTATTATTTACTTACTCGACCATAACTTGAGATAAAATATTTCAATATCTTATATTAAATTAAATACTGTAAATTTGTGCACCTTAAATGACTCTAAGATGTTATAAAATAATGTGAAACAGTCATAAAAAATTGCAATATATAAATACATGTATCTATAACAATTTATCTTAAATTATCACATGCAGAGGCGTGTTCATTATACATTATAAAGTCACATCTGTTTGAATATTTGGTTCGGTTGCTTAATTGATATTAGAAGTGAATCTGGAACCGTATTTATACAGTTTATCTTAGTGATATTTGGAATTCAAATTAAAGCCGAACGTAGCTATACCCGCTAGCTTGGTAAATCAAGAACCTAATAATATGAGAGAGTTTGTACATTTCCGTAATTTTTTTTTAATCACTGTCCATTACATTGTCCAATGGTTTTGTTGCACCAGGTCTTCTGGATTTCAACAATAATCTTCACACTGTCGGATATAAAAAAAAATGGGCAACAGCTGAATGTGAGTCGGTTTATAAGAGGTTTTAAATGGATTGTACATTATTACGTAGGATTAAGTTGAGATTTGGCTAGCAGTAAGAACAAATGTGCCGCAAAGTATTCTCGGACATTAGAATCAAATTTTTTTTTTTTTTTAATTTTATTTTTGTATTTATTCAAGGCTGACTAATAATTAGGTGAATTTTAAGCTAATTTAACAATTTTATTATTTAATTCGAAAGGCGATTTATAATAAAAAAATTTTAGATGCAAATAAAATAATTTTTCTAGTACCATTGTGACTAATACGTTGTATTGATTGCCAACGTCGTTCTATCATCTAAGTGCTATGCAATAATGAATATTTGGTTAACACTTAAATGCTGTAAATTGGTAAGGTCGTTTCACATTACATTAACAAATAACGTGCGACGAGTCTCACGTTCTCATTGATAGGGTGTGTTCTGGTTAACGTTGATCATCTGGTTTGTACTGAAAAATATATAATCGTCATTGAACTACAGTCTGTTAATAATTTCAGTTAATAAGCAGATGCTTGAGGCACGACCACAGGCAGAGAAATTAATGCTATATACAATGATTACAAAAAGTACCTGCAAAATAACACTCTTGTTTTAGGCACAGCCATATCTGTGGAAGGGTAATTGATGTTTTAATCTATAGGATGAGATAATCATATTCACGTATTCTAAGACCTAAGTGGATGAAACTACGAAATTGAGTTTGGGATTCGTTCAAGCATTTGTATATCGTTATGTCGAAATTCTGCAGAAATTGTTTCAACGTAAAATTAATTCGTTAAACGCGTATATTCATAATTACTTATATATTTTCATATAAAACTAAACGGAAGCTACGTCTAACAATTTGTTTAGAGATCATACAATATCTCGCAGCTCAATAGTTTCAACACAAAATTATCATTATTGCAGGGTTCTCAAAAAAACAAAAAATTTCTTTAAGATCAACTCAATCAGGCAGATTTAAATTATTCTGTAAGGCATGCTTTGGTCGTGTTGAAAGATTAATCAAACAAAGCATTTTTTTCAGCATAAATCAATCGATCTTCTACGATATGTTACATTTATGAAGTTTGTAGAAATTACTAAGCTTTTACTACGGATGAATACATAGTTACTTTGAACTTTAGTCTGCGCATTAATCAAATTAAATTAAATTGAATTGAATTAAATTAAATTGAATTCACCATATATTTCAAGTCAAAGCTTTGCTACTTTTGACAAAATAGAAGCTATTTCTTAAGTTTCATTGATTATACTTTACGGAAAATTTATTTTATCTTGTATTCATCAGTGGCGAACAATCTTTTATTTGCATCACAATGTAGAATACACAAATAACTTTACAGATCAACTCATGCGCAAACATGCTTGTAATGACTCAAAAATAAATCAAGTTGATACAAGATGTCAGGATTTACAATGCACACGGGGGCCACAAGCACCTCGTTTCCACTTGAACAAATTTTGACCTGATTTTCATATATATTTATACTAACACCAGATTTTCAAAAAGCTAATTATCATCGGAGTTTTCAATAGAATCCAAAATAAAAACCCACCCAATTCATTTTATACTGTGAGAAAACGATATTCATCAAAATTTGCTAAGTAAATATGGAATTAGGCAGATTGTAAAAGAATCCTACATCTTTTGAAAATTTAATCAACGAACAACTCCGCTCAGTTCTCTCTTGAGGCTGGGTTTCGATAAAACTCAATCACAGACTTAGATAGGCAATGAATATGTTGCATGAATTCAAGCTACTAGATTACATTGCAAAAAAGAAAATAATCCCTCAATAAAATAAAATATACATGAGTAGAAAAGATTGTGTGTAAAGTTTTCTCTGCCTCTTCTTACAGCCGCGTAAAAAATCAGACTTTCAACTCAGTGGCCCTCGGTTAATTATTTTTATCTGAAGTGATTTTGGGAGACATAAGACAGTTCAACAAACACTTACAAGAACAATTAGGAAGCCCTAACCATATTTTCTGGTAGCCGCTCTTACATTAGTTTGCTGCGCAACATACATATACAGTGATTACTTATGTGTCGATGAGTTTTTGAAATATTTCTTTGATTGTATTGATTTTGTTTTATTCTTATCGAACATTGTCCGCTGTATAAAGAATTTTGTGTAAAAAAAAAACAAAAAAAAAATATTAGCTATAAAACTTGTATAATGTAAAAAATTTCCTGTAGAAAATTAAATTTTCAAATTAAATTTAGAAAGCATTTACTATTCGATCAAATTGGGTAGATTAACTGTAGGTAGAAGACTTAATCTAAAAGCAGAGAGCCTAATAATTGAAACTCAAAAAAATAATAAGGAAAAAGAATAAATATTATGCTATGTGAGTTACTTTTTATCTTCTTTGTGATAAGCTGACTCATTGTCAGATAGTGAAGCAGAAAGTTTTACAGCACAATTGAAAAGTATTGAATTTATTTCTGACTAAAAAAAAAATATTAAGGATAATTCGTTTCAATCGAGGGACTCTCCTTTTAAAAATACTCTCATTTTACTACTATATACATAGTCAGTATATAAATATTTTGTAATTAAAAAAAAAAAAAAACCGAACAGAACCAAGGAAAGTTACTCACCTTTTAGAGCATTTGATATGGATTATTAGTAAGGCGATTCCCAACACCAAACAAACGCATCCTACAACAATATAGGCAATTCCTAAGAAAGGATTTTTGCCTCCCAAAAGAGACGTTGTACTCAATATCATTCGTTTAGTACCCTCAAACGGTGTTACGTTGTATGCTGAAACGAATAAAAATGGTTTTATCAACTATCAAGAAAACATTTGATGAAATATCTATTTCTGGTCTCTGATGTAGTCCTAATTTTTAGTTTGAAAAAACCATTATCACTTACAATAATTAACAAAAAGCTTGTAGTTTCCGTGTCGTAATCCGCCTGCAAAACCTTCTTGATTATGGTCAATTCTTCGATACAATTTTCTGAAAGTAGGAAGCGCCGCAGTTCTCATCCAAACTATGAAATCTTCATTTTGAAATCCGTTATTTTCATCGTTTGTTTCATCCAATTGATAAATGGCTTTTCTCCAATTCTTTGGCTGAGCGTATTTACTGAAAACTTCCTTCAAATTTGCAGCCCCATTCAAATCTGGATTCTTGAATTTGATGGATTTATCGGTAGGCCAAGCTATCCCAGTATTCAACAATGGAACATATATCGAATGATCAACAGACCAGAGAGTTAGTTCGTCGCTGAATAAAGAATTTGCTATAGCTCCGCAAGGGACTCTTGCTACTTTTCCTGCTGCTGTTTCTACGGTATCAAAAGGCGCGCAGTCTCCGGATGGCTCATTACTCAACTGTCCAAGAAGCTGTTTATCGTCCCTAGATTTAACATATCTTCTATGATTTTGATAAAAATTAGTTAGTCCATAATACATGTAGACTTTTCCAAGAAAATCTTCAGTCAGATTGAAATCAATTTCGCAAAAGCACTCCGCTGAAGCATTCAGAGCAAGTATTTCCGCACATCTTGTTTCGTTAGTAGAACTATTCGATATACAATTTGTATAATCGATAGTTTTCTCTTTGACTTCTTCGGAAAAGTACAACAGCCCGATACCAACTGGTATAAAAGCAATTCCTATCACAAAAAATGTTGGAAGAACTGTTCCAGCAGTGAGGATAGGTTGCCAAGCTGGAAGTCGTTGTTGTTTAAATGCGCTGTCTGAAAAGTTAGAAAAAACAAAACATTCCAACTATTTTCAATAATTGCTTAAACTCTTTCGCAATTAAAGATATTATTTATAGTCAGGAAAATCGTTACATATTTGGGTTGAATTTTCGATAAAAATCATTGCCGGGAGTCTTATTGGATTCTAATACAAATTTATAGTAATCTTGTTTTATGTGTCAATGCGTGTGTAACGTACACACAAGCCTATATTGTAGATTAATAATTAATCAATGAATCGAGTAGTCAGGAGTCGAAGTTTAGGAATCATTTATCTTCGTATAAAAAGCGTAAATACTATTCTGACGTTGAGAATAATGCGTATTATTTTGCTAAATAATGGTAACTTAATTCATAAAATCAATAACGTTAATGTATGTTACATACATACAACTATGAGAATTATGTAATGATAGTTTGTCACGCTAGACGTCAAATACGTTTCCACCCATATTTATTTAAGGTTAAGATAAATCGATTAAAGAAATAAAGATATTTACTTACCAGATGGTTTTTTAGTTTTTGGTAAAGTGGTGGGATCCGTAACACTCGTCATATTTATTTCTTATTCAATTATTCTGAGCGTTTGACAATCCCTAGAACCCGATGACCGCCATTCGCGAAAATATGTTTACCACTTGGCTACGTATGTATGTAAGTATGTATGTATCTTTGGCTCATTTTCGAAATCGAAATCGCTGAACGCGAGGTGGGTGCGAACTAGTCAATGCAGGTATTATGGGAGTATTTTTTATCACTCGAAAATATTTTTTTTTTCAATATACGTGATGCAAATATTATTTTTATCAATAAATTCGTCAGTGACTGTCGCTCCGTAAAGATATCACTTTGCTCAGCGTGACCTTTACAATATTATACTATCAAATTCCTGATATGCGTGGTGCATATTTGAAAAAAATAAGCAAGATTTAAACATTTTCATTCGCTCGCCGCTTCGCCGCGCTGGTGTGCAGAAACCATTTACCGTCCGAGCGTTGAACGTTGCTCGGCAAATTGTCCAAATCATTCAGCTTCCTGTCAGTAGTAAAATACTAGCCTTTGAATCGCGTTGTCGAAACGTTCATGGCGCTCACAATCTCCGAGTGCCGAATCATCAGCGCAAAAATATCTATCAAAACATCATTTTATTTCGTTATATACTGAGGATAGTTGGCCTTAATATTCACTAATTAAAGTAAGAGTGTAAGGTGACGATTCAAGATGATTATAACGCTTAAAAATCTTCAACAACAGACGTTTACCGTCGAGATTGACCCCTCGAAAACGGTGAGTAAAAACTGCATTAAAACATACCGAAAAGATTTTTTTTCTTATTTTATCACACCGCATCTCATTAAGTAACTATTTAACAATAATTATTTACAGGTTAAAGAATTAAAAGACAAGATTGAAGTCCAAAAAGGTTTTCCAGCTCAACATCAAAAACTCATATACGCGGGTGAGCCGAATTTAATACCACCATAACCTATCTTTCTTTTTTTTTTTCTTCAATTCTTAATGTCATCATGATTTTTTACTCTACCCTACCATATTCTGGCACGTACGATATACGTGACTCACCAAATGTTTACACTTCTATTTTAAAAGATTATTTTCGAACAAATCCTTGATGCTGTTGTAACCTCATCATATTTAAATGCACTTATCCTATTCCACAATTTACAGGAAAAATATTAACCGATGAACAGCCTTTAGCTACCTATAATATTGACGAAAAAAAATTTATCGTCGTTATGGTTACCAAGCCTAAAGCTGGAGCTGGACCTAGCACTAGCGACGAACAACACGCAGATGGCGATAACAACAAAGAACACAGAGCTGCTAGGTATGAATATCCTAATCTGTACAACAATATGAATCACATGATTTTATACTTGAAATGATAAACTGAATCATCTCATGCGACTTTATATTACCCAAATATATGTTTTGTCATATTTATTTGCACGTATATTTAGTCCAGCAACGTTGACTACGACTCCTGTAGCTTCCGAAATTCTCCGTCCGCCTCAAGCTGCCCTAGATTCACCTGCCGTAGCAGCAGCAGTACCTGCAGGAGGCCAAGCAGAGAGTGCGTTGCTAATGGGAGAAGAATACAATACCATGGTTAATAATATCATGGATATGGGGTTTGTAGGGTTTATTAATGTATTAAAGAGTTTTTTTAATGTATTTTTTCTATGTATCGTTGTAAAGAAATAAAGTTTAAACGTTGTTTTTCCTTGTTAGATATGATCGAGAACAAGTTGAACAAGCGTTAAGGGCAAGTTTCAATAATCCAGATAGAGCGGTGGAGTATCTTTTAACTGGTATTCCGGCCCAGCTTTTTGAAGACCCACCTGAGGATCCTCCTGAGACTCAAGACCAGGCTCAGGATCCTTTGGCCTTTCTACGCACCCAGCCACAGTTTCAGCAAATGCGTCAAGTGATTCAACAGAACCCGCAATTACTGAATGCTGTATTGCAACAGATCGGACAGACCAATCCAGCCCTCTTACAATTGATTTCACAGAACCAGGAGGCCTTTGTTCGCATGCTCAACGAACCTGGTATTCTTCAATCTTATGGCAGTCTCACTTATATTGTCTGTTTATCATGATTAGGGGAATTTCAAATACCTCAAGCATGAGGCATTGGCTTTTTACCCTTCAAAACTGTTGTTTCTAGTCTAAGAATGAAAATCTCTAAATCTGGGCTTCAGCCAAAAGTTTTAAAAGATGTCTCAACTCGGTTACTGTTTTTGTTTTTTTTTCATCTGATACAACTTCGTGACAAAAGATATAAATCAGGCATCATTGGAAAGCTCGAGATTTATCTTTCCAAATTATTGTTTCTTTTAAAAATGTTACCTAAAACTTTATCCAAAAAAATTATACACTTATACTGAATCTAATTTCAATTGATTACTTGTTCGATAAATTTTACAAAAGAAATTTAAAAGAAAGCAATTCACAGAGAAAATCTCAAGCTTCTTAATGCTTTTTTTAATCGTCTCCACTATTTTTTATCACAAAATAATATCAGATGGAAAAAACAGCTCATTCTATAAGTCAATTAACACTTGGTTTGAAAATTTTCACCGATCCTTTTTTAATTTTTTTTGCTGAGAAAATCTGATCTTAACTGTTTCATTTTTTGAATAGTTGGTGGTGCAGGAGGAGGTGCTGCACAAGCTACGCCAGCAGCAGCAGCTGCTGCGGTAACTCAAGGAGGTCTTACGGGTGGTACACTTGCCAGTGCTGGAGCCGGTACCGGGGCTGGTGCAGGTGCAGGAGCAGGTGCTGGAGCTGGAGTAATTCAGGTGACGCCACAGGATAAGGAAGCAATTGAAAGGCTGAAGGCGCTGGGATTTCCAGAGCATCTTGTTGTTCAGGCTTATTTTGCATGTGAAAAAAATGAGAACCTTGCAGCTAACTTCTTGTTGTCACAAAACCTCGACGATTGAGGACCCATACTTAGCGGACTGCACGTCACAGAGTTAACGGATGCTAGAGACAAGAGGCAACGCAACAACGGCTATGCCATCTGTTTTGAATTAATCTTAATCATGTTTTTAATGCATGATTGGTTTCGTTGATAGAAAAATTTTTGTCGATGGTGCGGACAAAACAGACATTCTTATGTAACGTTCTCTGGTAGGAATAAATTTCTTTAATCTTTTACTTATATTTCGGTGCAACGCACATTAACTAAATGCGGATGATTATATTGACTGAGTTACACAAAGTTAGATTTTCTTTGTTTGGAAAACTTTACATTTTGAGTTGTATCTTCAAATTCTAATGTTCGGTACTTTATTGATTGAAAAAGATTATCAACTATTCTATTTTTTTTTTTCCTTTTTTATTCATTACGTTTTATGATAGTTGGATCTGTTGCTCTGCTGTAATATTATGTATATACAATGCAATATGACGTCTAAAAATTTTCAAGATATTGTTCTATAATAAAGACGTGGATATTGTAGCATTATGAAATTCTCAGTTGTATAATAATGTTTAATGCTTTAGAAATAAAAATTAGAAACTATGCAAAGATTAAATTTAATAACACAGATATAAATAAAAAGAAACGTGAAGATCACGACTATAATTTTTTTTTCTCGCTGGTAAAAATTCGTGGTAAAATAATTAAATTGCATTTAGTTAGGCAAATAATAGAACTTATTTTGCTCACCATAAATTGCTAATCACCGATGTATTGATCAATCTAAACTTATTGACAAGAGATTTTAGTAAAAGTGGCAATTTATGGTGTCAGAATTTTTTTTTAATATTATTTTACTTGAAATGTTAACTGAACTGTTGCACAAAGTTCAATATATTACCTCACTTCATTAATGACTGTGTATGATATAATTAGCGTGTTAACATAAGTGTCTCTACTTGTCTCTATGATCCAGTTGCTCTGTGACGGTCACAAAATTAAGTTTACTTACCAAGCGAATGGTGAAATTGCATTTTTTGTATAGGAAAACCCAATTAAAATATATCGAGGGATGCGTCTATATATACATATATAAAAAAAAAATACACATTATATGTATAGACACACAGGTAAAAGGCGCAGCTTTTTTTGAAATGTAAAGTTTAAAAATGAATACTAACAAATAGCCATGATAGTAAGGCGATACTTTCTTTGCAAAAGATTACAACAAATCATCGACCAAAGTATTGCCTGTGAAGCAATCGTAAGGTTACCAAATTAGTTGAAGTTGCCACATTTGCTTATGTGAAAATTATATATTAGTTTAAATCTGGTGATTCATAGAGCATTGTTATTGACTAGACAGCAATTCGCAAATTGCAAATGCATTTGTAATGCCGAGCTACGAGCCGTTATAATTATAATATATATGAAGATATAATTATCTTCAGCCGTAGCCGTATAATTTGTCTTCATATAACAGACAAGACCGATTAAAACGAAATTGAATCACGATTTTTCTCTTATCAAAACGTCAGTACAAGATTATGAGTAAACGTAGGCCATTGGTTGCATTTTTTTTTTCAGCTTTACGCGTTTATCTTTCCTGTTTTGTATTTATCATTAACTATCTTATGAGAAAAGGCGAATACCTTCTCCGATTTCTTACAAGTTATGGCAATCGATTATTAATGATAATGATAAGACGACTATTAACAAAGTCGTCTATCTGTTACATACCCGAAACACCTTGTAATACTTACATAGCATAAATAAATATGTTAAGATTTTCAAAAAAAAAAAAATTTATACTCTGGTTTCATGTATTTCCACCCACACATTACCATTATGATAGCATTTCCTTTCTATGAATCTTTTCTTCACAACTTGTTATTCTAGAATCTACTCTCAATGTATTTGCAGCACAAGACTTAACAACGATAGCGCATTGGGTGAAAATAAATTGATTAATTATCTACGAGACAATACCTGAAATTTATAAAGCAGTTATTTATTTTATTATTTCACGATATATAATATTATTTCGCTGTATATTACACCCAAAAGGCTTATTTACTGTCCGTGTGTATGTATAATATAAACCGTAAGTAAACTATTTGCAAAACTGAGGTAATTGAATTCTTGATACCTACTTATACGACTTTTTTTTAACTGCTTAATTTTTGCTATAACTCTCCTATTTTCTAAGCGGTCAATGTTTCAGACACGTGGACAAGATGTTTCAGATAATTTGTGATGTAATAAAGTTGAGATGTAATAAATATATTTTTTTTTTTTTGTCTAATTCCTAAAAATACCTGTTCAAAATATTCTGGCAATCTTGAACAATAAATTTCTACGCTTTTTCGATTATAACATATTTGAATAACGACTATGTAAATCTTTCTAATTATATGTATAATTCAATTGTCCTGAATGTTATTATATACATGAATTGATTCTAAAATATGATAATTGTGGTATATTAGTTTGGTGCTTTACTAAGGTATGACTAATTATTCGAGAAGTTATAGTAATATCTTTATCATTTGGAATTGTTTTTTCTCAAATATTTTCAAATATAGGTATATGAACCTGCATTCATATAATTCCGAATCAATTAGTATTATTTCTAACATCAACTCGAAACCCGACAGTGAGATTTTGCTGGAAGGAACCTCATAGCCATAGACAACTGTTGTGTTATAATATGACAGTAGTCATTATCAATCTAAATTATTTACTTAGATTTTACATAATTCTTTCGCGATATACTCACAAACGTTTTCGAAATAATAATTATTTCAGCCCTATTCATTTTCGGTTATAAGTATTTACCACGTAATTCTTACGTATTTGAAAAATTGCGAATAGCACCCAAATTCTAGCTATAATATAACGCATGCACTCATTTAAGGGCATCTGAATATTAATTAGTACAAGGCAATCCCTAGTTCGCTAGGAAAATAAATAGGGAAAATGAGACGCAGGAGAAGATTATCAGTCAATTAATTTCCTGGAAGAATTCTATTATAATCAGAGTCTGAAAAAATTTTCTCAGGTTCCTATTTTATCAAAGAATAATGTAAGAGGCTACTTGAATACCTGAATATTTTAAATCACGTTCTGATTCTGTACGCGAAATAAAGTAAAACCTAACACACATTAATAATGAATAATTGATGATTTGAATATACATACAATATATATATATATATATATTTTTTTTTACAAAATAATAAATAGTAATCGAAGGTAAAAAGTGAGCTGCAAGCTCAGCTGCCAATTCTACGATAATATACCGAAATTAATAAATATTAGTAGAGGGGGGGTTCGATAGAAGATATTATTGACAATTTCTGATATAAACTCATTCTTTTGAGAAGTTTTTCTTTACTATTTGCAAAAACTTTAGTTAACTTTTATCTATAATCGTATAATCAATTTTCTAATAATAAATATCTGCTCTAGTTACTTGTTTGTAGTATCGAAACTTTGAAGTACAATAATTTTTTGCAATCAAAATTTCAGGAGTACGTATTTGTTTGCTTGATAATGATGTGGCTTAAATGACTCTATACACACAATGTATATACATTCAAAGTTATTATAGAAAGATATTTTCTGTATATAAAAGCGAATAAAACTTATGGATGATAAACGAAGTATATAACATAGTGATAGATCTCCAATAACAATAGTTTTGTGCATTGCATTGTTCTATAATGTAAAACAAGAGCTCTTGATATTGTAATGAATGATTTCAATATTTTCATTTTAATTTTTATTTTTAACATTGCTGACGCCATTATTAACAATTATTCTAATTCAACAAGAACATGCATACTCGTTAACTTTTAAATTCATCTGTTTGTAAAGAGACGAGCGATTCCTATTTTTTACATATAAATATTCAAGTTTCCTATTTACGTGTCTTTATTAACGAATATTGGGAAAAATTGAATCAAAGAAGACTTCTAGTTTCGAAAACAGAAGTACTATTTACAAGGCTTGCTATATTATATCATTATAATGTATCCAAACACCGCAGAAATAAAGAAACTACATTGTATTTGATAATTGCAAATGTAGTCTCATGATTTTCATTAGTTCCACATGAGAAAACCGATTAAAAGATTCTAATCTTTCTTGTAGCACATGAAGTAACATGTGATAATATGGTCAAATATTTCAGAAAATCGGAATTTATTCAAAGCCAACTTACACCTTTGGATATTCGTTTATCTACATATTCAAGGGTTCCCCGATCCTCCATAACGAGCATACCTCTGCATTTTACCAACATCTATTAAACTGTAAATAGTTTTCACATATTTTACAGATAATTCCAATAAATTGATCAATAAATAATAAAATTTTAGAAAATAAATCGATTGTATTGCTGAGCAAAGAAAATATTTACTCATATCAATTTGTAGATATTCTATTAACTACATAATGTTTCAAAATAAAACTGCGGTTGTAATTGTCTGCGCATAAAATAATCTAATCGTCGCTAAATTTTGAGGAACAAGCCTGCTTTATTTTACTTTTTGCAAGCATATCATTCGTTCTCAAGACCAAATGATATAAATAAATTAATATGGTGGTCCAGTCATTATCGTTTCAGTTGGCTAATTTTACGAATTTTAAAAATCATTTGTAAGCCAACGTCTTTTACACTAGGTGCGTTAATTCTATATTGTTCCTTGTCCCACTGGAAATATAGTTGCCTCAGTAGCACAGACCATATATATTCCTTCACAGCCTTTTTTTTTCTAATAATTTTTTTTCTGCTCCGTCAACGGTACTTTTTCGATGTATGGTAAATGTGTATGTATATGTATATAGAATTTTTTGATTCAATATTTCTTTTAAAAATGAATTGCGCTGATTTTTTTCTTTCAGGTATATCATTGAAATTCAAGCTTGCTTCCACAAGGGGATAAAATTGACTAGTAAACCAAGCAGGTGGTACTTCTTTGTCAAATTACAAAGGGTATTTAAGGTCAACAATGAGTGGCTAGTGCTTCGAGCACAGAGAGGCACAAAGTACGCACGGTAGGCTGAGTGCCTCCCTCTCCTTCTTCCTTTGCTAACGATTCTAGAATGGCACCGCCACCTTCCCTCGATAGCATTCCACAGTATCGCTTAGCTAAAAATTGAATGAAAGCTTGATGGATGAAAATTCATTTAATTCTAAATCATTGTATTTACTAAATATGATGCCAATTATCTCTGATCAAACTTAAGTAAAGAACAAGAAGTAAAGAGACTTACGATTCTTGGTACACACATGGTGAATTGCCCATACAGCCCATAACTGAACAGGATGTGCATCTATGCATCTCAAAAGGGGAAAAAATGGTTGAAAACTTCTATAAGCAACCATTTCACCCTGAGGTGTTTGCCAATTGGCTACTGCTTGAGCTAGTTGATCTAATAATTGAGACCTCAGTGGTAAGGCAGGTATTGCCGCCCAAACACGCGGCCCATCGCTCAACAGATGTGCAGCAATTCCTGCCGCAAAATATGATACATCAATATGCTCAGAATCCAGAAGTAAGGAAAGCATAGTTATGAAACGAGGTTGCATTAGCCGCTGCCTGAGTTGAGGTACCTATGTGCAAGAAACATTTGAAACATTAACACTGCCCAATCATGATGAAAATGGAATAGAGTTGTTCAGAATTCAAATCTGTCGTAAAGAACAGGAAATATATGGCTTACCTCCGCAATGTTATTGAGCAATCCCAAGACTTTTGTTTCCACGCTAGACTCTCCTTGAAAGCTTTCCAAAACTTCAAGAAACAGAGCCATGCCACCTTCTTCTAGAAATACAGCGCATGTTGTAGCGCTTTCATCTGTTAAATTCCAAAGAGCGCTCAACGTGAACTTCATAGTAATATCTACCGATTTTGTTTGGACTTTAGATCTGACCATTGCTAGTAGTTTAGCCATATACTGTGGCTGTGCTCCTAGCATAGAAGTTTCATCCGTTGAAATTTTAGCTGCTAGAATAGAGCAAATTGCTACTGACATTCGGTTCATTGAGGCATCGTCAAATCCTGACAGACAGTTCATTACCAGCTTTGCACACCTGTCGAAAGGAATTCATCATTTTGGTAACTCCATTTAACTATTGATTAAAATTTCAACTTACACAAATAGAAAAAAATAACAGTTCTGTATTAAATTCTGCAATTCTCAAAGTCATAAATTCAGTACGCTATTCAAACACTATTAGAGGTGTGAAACACGTTGTAGTGTCCATGATAAACAATGCATTCAAACAGCCGGAGCAGAACTATACTAAAATAAATACATTGTATGTCGAATAGATCATACGTTAAGTTATAAGTATGAATAAACTGCGAGTTTATTATGTCTCGTAGGTAGACTGAATCCTACCTATACTTATCGAAGGTAACATCCTGCAATATCCTGTCGCTGCATAGTGTAAGTAAAGTGTTTTTTTGTAGCTGATAATGGTTTGGAAACGATTCCATAGCCGTCAAAGTTAAGTCAACAATTTGTTTTAATATTGATGGATGAATTTTATTTGCAAGTTCTCCTTTTGTAAGATTGTAGAGACACGCAGTTGCTGCCATTTGGACACCAAACTGTTGCGGATGTGCTTTCATTCCAGGTATTACTAACTTTATAACGTCAACCCTTGCCTCACCAAAGTTTGGTGTCAAACGAAATAAATTATACAGGCATTTTTGCACGTAAATTGGGCGGCACCAATACCGTCTCAAGGATTCTAAGATTTGTGATTCTGATGCTGTTCCACTCACCTAAAAAAAAATGATATGTGATTTTATTGAAATTAGTCAATTTACTGATCATTCTTTTGCTACAGTTAAATCAATAAAGGTATGTTAATCAATTGCTTTATCGTCATCAAGTATTTTATAGTCACTGATTGAAGATTTTTTTAATTATTGGTTGGAATACAACTCACCACAAGACTTGGCTTGTAATACTCGTTGATTGGATTGATAAGACTGTCTTCGTAACAAGCATCAGAATGAACAAGGCCCAGAAATCTCAAATGTGGATGGGCTTTAACAAATGCTCTTAAGTCTTTTGTATCTATTTCATCTTTTCCTACAATATTAATGTGAATAGTTTTAACGTCAATCGTAGTTTGTCTTGCTTATAAAGGCTTGTCAACAAGTTAACTCTTTTAGATTTTAATTAAATAAACAATCACAATTTTACTCACATTGTTAGTCATTACATTCTATTAATTTAGTAATAGAAGCCTGTTAACTTCCGTGCATACAGAGGGACTTATTTTTATACAATGAAGCAACTAACGTAATTACATATAGGCGTATACTGATTTAATACCGATTTCAAGTGATTATCAATCAAAAAAATTCAAAGGAAAATATATGCCGACTGGGCGATGGCTGGATCAATCTCTTGCACAAACTGAGATCTGTTTTATATATTGCATAAGAATTTTCAGTCAAGAAACAAATATAATAGCTGATATTTGAACCGCAATTAGTCGTTAAGTCAATTTTAACTCACATAGAGAGACAGAAGGAGGAGGTGTGAAAGAGGTGAAAAATATTTTCAAGAAAAATAATTATCCAATCAGTATATAAATATTGGGTAATAATAACATCGATACTTTTAATAAAACAAAAAGTTAACTAGTGAAAATAACGATTAAAAATAAAAAATGACCAGAAATTCACATAAGCTTTCGAAACTTCTTGCATAAAGTTGAAAACTGAAAGTAGTAAAATATTTTCTATACAACTCTTTGCTTGTCTAGTAATAGATTCTCGATAAGAATACGGAAGTAGATGTTGAACATGATAAAAATACGAGAAGTTGTGTAACTAGATGAACATATAATAGCAAACGTGTTTGACTAAACGGAGATAGAAAATTTTCAATTTTACCAATATCTAGGATCTAAAAGTGTTGAAGAGAAACAAGCCTCAAAAAATGAATGGAATAAAAACATTGAAGGTGGTATTTACTTCTACCTGATATATCTAGACTAGCTAGATACGGCATGCAGTGACTGGCTTTCAATAGATCCGTTATTTTAGATCTAACTGGAACAAACATTTCAAACGGAAAGGAATCTCTTTCGTCTGATATGTCCAAGTTCCTCAATTCGTTCAGCTCCAATAATACAGGAATCACATTTCCACAGCCGCTCACTTTTAGATTATACATGGTCAACGTCTTCAATCGATCCTTACATTTCATCAATGGCGTTATATCGTCTACTCGTGTACAAGAAATGTCTAAATTTTCTAAAAGAGGTAAATCGTCGACAACAATCTCCAGACCATGCTTATTGAATTCAGTTCCAGAAACATTTAGAGTTTGCAATGCTCGCAGTTTACTCAACGCCACAACCACACAATACCTAGAAAATATCCATCGAACAATAAATTAATGCTAATAATTTTGTCATTCTTCTCAATTTAACATAAACTTTCAATGTTTAGTTTGCCAAAACTCGAAGAAGTAATTCCTTTAATATGAATAGCTTGAACTTGAGCATTATCAATACCATATTTCAGCAGTGAAACACTTTCATCTTCCTTATACTGATTGTAATTTATAAATTTTGACAAAAAGGAGTGTATCATTACATTACATAACAGTGAAGGAGTTAGTTACTTTGAACAATCCAGAAAACTACCCTTCGCCACACTCAAGGATCTCAAATTTTGCAAGCTCCAGTCTCCTAAGCAACTGATCAAGTCATTAACCGTGACCTTAAGTCCATTTATTTCCAAATCCACGACCTTATGTTGACGTAAAACCTTCAAGCCTTTTACGGAGAGGCTTGACGCATCTTTTAGTCTCACATGTCTGAAAAGAAATACGAATTCTCAGCAAAGGCTACACCTTTAGATCTTGTTTTTTCCTCTATGCCTCAAAATAGGTACAGACTGTTGCTGTAAAGGTTTAATAATAGAAAACATATTCAGTCCTCCTAGTATATACCTTAATCTGGTTGTTTTCGAGTCAAACAAAGTGATAGTCAGATCTGACAACGCTTTTCGTTCGCATAAACTGGATAACAATTGTTCAGATATTTCAGCAGGTAAAAATGCATCTGGATCTTTAAAACTGAGTCTGGTAGGTGAGCCTGCCGATAAGGTGAGAGATGTGGTAGTGGTTATTGAAGATACTGGTGAAGTTCCTGTGCTACTGTCTCCTGTGCTCATCTGCTCATCTGAAATAATTATGACAACTATTAAATGATTATCTCCTTTACTTGATGTCCAATTTAGTTTCGATCACTCGAAAATTTTAAATTTAAATTAATGTTTAAATAAAACCCGATGTTATTCATCATGTTATTACAATAGGACATTGAACTATAAATATTATCAATATTATGTCGACACAAATTTTGATATTCAAATCGTTAAAGTCAGGGAAAAAATGACTGTACCAATCAACAGTGATAAAACATTAATAATTTGTTATTGGTGAGGTTGTAAAGTTGAAAAACAGCGTCTAATAACCAGTATGGCTTTCTTATTAAAGTGAGCTTACGGTTGATAAAAAAAATAAAATAAGAATTTTAAGCTATAGATGGAAGGTAAAATAGAAAAATGTTTTTACACGCATGATAATAAAAGCCGATGAATTTAGTTCACGTTAATATCAGACAAAAAAAAAAAAACTTACCAACAACAGAGGAGGACAGTGGAGTGACAGGAAGCCCACAATCACCAGGATGAACTTCGCACAATACCAATACATTGTCGCAAATAAAGTCTACACAAACCTCCTGTAGGCTTCTCGGAGACTCGAACATAATTTTGCTTTATTTAATTACTTAAATAACACTTGCCTTTGAGCCCGATAGTGCTATATTACAGTAATTTCTGAAAAGATGTAATAAACAGATGAAACGATCATTAATTTCTGTATAAAAACTTTTTGAACTTAACCCTACTTTTATTTTGGGTTGAAAGCTTATCGACGTTGGATTTGCCGTAAAAATATTCAAGATTTAAATGTTGGACGGAAAAAATAGTACGTCGTGTTTATTAGTAATTACGTAATACGAGCCCTAAAACTATAATCATACTTTCTCTGCCCTCTGAAATCTACGCATACAGATACAATGTCAAATATCTATCAATACTGCTATACCTTATTGCTCGTAGTTTTTTAATCGGATACGTTTTACTCATTTGTAAATTATCAAATTATCATTTTTAATGTACTTTAACCTCACGCACATGCTCCGATGACATAAAATTACTTAAATAAATATAATACATGGCAAAACTCACCTCTCCACGAACGGCCATGTTGAATACTATCGAGCTAGAGCTGTCAAAGTGTGACATAGAAATATCACCATTACAATTTGTATGCAAATGTCATCATATGTTACGGACTCTTTCGAAGCCACAGGAGGCAAATTTTCAGACTTTAGATATCGTTTGTGACAATTTTTTTTTTCTCAGCATTAGAAAATTCTAATTACAACTCCGATAAATGTTTTATATTATTATTTGATTTAAGAGGACCACAATCGTTGCCATACATTTGTAAAGAGCCTTCATTAATGACCAATATTAGCTAGGTTCGATAAGCTGAGTTCTGACTATTCCGAGTGCTCTGAGGTCTATCCTCTTTGTCTAATAGTCATGGATGGGAAAGAGAGGGAAACGCTTGAGCATCCGAGATCAATTTACCAAACGGGCCCATTAATCATGTTACGAAAGTATTCATACATAATTCATACATTACAAATGATAGCTATCGCAAATTAGATCTGTAGATTTAAAGTATGGTTGCGTCAGGGCATTGTCGACATATCGAAGGTTATCCTACGCGAATAATATTTGGAGAAAGGTTTTGGGCAGAGAATTAATTATTCGGTCAATGGAGTTGATATCCTCTATACATACTATGTGTGAATGTATATTTTATTTACTTTATTAATTCAATTGATCAATTCTCTGTTTCTAGTTCAATGCTAATTGCGACCCTGTTCTGCACTACCGTGACTGTTATAAATTCACGATTTTCTCCTGTAATTAAAGAGTTAATGAATTGTGGAATTATTATAATATACCTACGGTGTGAAGTAAAATAAAATTATATTTCGAATTATATTATCTTCGAAAAGAATTGAGCCGTTTACCCCAATCTTTTTCCATTCCCAATACTTTTTTTCGATCAAAACAGGCAACGATAGTAAAGAATACAATTCATGTATTCGACGTATCTGACTGATGGATCTTACAAATAATAATGAATGACAATGACATGAATAGAGAAAAAAAAACTGCAATTTTTTTTTTTTTTTTTTTTTTTTTGTATCAGAACAAAATTATTGAATGTATGTATGTAGGTATAAACTGAGATACAGGAAATACTAAACTGTTAAAAGTTTAGATCTTGGAATGAATAAAGCTAATAATGATTAATGTGTTACAACTCTTTCAAATAAATTGAACCTAATTTAATTCGGCATGCGACCTAGAAGCTACAGATAGATAGATAGGTAGATCAGTTGAATAATCGAAAAATTAAGTATCAAAAATGTCTAAGTATAAAACTAATTACTTTCCCTAAATGCTAAAATGATTTATTTCAAATATACACCACAACTCGATCAACTGAAGAATAAAGACGAGTTTACAGAATGAAATGATAATTAGAAAATAGGTAACCAATTCCAAATGAGTTTGATAAAACGAAATGATCCAAAGTTTTTGATTTCGACTTTAGACCGTCCATGAATCACTATTATTATACATACATTAGCTACTTTCGATTGGTACGAACTAAAAAAATGAAGATAAAAAATAAAAAATAAAGAATAAAAGTAATAATAATAATAATGATAATAATAATAATAATAATAATAATAATAATAATAATAATAATAGAAGTGCGATTCCTTTGCGGAACAGTTTATTATCAATCTATATTAATAATAGTAGTTAATTAATTATCATAGATTAATGTATAAAACACAGTAGGTAGTAGTAATTATTGT
This sequence comes from Macrophya alboannulata, assembly GCA_949628255.1. Taxonomy (NCBI): domain Eukaryota; kingdom Metazoa; phylum Arthropoda; class Insecta; order Hymenoptera; family Tenthredinidae; genus Macrophya; species Macrophya alboannulata. Next base: position 10,707,513 of record OX451207.1, on the reverse strand, counting down.
TCTGGTAAAGAGGATCGACGAAGTAAATAGCAAATTGATTGGAATTCGGGTAGTGATTGATGGATAGATAATTGGTATTAGCTATGCTTATTAATATGAGGATTGGTGGTAGAGTTGTTCATCAATTGTATTGAGGCTGTGTGTTGATGATGCGGAGAATTTGTATTGTTGCGATGAGGATTTGTGTTGTGAAGACTATGCAGGTAGGAGCGTTGAACTGGTTTGTGCTGAGCCAACTGGACTAGGGCCTCTGAGATCGGGAACCATTTCCGCTTTCTTCCAATCGCTCTTGAATCCTCCCATTCCGGCAATTCTTCCGTTACTCGCATCACCCATACCTGCGTTCTGTGCTTGTGCTCCACATTCTATTAACAATAGATGCATATAGTTGTATCTTAGATAGAAACATTAGTTCCTTAACTTCTCATGTGAGCCGTGGTACAAAATTTTTGCAGCCATGTTCGGAAACAGGTTGCAAAGCTTTCATTCAATTGGGAGTACTTTTTGTATTAGATTCACTATTTACAATACAAAACAGTCTACAGCCCAGATATGGCTTAAGATTAATATAAACTTTGTGGATATATTCCAGAAAAATTGATCCTGATTTTTTTTTTTCAATTTGTTCATAAGAACACAACCTTTGGCTGAACAGTCGAAGTAAATCGGCAAATAGATTACAACAATATTGCAGACAGGTAGCAATTTAATATTATTCATGGGTTTTTAGACACCAATTTTTAATATTGTTGTTCCAATTTGTTCAGACATCTATCTTAATTATTTATACAAAATTTGAGTTATTCGAAGTAGATGGTTTTGATTCAATCTTGTATCAAAGAAAACAATGCTCTGCTGAGCTATTTCTGGAGTTTAGATCATTGGATACTACAGATAAGAAGTCTATACAAAACAAACTTCTCAGTTGTATAAAAATCCAAGTTTTATTACTTTAGAAATCTTTCAGAAACGTAGCTTGTAAAAACCAAATATGAGGTGTATGTGAGGTAAAAATAGTTAGAAAATAATATGTAGCTGTTTATAGATCTATTCATAGATAACAGCTACAAGTTTTTTTTTCATTCCTTTTTTTTCGAGATATGAATTCATATTTGGAATCAGGATAGTTGTAACATCAGCTAGTGTGAAGATTTTTTTCTTAGCTTTCGAAATTTAGATGAGAAAATAGCATTCTGCTATGCCCTGATATTTTTGGGCTTGGTTATAGTTTATCCAGTTTGTTTAATGACAGAAATGAAACTGATATACGGAACAATAATGTAGTTGATTACATAAATGTGAATCACCTCAAAAATACCAAGGCATCTGCCCAGTTGTCCTAGAACGCCAGCCTCCTCTCTAACTTCTCGGAGGGCTGTAACTGCCGGTTCCTCTTCAGGCTCTACTCCCCCTCCTGGCACTATCCAATTGTCAGGCCTCCGGCTTGATGTTACTAACAGTACCTACGCACCGTAACCCAAACCAAAAACGTGTGCTGTTTAGCCGATCTTCTTTTGATTAACGATATTAAAAGAAAATGCGTATAAATAAATTAAGAACAAATCTTGTCTTAATAATAATAGCCTCGACCAATGGCAACACGCATTGTCAAACTTTAAAAATAATAATTTAATATACGCCCGACAATGCAAACAGTTCCATTTAATCTACATACTGTCTAAAATTATGGGTTTAATAATTAGAAAAAAAAGGGTATGTATGAATTGAAAAATTAGATGTAACAAAAAAAGGAATTAAAATTTTGAATGCAAATATAAAGAAAAAGGTGAAAAAAAAAGGAAAATATTTGTATGAAATTTACGCGATAGAAAATTACGGGGTACAGGGATATTAAATCGGATTTTAGTGAAGTAAAATATAGGTATGTATGTTTCCGTTTTTTTTTTTTTTTTTTAAACTAATGAGATAGCGAATACTTGTATAACACGCGACAAGCCAAGGGTACAAGCTATGCGGCTAATAATAATTTATAGAAACTATACTGATTGTTGGCCTACCTCATCTTCGAGGTCATTCTTCACGCAGATACATGCCGCCCGACGCCTGTAGCCCTCCGAATCGTAGATACGGATTGAATTAGGTTTTTCCTTGACCATTTTAATCCGTAAATTCACCAAAACATTCCATAAATTAGAAAATATTTGTCAAACGGCCAGATCGGCCATACCGTGCTCCCGCATTGCTCTCATCGGAATACTAGAAGCTAACATTATCGATAGAAAATCACTTCTTATTCACTTTCATCACGGATAATGATAATCTTTGTACTAAATTTTCAAACCCCCCGATTATCCTATGAGTTCAATAAACGTGCTTATCAATATTCCTCAGAAACTGCCGTTCAGTATAACTCACCCACGTCCCCCGGAGATTTACTCGTTTTGTTATAACCTCAAAGATTTGAAAGCTTGAACGTAGTTACTTTCAATTACGACAGTATAATGTTGGCAACACTGTTCGCGACCGCGAATGACCTCGTATCACGTGGTTTCTAGTGATATGTACCCAATATCCACATTAAAGCAGGTAAACATGTATAGGTGCGCTAGGTTCGTTCGTTTGATTAAAATTCAGTGGAATTTCATTGGTAGATGCGAGTGTAATTAATAACACGATTGGTCAATTTTATCAATCACGTATATTTTTAGGTAAACGAACGAACTTGTTATTCTTTAATTTCAACGTCGTCACGTTCTCGTTGAGATCCTGTTTGTCAATCGTAAACACAATATGACCTTGAAGAGCCGGTGACGTATATAATTATATACGATATTTAATATTGGCGAAGAATTTTTTGGCCATGAAATAAATTCCGTTGATTGCGAATGTAAATACTTTTTTTTTTTTTTACTGTTCATAACATCAACAATAATCTTACGTTACGTTTAGTAAAAATACAAGCCTATTTGCAACGTAGTTCATTTCTTTTTTTTCTTTCCTTTCTTTATCAATATCAATGAGGAAGGTTAAATCAGAACCTTTATTGTTTTTGTCGTTTTTTTTTTTTTTACTATAGCTTTAACATTATTAGGATAATAAGTCCTCTGCTTTTAAACTTTTATACACATCCTGTCCAATTCTTTCCCTTTATGAAAGTATCAAAAATATCCTTTCTAGTGCACATCCCCAACAGAAAAAAAATAATAAAATAAAATAATAGTTAGAATATACATATCATCTTATTAATAAAAATCATTAAAAGCAGGATCCAACTTATTTATATAAGGTAGAGCAGCTCACCTGTTATATTTATGTATACATATAGGTCCTCTCTCTCTCACATTAATCTTCGTCTTGATCCCCCTTCCCACCATTAGCAACAAAATTAAAAAGAAAAAAAAGAAAAAAAAAATACCACTTTACTTAACGTCAAATAGATTTCAAGAGATAAAACTAAGGTAAAATTTATAAATATGGTACAATTGATAATAAGCGATAGAGTAATAATGGATTAATTATAGATACGTATAGGTAATAGCATTGTATCGTTGAATCTTATGGCGATTTTTTTTTGTAAGTCCCTCTATTAGTCTCTTCAACAACGATCTAAGGATTCAATTAGTTTTAGGTCCTTATAATACAATTGAAATTGGTCTTCACTATAGTCGACCGATCACCATTCACCATTCACCATACACGAACCACCATTGCAGACTAGCGGTCACCTTGACTAGTTTTTCATGTTTTTTAATCTTATTTTTTTTTTCGTTTTTTACTTTTTTTTTTTTTCTTCTTTTTCTTTCTTCTCCTCTGCATTTTCATTCAGCTCCACGTCCCTTTGGCAAGTGTTCCGCGGGCCGCAAATTGTTTCAGTATTTATTTTTCCCAAGATAACGAGAATCGGAACTCAGTCACCTGGGTGTTCCGGACAACTACGATTTACTTGAAACCATCTGTCGATGCAGCTAAAAATATAACAAAAATCAGGAACCGAATGTCATTATGAACAGTTCGAAAACATATCAAAGACTATTCAAGCTTACTTGTAATAAAGAATGAAAAAATAAATAAATAAATAAACAAAAAATAAAGAAAGATGGTTACTTTTTGTGATATATGCACAGGCAAGGCAAACGGGCTATTACATCTCCGGGCTGCAATTCCTCTAAACAAATGACACATTCTCCTTTTTTATCCGCCAGGACATCCTCTGTAAAATTGAAAATTGCAGGAATTATTAATAATTAAATGTCCCAATAGATGATGGATATGGGTTTTTAATTTATAATAATTCTCCAACGAAATACATATCGTTAGCTATATAGAAGTCACGTAACTACCAAAAAGTAAAATAATAAATTATGTGATTATTACTCAAATTTTCAAAACGTGAAAATGTTGGGAGTTACGTGACTTTTCTATTTAGCTAAGGATATACTGATTATTGTAAAATTCAATTCTATAACAAATTTCCATGGAATTGATCCAGCAGTTATCTAGGCTTTGTCGCAATGAAATTTCAAACTCCTATTCTTCCCACATTCGATTCCTAAATTATGCCATATTGGTCGGAAAAGCTTGCTGCCATAGGAAGTTACAGCCAAAGACATATTATCCAAATTGTACAAATAGTGAGCAAGATATTATTAATAGCTCGACCAATTTTTTTATAATTTAAACATCGGATCTAGAAATTACTTGAGTCATTCGTGTACTAAAATTTCATTGATATTGGTCGGCTACTCTGAACGTTGTTGTAAGAATGAAATACCATATAAATGTCCTACTTTCTTGGGACAGTAGGATGACATGTTAAAGTATCAGTAATAATAAACAAAGTTGTTCAAGAAAATACTCACCGTTATAGTTGAGACGAGGTTTGGTTAGGCACATAACCAGGTGACACTCTATGTCATCGGGAAGGATGAACTTGGAGCATACAGGACACTTTAAACCTTGAGAAAAGATAATCTATAAATTTAAGGGTTATAACAATGACCCATGAATTGTTTCAACTAACTAATATACCATAAAAGACCCTTCTAACTCGGTTCACAGGAACTACTTCAGTCTCAGTCTCAGTTAAACACGAGCTCACTATTATTCCCATATTAATTAACCTAACCCATTACTGGAGCTTTTTTCTTTTATGCATAATAATTATTTAGACAATATTTTATATCGACGTTCTTTACTTTATAATTCAAAAATTTATATTACGTTAATAAGCCTATCCGAGTTCTCATTGATTATACGGTTACCAGGCCAACCACCTCGACAACACGCGCCAAAACAAATCGCGCCCTGTTTATTAACTCGGTTTGACCGTTCCGATGACGTCTATAACCTCACTTTGGCCAAGTGACAGAAAATGTTGCGTAAACACAATTATCTACTTTAAATACTACGGGAGATTAGGAGGGTGAGGTGGGGGAGATATTTATCCGAGAAATTCTGAACGAGATAGTTAAACCATATCTTATGTTTTATATTATTCACACTTACCGTTGAGAGACCAAATGTGTGACGGTAGGCTATGAGCAGCGTAAACCCGACCGCCGTCATCGTCCGTGTCGTCTGAATCTAATTGGGGAAGTCCCAATGCTTGGCCGACGCTTACGCCTACCGACGAAGCCATCCCTTGTTCTCCGGATGATAAATCTGGTACAGAACTTAGAGATCTTGCTCTTTGTCTGCTGTCACCCCGCGAAGTTTGTGATTGACTTTGTTGTATTACCCCGGGTAACGAGCGGAGTATTGAGAACCCCTGCATTTCGTTAGCTCCCGAGGATTGCCCGTTCCCAGACTGTGCGACTGTGCTAGGTTTTGCACCCATTCTCTATCGGCTTATAATGTTTCGGTTTAAAGTTTAGGGATATTTGATTATATTATTGCTTCAGTCGTCTTATCAGAGGGCAAGGGGTTTGTGGGACTGATTGATGTACAGGTTAGATACGAAATAAAATTTTTGATAATGAGAGACAGAGGAGTTTATCAAAGAGACGTAGAACCTGCCAGACCAATCACTGCACGAGATCCTTTGTGTACTGGTTTTTACTTTCGTGACTTTATAAACACGTATCCCCACTGGATAACATTTAGAAAACACTAAACAACACTTGTCGTATATTTAAAACACTATTGGTTTCAATTTAAGCCGGAATTTCATAAAATCTTGCCACGATAAGCAAGTCATTTCGACCGAGACCATAGTAGCCGCTCGTCGCGCAAAACATCCCCCGACATCTTGCGATAAACTTACCAGAAAGTCAAAGACATCGCCGATCTATTCAGCTTTACGCACCGAATGCAGGCTATCACGTTGTATGAATATACCGAAACTTCCCTATGAACTCGAATTTCGATACATCGATTGTCAATCAAGCTTGCAATACAAAAGTTGTTTCAGCGGGTCAATTCGAACCATTTTTAATACTCGATACTTTTCAGTCCAAAAAGTTTAAACAACTCATCTTTCGTATATGTATACGATGATGTCTGTGAAAAGCTGAATAAATGGACTATACGTTTTTTATAATTCAATATTATACTTTCCGTACAACTTGGGACAATAATATAGCAATGCAACACCCCTGGTAGTCGTAAAATACTTTCTAAAATAGGGAGCAATAAATTTGTACGAATCAAGAATGTTGAATGAAAAATAAACAAAAATAAAAATTCAAGCGTAGCAAAATTAAAAGGGGCACATGTCATATATTTTTATAAATACAAATACAACGATGTATATACAGTCTTGGTCATTATAAAAATATCTAAGAGATGATTATACAAATGATTAATGAATTTGTTAATGGGAATGGGCAATGGCACATAATTGGTTCATATCTTAGCACAAGTTACGTATATCTGCTTTGTAATCCGGACTTAGAGAGCTCCAATTAGTCTTAGAACATTTGTTAACTTTTACGCTTACTTTTGGCATTTCTACTGTCCAACAAGTATCTTTAATCTCATAATATTCAGAAACAAGAGCATCTATCCACCGCTCTAATTCCAAGTCAATTCTCTGCTCTGTATAACCAGAGTTTATAGTAGTAATGCTTAGATAACTTGTCCAACGCTGATTTATCTCTTCGGTAACTTGGTATGGCGCCAAAGGACCGTTGTGTATTTCTTTAGCTTTTTTTTGGCTGATTTTTTGGTGCTTCCAATACGCTAATGGTACAACAAGGAAATTAACTTTTGCTATCAACTCTGAATCCGCCATTACAAACACATGCCAAGTACCAATTATCAAAGGCTCTCCAAGCTGTGGTTTTACGTGACCAAACTGAAAGAGCGATTATCCAATTAATGTAATACTCATACTTTGATATGACGATAAAAGAAATTTTTCACCACTAACCAGTATTGCTTCGTCCATTTGTAGTTGGTTTACATCAGCAAGTTGACCGTGAGGATCGATCCATAGTACTGATAAATTTCGTAGAGCTAGTGATCCTGGTATTAATTCATAGGCTAGTATGGGAGAGGATATGGGACTTATTCCAGCCAACAAATTTCTGAATGTTTGTTCCTTTTGATCGTAATCTGTGTTAACAGCTAAGTTGCGTATACGATTTAGCCAGGATTTAGTGATTGTGATATTACGTTTAAGGGATATTAAGGATTCAATTTGCTCTGGAAATTCGTTTTGAAATGTTGACGATTCCAAGTTTTCTAGATCTTTGGTATTTGCATTGCACCGGATCAATATACCCGTAAAATTGTTTGATCGGAAGCTAGCCGTTACTTCGAGCAGCTTTATTTGACTAAATATATACTCGTCAATTTTTAAATTTTTGTACGTGAGACGCGCTAAAGAATTCGATATTGTTAACAACGTGTCATCAGCCGGTGGACTCACATCTGCAAAGTGATATAAACTCTGCCAGTATGCGTCATAGCCTTTAAGTTTCTGACTAGTATTTGTTTTTGTCGGATATATCCATTCCTCTGTGCGATCTATTATTTTCTGATCTATAACTGGCTCAAACTTCCTGGCAAAGAATAAATTGCGATCTGCCGTATTACGTATCCTTCCAAAATCGTCTGACTTAAAATCGTTCGGGCTACAACCACACCAGTCAACTACAGCTCTGTACTGACATTTACAGCCCAATTTTCGTTTCCAATTTGTTACGTGAAGATTGTTGTCAATGTATGTGTCGCAGAATCTTGAATTTCGAAGCACAGTATGAAAAAATGATTCTGCTGGAAGCAAAGTGTACTGAAATATTTTTAGCAATCCCGTAATCAAAGGATCTGGGTTTGGATCGGTAGCGTACTCAACGAAATCACGACTTAGTGCCACCCAGTCACTGCCTCCATCAATTTGAATGCCTAGAATAATGAAATTAATCATAAATTGGTACAAATGATCAGATTAAAGTGGCAGAACCTTGAATTAAATTCAATATACATTAAAATATTCAATTTATAATACCTGTGGGTAATTTACGATCACCAATGCGCCACATACGGGCTTCGCATTCGACGAAACTTTTGTCTAGTCCTTGCTTCGTGATAAAGCGCTGTACTTCTCTGCCGTGAGATTTGACAAAATTCATCCCCTTGTTAAGAGTGAGGAACTCTGTGAGTTTAGCATCGCTTTTTACAGGAAAATCAGATTCTGATAGATTGACGAGAAAATCCCAGTTACGATCTTGTGCCAACATTTCATTAGCTGAACTTAGGAGAGTTGTCAAAAGGCTTGCACCACCCCAAATGCTTGCATGTCGGAGACCGTCTCCTCTTGCTACTTTTATATTTTTACTTTTACATTTTCTCTCAACATCGAGCATCTCTCGAAACATGTAATCTTGTCTCTGTAACAAGATACATCAAATTATGAATTCTATTACCTAACTTTGATATTAGTTGTATCTCAAGGGGTGTGTAAGATCAATGACTTTTATATCTAGGTATATTAAAACATTCAATTTGCACATGTTTGAACAGTATTTTTCAATCGACATATGGTTCTTTAGACTGTAAAAAAAATAAGTGCTGGATACCGAAAGTATTTAAAAATTGTATGATTTATCATATCCCCTATTCTAATTAGTTTATAAATTATATTAATTAATAAATGCTTGCGTATCTCACTGCTCAAGCAAAGTTTACAATCGAGACTAGGCTAATCTAAAGCATTTTATGCAGTTTTATTAAAATGCTGACCTGGCCCCATGGCGATCCCAACAGATAGCATAAGTGGCCTGGTTCGTACGGGGTATCCCACTGTTTACACCGGTATCCAGCACACTATTATATTCTTAGTTACCGCATCGACGTGAATGTAGAAGAAGTGTGAGGGATGATAGAGTACGTTGATCAAACGCTTCACTTGGCGACTAGCTCTCCCGTTTACTGTCAACAAATATGCTATTCGAGCAGGTTTCTCTTTCGAATTTTTGGAGCTTGAATTCCTCGCTTCTTGTGCCTTGAATCCTAACAAATAAATGAAATTCATTTGAATGACAAACTTTCTGTGAAGATTCTTTCCTACTCATTTCACTGCCTGCTTTCCTCAAACCTTTCTAAATTAACCAATTCTACATAAATTACTCCACCATCGTCTGTGAAAGAAAATCACAGTTCAAATAAACCCATTAGAGTTTCTGGATCAAAGAATAAACAGCATTGGTTATTTTGATTACTTTGTATGCCGTTCCAGAAGACATTTATGGTTAAATAACCACCACAGGATAATTTTGGGTTCCCAGGACACTTCATGTTACAACTTGAATCTGGCAAACGTCTGACCTGTGACGGCTCTTCCATTCCACAAAAACACTCGATTCTGTAATACACAAATAATTATAATATACCTAGAAAAATAGAAAATCAACTAATCTATGCAGGATATCTACACAAGGATATTTTAGCATTTTAGTTAATTTGATTATAAAAAACGGATCATAATATCTGTGTAAAAGTAACTTTAAGTTGTTTAAAATCCATACTAACGAATATTCAACGCCAGAATAAGGGTAGCCAGACTGTAGACACATTTTTGCGCAATATTCCGGCGAGTTTTCCCCTTTATAAATAGCGTAATATCCAGAAAGTACTTTAAGTGTCTTGTCGTCTTTGAAGCAGCCTAAATTCTTTGGTTTATTAATAAAACCAGGTGAGTGTGGACACGAAGATTTCAAACTTTCTGGATACAATAGACCCTGTTGACTGAGGCAAGTCACATTGGCGATATGCTGTTTACAGATCTGAGTCTGAGCTCTTGTGATAGCGCTAACTGCTTCTCTACCAGTTATCTCACAAATCGGTGTAAAGTTAAGCAAATTTAAATCCAACTTTACTCTTGTTGTTCGATTACGACGTCCTCCTTTCATTGTGTTTGTCTCAAGTTTATCTGGGGGCAATTTCAACTGGCGAGAACCTTTTGCCAGTCCATCACCTTTTTCGGGCCCGGAGGAAATATCCTTCAAATGAATGAAGAGTGACGATATTTTTTTTACAGACGATATAAAAGTGTCTTTTTTTTTTTAATTCGTTAGAGAAGCTAATGCAGTTATTCGACCACGATAATTAAGTGAATCGTAACAAAGTAAGGATGGGTAAAAAAAAACCGGTGATACCATTAAACACTTACGTCGTTTGAGGATAATTTCATGGCAGTACGTCCCTCATTTTCGAAAGCAAAAAATGTGTAAGCTAAATAAACTTGTACACATAATATGGTGATACCAAATACGAAAAAAATGCGATATTTTCGTAAACAATTAGACGATCTATTATCGAGCTGACTCTTTGCGGTTGCCATCTTCAATCCGCTGACTGTACAGTAGAGAACGCGGTTTTTTTTTTCTCTTCCTGTTAGATAAGAACACTACTGAGCGAGAAATTTATGAGCTAGAAACACACTAAAAACTTCCATTGCAAGCGATAATTTCGATTTAATCACAATTCCAATCTCATTTAGTTATGATTTACTTATTTTGTTTTTTTAATCACACTTTGTTATACCCGTTGAGTGAAGACTGATAATCAGTCTTCACTCAACGGCTTTGTATGTGTAGGTGTTTATTATCACTGACGTAACGTGAGGCTGCACTACACATGCGTGCGTCAAATACGTTTTAATTATACCAGAGACGAACCAGTAACTAGATGGTAGTTTACCTTCAAATTTTCAAACGTCTATTCTCTTGCAACTATATAGGTATATGCATGATTATCCTCGTTTTTTGCAAGGTTGTTGACGCTCTAGAATATCTGTGTTAATGCATTTGGCAGGCACACACAGACACAATATAATTTCGGTATTGTATGAAATATTTTTCTGGCAGATAACGTCAAAAGCAATAAATAATTATTACAAAAATGTTGGCGACTCTGCAGAGAGCTCGCAGCCTCATGGTAAGACAATTTGAAAAAAAAAAAATTGATCTGATCATTTTGTAGATATCCTTATGTAACTGTAAGAATATAACCTCAAATATTGTAATATTTCATATCGAAAGGCTCTAAAAAACGTCCGAGGAGTCCAATCATCCGCTGGACGTTTGTCCGATCATTTATTCGTCGTAAGTTTTATCCATTTCTCGATATTCGCTAGTCCTCTAATCATTCATAGTTTATAACTTCCAAAGATTCGTCATTATACTTATAGCACAGAGATTCAGATGAAAACAATCCTAATACTCCGTTTGAATTTAACGATGCTAATAAAAAACGGATCGAAGCAATCCTGGCGATTTATCCCGAGGGACATAAGCGAGGGGCTATGATGCCTCTGCTTGATTTGGCTCAGCGCCAACACGGATGGCTTCCAATATCCGCTATGCATAAAGTAGCTGAAATTCTAAAGCTACCTAATATGCGGGTTTATGAAGTTGCGACGTTCTATACAATGTTTAATCGACAACCGATGGGAAAATATCATGTTCAAGTATGCACATGTACACCTTGCTGGCTACGTGGATCAGATGAGGTTCTCCAAGCTGTTAGTAAGACAGCTAATTGTGCAGTCGGCAGCACATCTTCTGACAAGCTCTTCACAGTCACAGAAGTAGAATGTCTTGGTGCTTGTGCTAATGCTCCTATGCTTCAAGTCAACGACGACTATTATGTAGGTCACGCAAAGGAATTTTAGTAATTTAATTAATTGATTGGTATTGATTCGTGGAAAAGACGTTGATAGTATGGGAGTATGATCCTGCTTCATTTGCTTCTAGATTTTTATACATTTGCTTTACTCTGTTAGTATTTCTTATTAATGAATTATTAACAACAGGAGGATCTTACCGCCGAGACAACGGAGAAAATAATTAATGCTTTGAAGAATGGTCAAGAAAAACCGCCAGCAGGACCTCAGGTCTCGAACCGTTTTGCTGCAGAACCAGCGGGCAATCTAACGTCCTTAACCAGCCCCCCACCTGGTCCAGGATTTAAGATCCGATCTGATTTATAGAAGACAATTAATTGTTGTTTATATTAAAGTAGATGTGACTCGAGTAGGTCAAATAACTCTGCCATTTGTATAGCCAGATAAATTATATCTTTAGATCGCTACTAACTAGCTCTGGGATGTGTAGACTTATTACTCTTCTTGAAGATATACCTGGCAGACTATTTAGAGTGAATAAAAGCGTATCGTCAGAACTTGAATATTACTTGAATGAGATGTTATATGCAATTTATATGAAGCACAGTTATCTATTCACCTTATACCTGTAATTAGTTAATGTATTATAAGGTTTCAAGATAACTAAGTTTAATGCTATCTGTTTGTCCAAAATAAAACTATGAACAATGAATTCAAGAACCAAAACATGACATTCTATGATACAATTTTAGATATAATCAATGAATATTCGGTGCAAAATTACTTGTGGATACTTTTGGCAATGGATTTATGAAGCAGAGAAATTATTCTGATCGTTATTTATTGCAAACAAATTCACCTCATATACTAATTGTACGAAAGACATTAAATCCGGAATGAGCAGTAGATATGATGGTGCCTGGGCACTGCGGATGCCAATGTAATTCCTTTACATCTGTCTGACCCTGATGGACGAATAATAATTGAGGTGGTAACGACGCCAGCTGACTATCCTGCTCTTCCATACTATCTACTTCCACCGAAAGATCCCATTGTGCAATTTGATCATCGGCACCAGCGGATGCCAGAACAGTTCCTTCGTCAGGGTGCCATTCTACGCTCGTTATTGGCGCTGCGTGTTGTTTAAATGTCGCAACTGGCTTAGCACTGTCAGTACTGAATTGTCGCAAATCCCATATTTGTAGAATACCGTCGTCTCCGCCAGATACAATAAAACGTGATTCCTTTCGATTCCAGGAAATAACATTAACATCCGCAGTGTGTGCCTCTGCTGCCGTCAGCATACATGCTGCCTGAGGACTTGCTCTTGTATCCCAAATTTTTATGCTGCAAACAATATTATTTCATATTTCAAACAGTATTATAAATTGTACAAAGTATAACTATTCACGAAGTCTGAGTGCAAAGTACTATGAACATTAAATATACAAACAAAAGTATACATATAAAACCTTTTATCAACTGAACAAGAGGCGAGTACATGTCTTTCGTTCGGAGACCACTGTAGATCTTCGACGCTATGTGGAGCATGAGAATTATAAGGTCTTTGATCAACGAGCCAGTCCTGTGCTGTGCCACGACGCCAAATATGAATGTTGCCTTTGCAGTCACCAGAGGCGAGAGTCCCTTCTTCCGTAGGACACCAATCAAGACCATATCCTTCCTGCAGATGTCCTTTGAATGTGAATATCGGTTTTGCTCCATTGTCGCCTTGGTCAGTTCGTTTGCGATAATTACTGAGCAGTAAAGGATCATCTACAGCTCTCAATTGTTCGTTTAAATCCCAAAGGGAAACGCGCCCGAGTTCGCTCCAGCTTGCAGCCAAGATTTTATTCCCAACTTGTTTACATCTAACTCTGTTGACGCAGCCTTGATGTTTTATTGAGGCAACGGTCATGACGGGAGTTCGAGCTTCGTCATCTTCTTCATCGGTATCAGAATCTGATTCATTGTCTGAGTCTTCGGCATTCCGCGTAGTCCCATGCAAGTTTGACATCTTCATAACAAGCAAGTTATTAACGTGTGTTCTTGCCGCTTGTGTGCCAGCCAACATGTACATTGACATTGGATAAGTTTCTCTCGAATTTCCAAGCTCGTCTTTGATAATGTCAAAACTTAGACAAGGAGCTCCTGTTTGGGCTTGATGCAACATTTTGTAGGCGGAACGATCTGCTACTAACTCTTCTCCTTTTTCCAACGGCTGTCCTGGTAAGTAGATTTTACTTTTATCTTCGTTTTCATTGTCCTCTTCGTCGTCCATTTCTTCATCCTCATCTTCATCGTCATCGTCGTCGTCTTCCTCTTCTTCCTTGATATCGTCTTCGGCCATTCTTTCATCTATACTGTCCATGACGTCTAACATTACAAAAAATATAGAATTATTGAATATCTGCATCAAGCGCATGGTATGATTAAATGCCGCGCTTGGTTACTCCTTTTTTAAAAGAAGGGGTATGTAATTAAGGAAAAGTCTAGATAAATCTTTGTACACGGAAATATTGCGCTGTATCTTTCGTACATAAATCTTTGAATAAGACTCACTGGCTATTGACAGTAGGTAATTCACAGTACATGAATTCTAAACCTAACCTCAGATCTATACAAGTGTATACATAAGTCAACGATATTTCTCGGAATGATACGAAAATTTTTATAGAACTACGTATAACCTCGGATATTGTTATTATAATATGATATCTTACTATGCTTTGTAGTTTTTTACGAATATTTAATAGTTGAGAAGATCCGAGAGCGGCTATTCAATAATCTACAAACTGAAAGAGGTTAGGGCTGAGACCGCACATGCCTAGCTTACACGGTATGCACGTGTATACATGTATGCGTGTGTGATGTTGTGCTACATGGTGCTACGACGTAATATACCGGACTGAATACAGAGCATTGAAAAGGTGTTACCGGATAATTTTAGTGATAATTATCGTAAAATTTCTTGTCATTTTTTTATCAATGCCTAATATTATAGAGCTTCGACCTGATAAGGGTCTGATAGACCCTTACTTTGAAAAATATCAATTTGTTGATGATCCAATAACCATTTTAGAGAAAAACCTCGAAAAAGGTAAACAAACAACATAATAAGTAAACGTAAAACGCATATAAAATCTTTTACTTCTTTTCATTAATTTTTTCATCTCTGCATTATTTTACTAATTCAAAAATATCATTATTTACTAATTCTTATCATTAATGTATTTAATTCTTGAAAAGTTTTTCCTCATCTCGCCACATCGCCAAGTACTACATACATACTTGAATATATGTATAACCATTCAATATTTTGTTATCAGCGATTCAAATTCTTCCCAAGTCAAGATACAATATGTTGCTGACAAATCTGATTTACAATAGGTTTGTATAAAAATATAGAAACTTGTCTATTTTCAGAGGTGCTGCGAGTGGAACCTAATGCTTCCCAAGATTCTTGGCTTGAAGCAAGATCTTTTGCTTACCATAATCATTTGTACAAGAATCCATTTAATGGAAAATGTTATTTTGTCAACAAAGATAATGAATTATGGAACCTGGATGTAAATGGTACTTTAGAGTTGATACATGTCCTTACCAATTCTTCTGTGAAGTCTGATAGTCCTGTATACAATCCATCTTTAAGTTTTGCCTCTGAGACCATTATAGTAGGATCAAATGGTCATGAAAATTTGGAAATAATCATCAGAAATGATTCAAAAACATTGAAAACATTTTTATTCAGCGATGTAGAGCCTGGTATTATTCTAGATTCAGTCTGGGTTGACGATAAATCTTTAATCAATGTTGTAATGTGTTTTATAAATGAAGTTGGCGGTGAAAAATATTCCGAAATAGTTTTGTATTCATATTCTATTCATAACTCAGATCAGACAATATCAGATGTTAAATTCGTTGGTAAGAGAGTCCTGAGGGTGAAAGGGGCTGTTGAATGTGCACATTTGGAATCAAACGGAAATTATTTACATCTGACAAGCCAAGACTCTGCTAAATTTGTTCACGACTCTTTGAGCCCGATGAACAAAGATGTTCCAGCAGAAAACAATCAAGAAATAAATATACCAAAGTACTGCTGGTCGCAGGATGAAGATAGTCTCACTGTTTGGTTGAAAGTTTTTGACGGGGTTGATCAGAGTCAAATAAAAGTAGACATTAAGCCAAATAATATTCTTATCAAATGCCAAGATCTTATACTAATATCTGGAGAGAGTGAGCACAGATTCGACCCAAGTCTAACAACTTGGTCCTATGAAAAAGATGCCCTGAAAATTGATTTATTCAAAAACGACGTCGGAGTGATGTGGAATGAATTGATTAAAGGTGATACTGGTGGCGAATGCTTACCAAACGAGGCTTTAGCGGCTGAAGTACATAGCAGGTATATCGAACATTCATATCATACTCTGGATTCTCATTTTCATATGATCTCAGTGACTTTGCATTGCCAAATCTCATTTCATCTTCATTCTTGCTTCCAGATTAGCACATTTATGCACAGCTCAGCCCGACATCGAAGCAGGACAACCGATGTTGGGTCTCAACTCAGAGCAGCTTGAGGAATGTGATGTTCAAGAGAGAGAAAATCATTTTCAGAGAATTCATCTCGATTCACATAAGACTACACATTTGGCGATCTTAGGTGCAAACAACCATATATTGTTCACTCAAAAAGTAAAAGATGGACAGATTTTATGTTTGAGACACGACCACGATGGCTGTTTATGGATTGCTAGTGAAAGTACTGATGACGATTGGAGACTGAAGCATATTTCAACATTTCCTGGTTTTGGATACGTTGAAGCAAGTAAAACGAACAAAAAGTTTTGCGTTTCTGCCCCTGGTAAGTGTGGGCTGAGATTCTACTAAGAAATTCAATTTACTATTCTAAATATATGGGCTAAGTTCATTTGTATGATATTTCTCACAGATGGCTCGTATGTGGCTATAGTAGAACATGTCAGACACATTTTTCTGTACGAAAAACCCATCGGAAATTCACGAATAGGTCATCAACGTATTGTGGACTTAGGCTCTGAAGCGCAAGCCAATCCTGTCTTAGGTGCAGCAGCATCAGACCATTGTCTCTATTTGTTAACTAAGAGTAAATTGTACCAATTGGAGGTGAAACCTTAGCGATTACAAAAAAAAAGTGATACAAATTTTCAATGCAAACATTAGGTGTTCATAATGTTAGACCGAATGTTTAAACAGTTTACTGATCTCTTCACATGCTTTTTGTTCAAAACTTGAGGAATATTGTTCATCATATGTATTTTGTTTGAGATTGCAAAATTTGTATATTTGGATAGTTGGATAATGAAAAAGAGCTTTAGAGAACCGAAATCCGAACAATATAAGGTGAACTGGGTACCTGATCAAGATGAATGTTATTCATTAAAATAGTTTATTTGAATTTTCATGTTTATTGAAACTTGTTTTGTAAACTAATATACGTAGCCATGTTATATTTGCTAGCATCTTGAGATAATGAAATCTAGGTATACAAAAAATTTTTTAGATTTACCTACATACGTATAATCTGAGAATAAAGAATGAAATAATGTTATCAGTAAAAGTAATTAGGAACATAAATCAAATATGCGCAAATAGTGTATAACAATTACAAATTTATTTTTTTTTATATTAATTCATTGACAAAAATAAATATCTCTTTTTGTTTTTCATGAAAATAATTATACGTTACAACAATAATAATAATTCGTTTTTAATTAAAAACAGAACAATTTGCTTCAAATACCTCTACCTTGGAACTACTCGTTTCACTTTCAATTCGTTCATTGTTGTAAATAATATTCATGTACTTAGTATATGATTTACTGTAATCCCAAGCATCAAAAATTAGTATGAAAACTTATAAATACTTGGTTCATGTGCCCAGTAGTATCAAAATCAATAAATTTTAGTGCTATCGGTTTCTCAATAAGTTTAGATAACTTTACAGAAGTTAGAACAAACCAAGGTACAGAATTTTTATAACATACTTTAATATTAAATCATAAAAACTCAATGTTTATACTATGTATGACGGTAAATATTGACCATATATTATTGAAATAAAGTAAGTGCGATAATAATTATATCAGTCCAAGAAAAGTATCCATGATCCATGAAAGCATCAAGAAAAATCTTGGAAGAAAAAAAAAATAAATAAAGAAAAAAAGTAAAGAAAAAACCACAATTCCATTGAAATTGATTACCAGTTTGACTGAACTATATTATAAACGAGCAAAATCATACATTCTGTTGAAATTTATTTACGTGATATGGCAGTAAATCTTGCTAAAAGATTAAAATCATAATTAGTTTTAAGTTTACCAAATTTGCAAGGCTCTCGGAGATGCCTAACTCGAATTTTGATTACGTTAAACTGTTGGACGTTGATTGGATCCTAGATTTTAGCCATTTGTAAAACATTGCAATGAAACTTACTTGATATGAGCTTTCATTAATTTGATGCTACATTATCAGTCCAAATTAATATAGATACAAAAGTAATGTGGCATCGTAGTCAGTTTTTGTAAAATGAAGAATATCATTTGACTCAGTTGATCGGATTGAATCTGTGTAACTAGCACTATCTAATTTTCTAGATAATATTAAAATAATAGAAATAATTTGGGTACAGCCCTTAAAGTAGTTTGCATTGCATAACGCAATTTGACCGATCAATTGCAATAATCAATTATTTCCCAATCTACTATCACAATTATTTCAAATTCACACTCTTCTTATATACTACAATTTAAAGTACCGTTAGCAGACACGGTCTTACGGGGGACGACATTTAGCTTTGACCCGATCCGATAAATCATCTTGAGTCAACTCACGAGAGGGAGGCCAAAAGCAAACTACTCGTTTTGAAAAACTTTCATAAAAACTAGCAGCAGCTTCAGCTGGTCTATCGTTGTCGTACTTTTTCACATTTGTTTTGGAATTGAAATAATATTTGTACCCTGTGCTACGACTAAGATGACGAGACCAAGGTTGTGCAGTTCCTTTGAAAAAGATAATGCTGTTCATCACAAAGTAGTACGGCTCGTCTCTGCCGTTTTCGTTTAAATTAGTGCCTGGCAATGGTGCGTAGGTCATAGCTTGAGTCCCATTTTTCATCGTATGAGGTTCTAGGCACAAGTAAAGTCCATCCTCCAAGCCATTTTCCAATGGATATAAATTTTTAGCACGTACTTCAGCAAAATGTTGTCCTCTTGGTTTCCTCAGAGCAGTACACAATTTTTTTATCATTGCGGATCTGATAACAATAATTGGGATCAGTTTTAAATAAACATCTAATCTTACCAGATTTTAAACTAATAATAAGACTCTCACCTATCGCTCAAGTGCATCTGACTAATGTCCACACCGCCAAGCAAATAGGCATCCAATATATGAAGGGCGTGAGTTTTGTGCTGTGAACGACATTCCCCTCGCAATTCACTTGCCATTTCTGCATAAACAAGAGTGTCTGGTGGTAGTTCGAGCGGAATTGGTTCGCGCACCCAGGCTCCTCTTTCGAAACGAAATACATTAGATCTTCCCAGACCGAAATAGAACATGGCTAGTTGTTTGTCGGAATCATGCCCCGATATACTAGGCATACAAAACCAATCAAATGGAGAATTGAGTATCGTTGATTCAATATTTGATTTTGAAAGTTGAATATGTGGTGCTGCTAGAAAGTTCAGAGTTTGGTTCGTTATTAAGTTCTGCAGTCGTGCCTGCACATTACCAAGTCTAGGTACAGTACGAGTTTTAGGTGGTAAACCCCAATGAGCAAGACTCTCGTTTCTCATATCTGCTTGAGTCGGTTCTGTAAGTGTTGAATCGTTACAAAAAGCAGCTATTTTAACAAGCCCTATAATTTGCTTTCGTCCCAATATGTTATTGGAGTCTGTTAAATAGGCCTTGAGGTTTTTTTCGCTCTCTAATTCGCTTGGTGATACCAACTGCAGAACATCGTTATCAACTTTGCTTTTGCTGGGATGAAGCAGGTGCTTATTGACCTGAGACAAGTACTCTATCACCTCTGATACCTCTGGCCGTTTACCCTGGCATATTAAATATCTCTCAGAGTTTGCGGGACGAGATGTATTGGGCTTGAATATGCAGATTCGATCGAAGCAGCGGTACATTAAATATACAAGTCCGGCGCTGAAGTGTGTAAAAAGATCGAATAACTTGACAACAAAATGTCCGCCCTCTTTAACGACCATTAAAGCCACAAGACATTGGCACAAATATAATTGCTTGGATAATATTTCTTGAATATTTTCCTGTCCTTCGACGGAAAAGCCCCCATCAGCCATCATGAAATTCAACCCTTTGCCATCTGTCTCTTCCATTATAAGATCGCGGAAACCTTTTTGATTACTCGGATCGTAAACATCTCCGTTTTCTTTAGGTCCGTAATATGGATGGAAAGTTTCGCAAGGTCCTGCATAAAATTCATCAAGTTTGAAGTCGTTTTCGCCTTTCAAGGTGAAGCCAAATCCTTTAGCGTGCCATCTCTTTTTCCATAAAACATACTCGCTGAAGCCACCAGGACCTGCGCATACATCTGCAAAGTACAACAATTCGTTTGGATGAAGGCCCTTTGGCTCTGTGAAGATAAAATCACAGGCTTTATCGATATTGGCCATTTTAACAGCAGCACGATTCTGGAAAAATGCTCCCCGTATTGTCTCATAGGGATTAGACCTTGTTCTAGCTCTTCTGAGCTCGTTTCCATCTAGCCTGTCGAAAACGGATTTAGAACTTAAAACATCTTTCAAAACATCTTCGCTGCAAAAAGACAACTCGTTATCTATTATCAGCTTCTTCGGTCCAAAACCTAGCCAATCCTGTAGCTCTTCTATTGTTGGTGTTGCATAATGACTGTTAATTAACCACTCCATATCCTCTTGTACTTTTATCTCTTCTAAAGATGGGTCCCATTGTCGACTCGCTGCGTCTAGTCCTGGAATACGGAGGCCCAAACCTCTGCGGCCTCGTTGCGTAGACATTTCTACAGGCTCTATACGACCCTGGCCAGCTTTACCCAATCCAGTTCCAGATTTGTAGCCCATTTTAGCCATCATTCTTTCCGCCCTACTGCTTCCGGTCTCTGGATCCGTTGTACGGCTCTTTTTGGCATGATGTACAACGTTTTGTTCTGATCCTTGATTTTGGTGGCCACGTTTACGCCCTGATTTAAATTCTGTTTTGATTGTCATTTTTTGTGATCTATCTTCTGTTGGTGTTTCCGGTTCTGTATCTGAGCTGAATGATCTTTGGCTATAATCTTCTAGGTTTTCTTCAGGCTCAACAACAACATGGGTTTTTGTCTGTCCGCCAAAACCCACCCTGACTACTTCGTCTTCGCTGTCGCTTGTGTCTAGATTAAAATAAATTTTCGGTTGGTTTGTTTAATTTTTTATTTAAAGAAAAAGATGGACAAAGGGCAGGAACAAGCTGTATTTGTTTCAGATTAAGATGTACAGATTTTCTCATTTCATTTGCCATGAGTATTATTTAATTTAGATTATTACTTTTACGAACATAACCAATATAAACATTAGACTTACCGCTTAACCTGGATTCCATGTTGGATGAGGTTAAACTTGATGATGTGATTTCAAAGATCTCAATTAAAATATGTAAGGCGGGGTAGCCGATAATCACACAGCGACGAAAATGATGTATTTATTTTCTGTTATTTCACAGAAATCTTCTCGATGTAAATCGGTTATTTACCGCAGCACCACCGCCATTTTTGATTCCGACAATAAATAGACGGAAATTCGAATACGTAAAAACTCATTTCCGAACGATCACAGCGCTACCACTTTCTGTTTTTTTCCATTGTGTTTGCTTCTCTTGTTCTCCCCGAAAACATTACATACACCATGGATGTGATAATGGTCGCAGTAGAGTGCAGTGCTCAGCAGTGCTGGTGCAGTGCAGTGGAGGCACGGGTGGAGGTTGTCCGTTTGTTTGTTGATTACGATAGTGATAATTGTTGTTTGAACTGGCCTAAAACTTTGACTCCCAAAAAGCTTCTGAATTCTTATCGAATTTTTATAATATAAAATAAGAGCTTGCAGCTGTCATGTTGTCGAATGGTTGTTACGATCAACGATAAATTGTTGATAATCCGATGAACCCAACGACGTTTGTTTGAAGCCATATTATTACAACCAATAAACATAAATGTCTACAAATGATTTTATACAAGCTTTGAGGAAGCTGGATTTTCCTTGCTGCGCACGCGAATCATTATGCAGAATCGGTAAGTAGTAAATTGCAACAACATTTCCCTACAATTTATTATAGGTTAGAACGTAGGGAATGCAAGTCTGCTAACTGTTATGGCAATTTTCGGCGGCCTATATCTCAGAAATGAGATACGTTAAATTAATTTGAAAAGTTTCGAAATAATCTCTGAATCATCAACTACAGTCATTTATTTATAACAATTCTATTTGGAAAAATGTAGATTTTTAAGGGTTATGTGCAGGCACATATTCGAAAAAAAATTTACAAAATTTATATTCGTTGAGACAGAGAGGGAGAAGTGTAAAAAATGTCTGATGAGACCTTACAGTCGAATTGAACATTTTGTACAAATTTCAGATTTTTTCGATGGTCAAGTCTCTTAGAAAAAAATGCTCAATTTTTCTCCTCGGGCACCACAGCGTTTGAATGAACCGAAAATTTCTCATGTCTTATTATGTGTTTATGTATATATATAGCAATAGTGCGCTTGTAATTTTAATATCAAAGCACTGGGTACATTGAAGGTGAATAATAATTTAAAATAGACTAGAATGTTCGATGCAATCAATTTTTTACAACCGGTATAATTTTTCTCAGAGATGCTGTGTGCAAGACCCGGGAAGCAGATGGATCTGCAAATGGATTTAATATCAGAATTTGTCTTTGGTGAAATTGAGAGGCGTAAAAAACGGGCAATACCAGCAGCTATACAGGAATTACAACTAGTAGAAGTATTGAGTGACTTTTTTCAAAGTCCTGGCGGTAGTCCCGCAGTTCGAAATGCTGTTTTCTTGTCCTTATTTCCTGCCGAAAGTTCCAGGCATACTATATTGGGGAATCTAGTCTCACTGGCAATTGCCACACAAAATAAACCAGTCCTGAACGCGACTGGTATATGGATGCAGCAGTTAGGCTCAACCTCTATTCAGAGTGTTGGATTAGCTCGACATATTTTACAAGATTACTTTGTCCTGACTCCAAACACTGTTGATAAACTGAAGCAATTACCTGTCTTAGCTCCCCATTTCACAGCAAACCTGCTTACTGCTATTGGAGAAGTTTATAAGGACAGAAATCCACCCACAGAGTTATTGAAGCTCATCGGAGATTGGATAGACGAAAATCCCAGTTTATTATTGACTTCTTTAATGGACAACCCAGCTTTGCCAACTGGAGGAATTCCTATGACTCCGATAACACCAATCGCTGGGCTTTTTAGGTCCAACTTATTTCCTTTTTTCTTGTTTTTATTTTGTCGGCAATTTTTACGTTTCCTTCATTCATTCTTGTTGCACAAAATTTTAGGTGGTGCGTGCTCAGCCCATTACGACACGATTCTTTGTCTCCTGAAGACGAAGACGCCCAGCAAAAATTTTACTCAAAGATACAACAACTTTTGATGGACTCGGTACTTAGACTGAAAAATAGCGGAAGCAACAAACACGCTATTTCGGCACAACATCTAGCAGCTACTGCCCGTGTATTGACAAATATTCCACACTTGCATCTGCAATCTGCGTCACGTGATCTCGCACTGGAGAGACTGGCACAAGCTGTTAGCGCAGCAATGTCTGCTAATTGTATATATGGAAATAAACGTAAGAAACTTATTCATGAATGAAACTAAATCCAGGAATTTGACAAAAATTGATTGAATCTCTGATTTTAGAAGAATTATTGGCTCTACTACAACCATTATCGTATCAGCATTTCCTCATAGAATGGACTCTGCAAACAAATACGTCTAAAGCTACGTAGTTTTCATATAGTGCCAATTTAATTTTGTCGAATTATTGTACAGTTTAGCTTTGTAAGACTTGTAATAAATTTCATTTTTTCTCTATTATAGAAACAGTATCCGTCTGTTTTAATGCCCTTTTCGTAATCAGTTTCAATCGCGTGCGGCATATTTAGTTTACAATATGAATTAATGGTGAAATACAACAGGCCATACTTGAAAGATAATTATGAAGTTTATACAAGATATAAGGATTTAATTCAAAGCAAAATTACTGTTGTAGTCAAAATTTCATTTAAAACGGTTTGAATGTTCTTTTTATCTTTAGCTGTTGCAATTTCTCTTTATCCTGCTCGAATTTCTTTCGTAACTCGGCCAAATCTGTAAAAATTAAAATTAACGTTGAATTATCTTTGTTTATTCTTTCTAATTTCGAGCTTGAAATGCATTACAATGTTGGGATTTAAAATATCATTTGCAAACTTACTCTGCTTTTTTGATTCACGAATTTGGAAGGTGTAAAAATTGAGTAATTCTTTCTTTACATTGCTCTTTGCCTGTTTCTCTCGAACCTTTCCTATTGCTGATTCTGTTCTTATCAATGCTCGTTGTCCTCTTTTTTTCTTGCCAGAAACAGTGACCCACCCATCAGCATCTTCTCCATTCTCAGCCTTCGCACTTTCTTCTAATAATCTATCCTCAACACGCTGGTCATAGCTGTGCATGTACTCCTCTATCTCCATCCGAGTTTTTTCCTCGTCGCAAACAGTCTCGTTATACTGTTTGCACCATTCTGAAAAATTGAAGAATATAATTAACGGAATATTATTCATTGCATAACATGAAGCAAAAAAACAAAAAAAAAACAAACATCATGTGGTGGTATGTAATATGCAAGAAAGTGTATTTCAACTCACTTAAAATACCAGTTTCAAAATTTCCTATGGGACGTAATGTCAGAACATAATTTTCACGTAATAATAATGCCTTGTCTAGTCCAGATTCTATCTCAAAGACTATATAACAGACTTTGAATCCATTTTGAGATTGTTCAGATCTTGGTGCAAAATTGACAGATTTAACGGGACCGCAAATCTCTGTGAATGCATTTTTGAGACTTTCGGCATAGATGTAAGGAGGGATGTTTAGAATGAACAACGTTCGACCCTTCGGATATTGGGGCTCTTGTCTCCTCAGAGAATGTTCCTTGACAAATATTTGATGACGATCTGAATTTTGTTCATCATACTTTATCCAAAACACTACGAAATGTGAAAATTTTTAGGTTATTAAGGTTATGAATGATATTAGAAAAACGAATTTTATATCACATTTAGAATACCTCGAAAACCGTTTGTTTTTTCTTTATTCACTGTCATTATTTTTATTTATAATTATTGACAAGGTTTCAACTACACGTGGATCCTAACCCAGAAATGTTTGAAGAGCTTATCCGTACTCCAGATTCGGACCACTGATCACATAGTTTATGAACTCACCACTACCACAACGAGGGCGTTACCTTCTGGACTACATGTGATTTAAATTGGCATTCGTGGTGCCAAATGGTATTGTTCACGTCGTTTTTAAAAGAAGAGATTATGATTGAAAAGAAGCTTATTAATTGTTAATTGTATGTGTATCTTGTATTGAGGAAGAATAAACAAATCTATTCGTGTACATACATATTTCATCTACCTTTATTTGATACTAAAAGAACACGAAATGCAATACATACAATCCCATTATATACACAATTTATGAGATTTAATATACAATAATCAACATGATACTAACTATGTACATAAAATAACGATTCACTGCGAGGTGGATTTCATATTTGTATTTCTCTAAACGTTCATTACGTCCATGATACTATACTAACATATACAACTGTTATCCCAAAATATAATACTATACCCCAAAGCCACAGAACTCCAACTACACTTTTGCCAATTTTAATCTGGAGGCTGATTTAGTCATGACTAAAAGAATTCTGTATGATAAAATTATAATAACATTCCAAAGTATAGAAACAAAGGCTCATTTTTTACACAGAATAATATCTGAGCTCCAAGCTATATAAATATGAAAAACTACTATTTGGACTGAATGTAAAATGATCAAAAATTTATGCAGATCAGAGTTAGTAATTCAGTCGCAAGATCCGTCTAGCCATCCGTCTCGCCATCTTTGATTAACTAATTTACAATCGAATAAAGGTTTTCCTAATTTTTCATTAACTTCATTGTGTATACCGCAAAGCCATTGGCTCAATTGATGCTGGGAGTCAGTCTGCGGTGGCGATTTTTTAAGTTGTACTTGAAGATCTTCTGCGCATGTGGTACATGGATAAAATTTAGATAAGATTTGAAAGAATTTGGTCATATCAGTGCTCTGTTCACTCGTGGGTTTTTCAGGATAATAGGCAGCCATTGTGTGGAGTAAAGCCCATGTTTTTGAACCCAATTCATCTTTATCAAGAGGACAATTGGCTCTGGGATTCGTAAGTCCTGTAGACTCTGGCTGCGTCACGGAGCCTTGATCCTCTCTTATCTTTTGGTCCGTTTTCTGCATGGTAATAAATTGTATTTTAACATTGAAAATTAGTGTTTCTATCCGTACTAAAAATGCCAGATAGAAACGTGTAATAATTTGAAGATCATCAATTCTGATGATTAATGAAGAACGAAATTGATTCGACCTTGCAAAGTATAGAATGGTTAGATTATTATCAGCGTACGTCTCAAAATAATATTTGTAGATGATGAATTTCATCTCGTTGTATATTACGTATGAAAATAAAAGTTACGGAGCGGCTGATGACATGATGCAATATTAAAGAATATCGTAGCTTCATGTTATGTTTGGTTAGGTTTCAGGTAACAAAAAAAATAAAACTTACTTGTTCTGAATCGAATGTTTGTTTTTGTATTTTTGCCCATGTTTTGAAATCCGTACAAGTTCTGCAGGGCTTTTCGAAAACCATATCAACTGAGGTAACATTAAAACCGATAAACGATAATTATTTCATGTCTACTAACTGACATAACCTATTGTGTCACAAGCTAATGTCTAAAGCATTGAACATTCAACATGCATAGACCGAACGACGATGTATAAGATTAGGACCACTGTGCGATATCCGAATCTTCTAATTTCTGTCACTATCGAAAAGTCGCGTTCGAATCTTCGGTAATTTTTTTTGTTTGTTTTATCCACGATTGTGTCCCACGTGCTTATTTCAACTTGTTGAAATAAACACATTTGAAGAAAATTTCATTAAAAAAATGTCTAATAAAGAGGCAAAGAAAAAGGTCAAGATTTACAATACGAAAAGAAAACATGATCCAGAAATAAAGATAATAAAGAATCTCCAGACTGCTTACGAAACGGTTGGTTTATCCAGAATTATCATATCGGTATTTATAACCTATAATTCGAAGATATTCATCAGCTTCATCTAATTCACTTTTCTTTTTAGATTGATATTTCAAAAGTTAAGAATTTCTCTGATCTACCATTGTCTCAAAGAACGCAAAGAGGTCTCAAAGAAAACGACTTCCTAGTGCCAACCGACATTCAACGACAAAGCATTGGTCTAGCATTGCGAGGATTCGATATTTTGGGTGCCGCTAAAACTGGCAGTGGAAAAACCTTAGCCTTTTTAATTCCGGTAAATATCTCACTTCTTTCGAGAAAAAAAAAAATGAATTATCTCAATCATTACGTCAATTTTACAAATTTTTACAATGAATGAACTTCCAACTGCATGAATTTACAATTTAAAACCATGTGTTACATTTAAGTATTCTTGTTGAACAGTTAAACAATTTATTCATAATAGATTCTAGAAATTTTATATTGTAAACAATGGACAAGATTAGACGCCGTCGGAGCTCTTGTTATTACGCCAACTAGAGAGCTGGCCTATCAAATATACGAAACATTAAGAAAAGTTGGACGTTACCATGATCTTTCAGCCGGTCTTATTATAGGTGGTAAAGATTTGCATTTTGAAAAAAAACGTATGCATCAATGCAATATAGTAATCTGCACGCCTGGTAGATTGCTACAACATATGGATGAAAATCCATTATTTGACTGCGTAAATATGCAGGTATTTGCCATTCTTTTAATCAAATCTATAGTCTCTGTCATGATAAATGGACTAAAGAAACAATTCCTTCAAAAACAAAAGTTCCGATGCTACTTTTGACCGATTTATATTCATTTTAATGTTTTTTTATTCCAGGTGTTAGTTCTTGATGAAGCTGATCGATGTTTAGACATGGGATTTGAGCAAACAATGAATAGCATTATTGAAAATTTACCATCCGAGCGACAAACGCTTTTATTTTCTGCCACACAAACAAAGTATGTGCGTGATATGGTAACTTAATAGACAATAATTATTCACAGTAAGATTTTCAGACCAAATATTTACTGTATTTTTCCTATCATAGGTCAGTAAAGGATTTAGCCAGATTAAGTTTACACGATCCTATGTATGTGTCTGTTCATGAACATTCGGCACACAAAACCCCTGAAGGCTTGCAACAGAGTTACGTTGTTTGTAATTTGGAGGATAAATGGTCAATGTTATGGTCCTTCATTAGGAATCATCTTAGACAAAAAATACTTGTTTTTTTCTCCAGCTGTAAACAGGTATTAAAGATTATAGCTAGATTCACTCTATGCATGAGTATCGGGGTGTGTTAAATAGTTTTAATTTTTCTAGGTGAAATATGCCAATGAAATGTTTTGCCGTTTGAAACCAGGAGTAAGTTTGCTAGCATTATATGGGACGCTCCATCAGCTTAAAAGAATGGCCATCTATGAGGCATTTTGCAAAAAACAACACGCTGTACTTTTTGCAACTGATATCGCTGCTAGAGGATTAGGTAATTTTTTATGAATGATTATTCAATGAAGAAATAAACCAAAGTAAAGCAGACGTTTGTATACTAAACTAGATCTCTGTTATTTATTGTTTACGTGAATTGCTTCAGCCTCTATCTTAGTCTGGTAAAAACTTACTATACATTCAATTCCTACAATTCTAGATTTTCCGGCAGTAAATTGGGTAGTGCAAATGGATTGTCCAGAAGATGTTAATGCTTATATACATCGAGCAGGCAGAACAGCCAGGTTCCAACGAGGTGGAGAATCATTATTGGTTCTACTACCAAGTGAAATAAATATGATTGAGCAACTGGAGCAGCATAAAATTCCTATCAATGTTATCAAGTAATTGAAACCACAGCATATAACTCAATCTGTGTAATTTTCTAGAATTGCAATACAAAATGATGCTCCTTCTCTATTTTACTTCGGTACTAGACAGTAACGTTTGGAGGGACTCATACATTCTTTAAAGTTTTCATGTATATAATTAGTTAATAATATTTGCAGAATTAATCCAAATAAACTCCAATCCCCGCATCGAAAGATGGAAGCATTACTTGCTAGAGATGTAGCATTGAAAGAAACAGCCCAAAGAGCTTTTGTTGCTTATGTAAAATCTGTTTTCCTCATGAAAGACAAAAGTATATTTGACGTGCATCAATTAAATACAGATGCTTATGCTAAGTAAGTTTTTCATGATTCTTATAATTACAGTGAGATCTTTTATTATTTAGTTATTTATCCAAAGTAATGCAATTTTCAAATTGTATTTTTTCCAGATCATTAGGCTTGGCAATACCACCAAGGATACGGTTTCTTCAAAAAATTAATAAAGCTATAGAAGATAAACGTGCAAAGAAATTAAACAAGAAGAACCAGGCTGTTCTCAAACATGATAATGACGAAGAAAATCTTCTTACAATTAAATTACGGCAAAACCAGAAGAATAATGACGGCGATTTAGATAGCGATGAAAAAGATGATTCTCTCACTGGTTCCGACGATAAATCATATGATGATAAAGACAAAGCATATCATGCCAATGATATGAAGGATCAGAATGATACATTTTTCGGCAATGGTAATGATACAATATGTTTAATAATAAGATATAGGTACCTATTTATAAATTATGTTTATCGTTACAGCAATTTTAGAAATTCAATACATTTGTTCACATTTAACCTGTGGAATTGTTTGAATGTTGTATCATCTGCAAAATTATAGACTCTTATCTGTCTTTCTTAATTTTTGAGATTCTAGTATTAAGAATTGAACTCAATTTTGTGTGAACGAGCTTTATTCTTGTTTGTATTTCATTTATAGATGATAGTGATAGCGATGAAGATATTCTGAAAGTAAAACGTAGAGATATACAAATTGAAGACGGTGATAATTCTGTGAGTGAAGATACGGGAGAAGATGCAACTGAGAATTTAGACGATACAATCACATCAAAGAAAAAAGTTGTCACAAAAGCCGCAATTGCTAAGAAAATTTTGAAGAAAAAGATTATTCCCAACAAGAAAACAACTTTTGACGATGAAGGCGAGGTGTGCATATTTCATACTTATTATTTATACAATATATTGTTCTCTTATGAAACTAGATGACTAGAAACTAGAAACTAATATATTTTTTTTCAGGAGATTGTAAACCCTACCAAATCAAAAATGTCTGAGATGGCACGTGAGTATGAAAATGAGGATCGCTCCGGGATTGATATAGAAAAAGCCAGGGAGATTCTTCGCGAGGAAGATCGTTACGATAAACAACGCTTCAAAAAACAAGTGAAAGAAAAACATAGAGAAGAGAAGAAGAAATTAAAGGCTAGTAAGAAAAATATCGATAAAGAGGAAGAAGAGGAAGAGGAAGAAGAAGGTTCAGAGGAAGAAGATAACAGCGATGGATATGAACCAGATCTTTCCTGGCTTCCTGATCCAGATAAAATTTATGGTAAACGCGAAGATAGCAGTGCTGTTGAATCTGACAATGATAGTGAGGCAGCACAAGAAATCCATAGGTAATTTTGATTTTATTTTGGACGGGTACTATTTTATAACAAAAACCAAAATAGGTATCTACGATATTTATAATTCATATCAATCGATTTATAAGATAAGTGTATTTACAAGGTATTTTTCTTATGCCTCATAATGTATTATAATTTCAGATTACCTAAAAGAAAACTATTAGATATTGAAGACGAAAACTATAAGAAAAACAGTAAAAAATCTAAATTGTTGGACAAGAATGTTGGTCTCAGTTTACTCGAAGATGAAGAACTTGTTTTACAACTCTTGAAGAATCGATAACCTTAGTATAAGTATGTAACTGGCAATTACTTTGTGAAATCAATAATAACTTCTGAGTTTTGTATGTAAATTTGTTAATGATCTCAATTTATTTTACTGACTTATAAAATCGTGTGATCAAGAAAGTATTCCACGTAACTGATATGTTAATTATCTGCACAAAATTGAGATTTCTGGATAGCAAAATTATTGGGAATCTACATCATAATTCATTGAAATGTTATCAAGTTTTGACATTTATTTAACTAAAACATACAAATCAAGTACATTACTATGTATTTTGTTTACGATTGTATCTAACAAATATATCTAATAAATATTAGATACTCAATAATGTGTATTATTCATATGAAATAAAAGTTATTAAATATGTATAAGACCAAAAAATCAAAGCCGTGGACCACAATATATCAGATCATTGTTATAAAATTATTTATGATTTTTTCCAGGATAGTTATATGTATAAGAAAAAGGTGTAAAACTGACCCATTATAATCGCAGCATTCTGTATTAGTCAAATTTTCGTAACATTAACAAGTGAAAATTCGATCTTACACATAAACCTCATGCAACGTTACATTATGAGGAGAAAAAAAAATAAGTTAGCTGAATGTTTTGCTAATTGAATTAGTAAGAATATATATTTATATACATATGTATACATATATTATTATACTGTGCATACATATATATATATACATATTTGTATGTATGTGTGTATATAGCATTCTTTAATGAGCATGTGATTGCAAAAGGTGCATTTATGCGTCATAATCACCCTCAAACGAAATTTTTATTCATTTATTTGTTTTTTTTTAATAAATTTGTAGAATCAACACAAATGCCATTACATAGGTTTTTTTTTTCAAAGCAATTTTCAAGTATACGAGCGGACTGGGTGAGGGAGGTATGTAGTGATGCTTGTAAAACCAATTAAAACAAACGTGGATAATAGACATCAAAACTCTCGCGCATTTGATATTGTATATATATATATGTATAATTTTTTTTTTTAATTATTTTTTTATGATTTTGTTTTTATCTATCATCTATTGATTGTTGTTTGATAATTATTATTATTATTATTATTATTATTATTATTATTATTATTATTATTATAATATACAAGGCATTTATTGAAAATAATTCTAAGGTTTAGATTTTTAAGTGAAATTTCGTTTCAAAGTATGCAAAGTAGCCAAAGAAATCAACCTTATTTTTAGCCAATTTAGCGAATTTATTTTGTCAAAATTATTAATTAATATAATAAATGACACTAATAGAATGTTTTAGTAACTATTCCGCACAATAGGACGAATACGAAGCCTAAAACTAGGTATTTATTTATTTTATTATTTTTTTATTCAATTATTTTCTCAGCTCTTTTTTCTTCTTCCTAATAGTTACATATATATTATAAACACGTATCACCCTTGGTATATTCCACAATTTTTATTTCAATTTTTATTTCTCATCAAACAACTCTCGCATCATATATCTACTTACATATACAATGAATATAGTATATATATGTATGTATGTATATGGATACAATGTAATATACCAATAGCAGATGGGGTTTAAAAAAAAAAAAAAAGTCAAAAAGAAAAGAAAAAAAAAATGTAAATAATTTTATAATAGTGCAGATTTTAATTGCATATCTTATATCTTAGGCAGCTTTGGGGCTGTAACCAAGGGATTGTTTTGCTCAAGAAATTTTCTACCTGCTGTTTTATAGTCGTAATTGCAGCCGTGAACCTCGGAATACCTATGAGCGGAGCAAAATAGATTTCCACAACGGCAATTGTAGATGTTTGTTATATTTAGGCGCTTGTGGCAATGGAAGCAACGTGTTTTAACCGTTGATTTTTTTGGAGGATTTGAAATAATAGACTGTACATTCTTTTTATCTTTTGGCGGACTTTTTTGCACTTTACCCAATATCTGTATATGTTTATCCAAACAAGTATCGTTAACAGGGAAATTTGGACGGTACAAAATATCTTCCTTATCGTAACTGTACTCATCCGATGAAAGAACAGGGCTCGTTACTCTGCCCAAGATTTTTATTTGCTTTTCAAAAAATGCAGCATCAGAGGGATTTGGATTATACAAAGAATGTTCTTTATCGAAATTGTAATTATCAGCAGCTAAAACTGGACTTTTAACTCTGCCAAGTATTTTTATTTTTTGTTCTATACCAAGTTCCTCTAATCTGCTCGAAGACGAAGGTTTAAAACCGTTAGATTCCTGGTTATCTACTTGAAAGATATCCTTCGTACTAAGTATAGGACTTCTAACACGACCTAGGACCTGCAATTGCGGCTCCGCTCCGCTGACTGTTTGCAATTCAGCAGTATCGAGCTGAAGATAACTAGATTCTCCGCTGTCATAACCAGATGCTTCCCCTATTCTACTCCCATCATTTCCAAAGCCAAATAGACTGTCTTTATTTTCATAATTTGATTCAAAAATGTCCTTGGTATTAAGCACCGGACTTTTTACTCTACCTAAAAAGTGAACGTTGGAATCATTACCCGAACTGTGTAATCTACCCTCGGCATTATCATATTTAGGAAAGCTAGTTTCTCCATTTTCAAAACTTGACTCGCCAAGTTTGTGAGCTATATAGTTACGTCCCGTCGTTATTCTGTTGTAAAGAGATTGATGAAATAATCTCGTTTTGTCAGTAGCATTGAAATTGGTGAAATCTTTTTCCGATTCGTAGTCGTAAGCTGATGTTTCAGACATGCGTTGCGCCAACAAGTCGTTAACATTTTCCATACAGATACTATGATCAACGAATCCATTTTCAAACTTTGGATTCTCAATTATATGTTTACCACTAATATTTTCCTGGCTAGCTTCGCTACTTTTGTGTTTAGAAAAAATATCTTCGTATTCAGACTTTGAATCAGCATCAGATTCTTCATAACTACTCATCTTTTCTGACATAAGATCGTAATACGATTTCTGACAAATCTTCAAATCTGGACAGGTCTTAGGCCGTTCGTGATCCGTAAATACCAAACCGTATCTCCGTAATCTGAATCTACTTTTGGGGGTGCCCTTAGATTTGGAAAGTCTTTCTGAAGGGAGCTGCGATATGGCGACAGTTGTTGATTCTGTAGATGTTACAGTTATCGGACTTTGAGAAAAGTTTGTGTCCAAGGGATTCTCTTCTTCCACAATAGCTATACTTGACGAGGAGCATTCCATGGGCATATTTTCGTGATTTGATAAAGTGGGGGAATGCCGGTGCGATCTATACGAATTAGTGTCACTAAAATTGTCAAAACTCTTTCTACGCAAGTCAGGCAAAGTGAGATCTTTGTCTGTGTTTTCTTTCCGCTGCCAATTTGTGGGGTCGTATCTTTCAAAGTTAGCGTTAAGATACATGTTATTGCACGGGTCTATTGGGAACGGTTTTGATTTACTGTTGGCCAATTCTTGTTCGCGCTTCTTTCTAGCCATCATTTCGCTACCGATATGACCAAAATTTTTAGTCTGAGATGCCATTTCGCTTCCTATGGAGCCAAAGCCTTTGTGATTAAATGTTAAATCGTGATTTATAGGGTCTAACTTATTAGGCACAAACTTATGAGATACAATATCATCGTATTCCTTGTTTGAAGGCATTCTCAACGCGTTATAGTACTCTGGTGGTAAGGATTTGAGCTCTTTAGGTTTACGGATTAAATATTTTTTGGGCATACTGGTCAAATTAAAACTCGCAGAATTAGGGTCAGGGAGTTTCGGAGCTGCAATCGGAGGCAGGAGGGTAGTATTTCTAAAATTTTCTTCCTCTCTGCATGTAACGTCGAGCTTATTTGAGTTTGCCAATGAATTAACACCGGCTTTTTCGTCTTCATCTTTTTTCTTTGATTTCTTCGACTAGAACACAAAAATCAATTATATCTCATGCTTTTTTGGCTTGTACAAGGCAGCCTTTGACATCAAAACGTATTCAAGATAAACACCTTCTGAAGCGATAGCTTCTCCATTTGTTGTCTTAGAGCGTGCATCTTTCCCATCGTTGTAGAATTTTCTTGCAATCTTTCAGCAACTTCTTCGCAATCGGAGTCAGAAAAAATGTTTCTGCGGACAAAATAGATGAATTAAAAAACTAAATAACACAAAATCAATAACTATTTCATGCTAAAAATATCTCTCTCAATTGAAAATTTTCATAATATACATTCAAATAGTATTTTTCACAACGAATAATAAGTTATACCTGATCGAAGATCCACTCCATGAATCAGCAATGGGTGAGTAGGTACCGTCGTCATTTTCGATCACTTTAAACAAACTAACAGAGTCTCCTTCTCTGAATACGAGTACAGTTACTCTACATCCAGGTGGCAACTGATCCATCATATTTTCTCTGTAACAGGAGGTTGTTTTCAATGTTGTTTAATGTTGTACGGAATATAGTGAGTCAAATGGTGAATAAAAGTGATTAGATAATGCTGAATGTTAAAGCAGGAAAAATCGATGGAGCTAATGTTTCATTTTAATTTTCATTATTGCATATGCCGAGGTATTTAGTTACACTAACTTGTTATTTTCAACAAATTCCCGAAGTTCCCTGATGGAATAATCGTCAACTTGTGGTAAACGACGTGTGCTAATCGGTCCGCCTCTCATTGACAAGACTAGCTTCAAGGTAGCACCTTCTCTTATGTTGTGTTCCGAAAGTGTGCTAGAATCAGCCAGCTCACACAAATTATAAACTATGTTTTGCTGGGAAACTGGAATACCTGTAATAATTGAAGAAAGAAAAAAATGAATAATTAAATAAAAATGTGAAAAATGTCTGAATCCACACGATTTTCCATAATAAAAAATTAAACAGATTCAATAAATAATCTATACTATATGAGATATAAACACAGACCAATCGAGTGTAAAAATATTATGTAATATATTAATTTTGTAAGTTTTTTTTTCTTTTCTTTTTTTCAATACTATCTAAACAAGATTTTTGCCTAATGAAATAAGAATGAGAATATGTAGGTATGTTACGTTGAGTATAATTGTCGAAATTTTTTAACACACTGTCTCACATAGATCTCTTTGCTTTGTGTGAAATAGTTATTTTAGTAGATTATAAGTTGTAAAATTGACTTTTCAATATTTGTTTACGACATGAATGAAACTTAGATAGTATACTAGTTTAATGTTGTTTTATTTATTTCACTCACCTTCGACG
Organism: Macrophya alboannulata; assembly: GCA_949628255.1. NCBI lineage: Eukaryota > Metazoa > Arthropoda > Insecta > Hymenoptera > Tenthredinidae > Macrophya > Macrophya alboannulata. Next base: position 10,671,010 of record OX451207.1, on the reverse strand, counting down.
CGTTGAATTTTTTGTTTTATGAAACCTATAGTATCGTTTGGTGATACAGTCATTTCAAAAGCAAGTCCCATTAATGTTTCTATATAAATTTCAATAGATCCTTCTCCGCCAGCTGCCTCTTCGGCACCTGACGGCATCCACGGCCTCCATTTATGCTCTTGAGACATGCTGTCAAGTTTGTTTTTTGTTTTATTTTATTTATTATATTTTTTGTTTTTCAAGTAGATGGAAATGGCGACTGATAACTTTGGACCTTTTATTCCTCCAGCAATTGTTTTTTATTTTTTCTGTTTTCTATTCGCAACAGGAAGAAAAAAAAAAAAAACACTGTCGCAGTGATTTGTATTATATTTTATGATAAGCGTGGGCCACGTAACCTGTGTCGTTATTCTGCGTCATTTTATTTTATTTAGTTTTATTTTATTTTTGTTTTTGTTTTAGTATATTTATGCCCAAATATCTTGGCCCTGATTATTCTTGTTTTCGATTAAGAAGTGACACTAAAAATTATACTTCTCTTTGTTAGTTTATTGGAAAGGTGCCATTTTGTTAACGAACGATTATAAAGCACGAAGAATTTAAAAGCTTATAAAACTTTGTTTGCTCGCCGTGTAAGTATGTATTTGCGTATGTGAAAACGGCGGACTGTTTATATTATAAACTTTTCTTGTAGTATTATATTATGGGTTCGTAGCTACAGCTACCTGATCCGTGAAGTGTTTTAAATCCGCTGGTTCGTTCTTAATACACCTGGAAAGAATCGCGTTATTAGCAAGTTTAACGACGATGATTCACATCCTGGGAATGTTCAACCAATTAGAGAAATATCATTTCTTTGTTGTTTTTTTTCCTTTCTTTGTTTGTTTTTTTTTTTTTATTTCTTGTCTTTTTTTTTTGTTCTTTGCTTTGAATTTTGGCTATTATTTTTTCGTTGCAGTTTACTAGCGATCCTACGATCGCAGATTGTAGTACATCGCCATTTTCTTTACTCTGACTTTTATGTCTGGCCTAACATATTTCACAATCTTTTTAACAACACTATTGATTTTTGTATAAAGTTACTCACCATTTTGGTAATGATAAAAATATAACATTTCTATCCTCTTATTTCAACGTCAAAAATATTTACCAATTACGTTTCAACTCTTCACTGCTTTATTTCTATACTCTGTTTTGATTTGTCAAAGTGGCAATATGGAAACCTTGCCACTAAATATTTGCCGATTATCTTAGCCCAAATAACGAAACGAAGTAACAAGATTCTCACAATGCCGACTTAAATTCATCTTTCGATATTTATTTTATATTTGTCACCGGCTCATACACTCAATTATTTACTAATTACGTAATTAGTTTCATTCCTCTACAGGTTTACGGTTTTTTTTCTATTGGTATCAGTGACTGAACTAAGGTTTGGCCTGAAGTTACTTGCACTTTGTGTTCCGCACGGGTGCAAAATCATGGGCGTACACCACTGATCTCTATTAATACATGCATAGTATAGCGTGGTATAGGTATATTAGACTTCAGTGGCGTACTGGCATACTGGCGAACAACGATATTCGTTTGGCGAACACATGACGCAGGGCACTTACTTACACCCATGGCCCTTGGCTTCGAATTGTCAGGGCATTTTCACAGATGGCGATACCATAGAAAAATTCAATAAAATGACTAGCAGATGGCGTTAGGAGTATTAACTTTGCACCGCTCATGATTGCAGCGCGCGTAAATTTCAAGCTTCTTTATTTGTTCGACAGATTTGAAAACAATATACAGAGGAACGACAGAGGTCAAGAGGCTCGTACCTCCTTCAATTTCTGATGCAACACTCAATAATATGTGCAATTATATGGATTTCAAAATGAAAGAACTATCTTTGCCTATATTTAGTAATAAATATTTGATACAAGACTCTGTACTAATGATTCTACAAGACAAAAATTCGATCCAGATTTATCTGTATTTGAAAGATTCGAACCACATTCTATCAGCTTTTATAAACCTGTTTCAGCGGGGATATAACTGAGCGATTTATTTTTATTTTTTATAATCTAATATTGACGGTAATTATATCTGCGCGTAGAAGCAGACTGATTATATTATATAATTATGAAATATGAATAACCCGCGCAGTTAATCTTGCAGAATATTATGGCGGGAGAAAGAGAACTCCGCAGTTTTCTCTAAGAACGAGACCTGAAAAGAATTCACACAATAAAATATGAATTGCTCGGCACTTTGGTATAGAATCTGGTGGATGATTCTATAATTCAAAGGAACCAATTAATTGGACGATCGCGCTACGCAGTTAACAGCCAATACAAATTTCTTCTTGAGAGTTATACCTATATATAAAATTATATTTAGGTTAGACTGCGAGGCTTTAGATATTTTATAACGAGAATATGTCCGAGGTGAAATTGTTCGATGGTATTTAAACACCAAAATTTGTGAGAGCTGAAATTATCCAGTGTACCGAACGTTGTTATACATATATTTGAACAGTCACCGGAGTTGGTCTAATTACAAGAGTATCTTCTATACAGCTTGAAATTGAAACGAAATTTCACGGCTTAATGAGAAGTTGATATTAATGGCCTTCCCAGCTCGCGCAATTCGTGTTTAAATTGTTTCAAATGTGTTCTCACTCAGGCACCAAAAATTTGCTCAGAAGCCTATGTTTCGATGTATACGGTGACGAATAAAGTTATAACGTTGAGTTATTCCACAAAAGGTGCAACAGACGTTAATATTTTGTCCTTTCATCTATACCTACAGGATCACCTTGGCGCTCAACGAATATACATATTCGTCCTATCATAGTTGCAAATTCATGAATCTCTAATCTTCAATTAATCGAACCAGTTTCGCGTCTATTCCAGTCAACGCGTATATGAAGATTTTCAACGATGAAGTCTGGACACAACACGAATGATATTGAATATTGGTTTAAAAATATCTACAAACGATTTCTTTTTATTGAATAATAGGTGGAAAATTCTGTGCTTTGAACCTGCACAGAGATAAAGAAAGAAAAAAATTGTTGAATCGAAAACAACATCATTTGAGATTTAGCCTGAGGTAACAAACTCCTCGATAAAAACAATCATCATTAACAATCTAATTCCCTTTTTCCTGAAATGCACGAACGATGATGAGAAAAAATTATCTAGTCGTAAGACATTCGGTAGATTAAACGGAATCGTTTTCTCGGTCGAGCTCGATCCTTAATTGCGAGCGACTTATTCGAGCGACTGAATATTATCTAACCTTCCTCAAACGTTTAAAATATTCCCTTAATTTCCAGGTCAGAAGAAATATTGAATGTATAATATTTTTATCGCGGATTTCCCCAACCCGCACAAGTCTCGTGAAAAATGTCGTTAGAATAAATTGAGATTTAAAATTAGAAATGTAAAATTTTTCGAGCACCGCGATGATGCGAGAACCACAGGCTACTAATTAACCGTTATCCAATTTCGACTGCAATCAATGAAATCCTTTGAAATAATAATCAAATAAGTGGGCATCACAATTCCCCGTTTATTCCCTCCCGCACGTGTTTAAATGAGTAAATCCGAATCGCAAACATATTTGCATCGTAACTAACGAAGTTCTCACGTAACATTTGCAATTCAAAGTTGCTGCAGGAGGCAAACTAATTTGTTAACTTTATAATCTGTCAATTTTACCATCAAAACCAAGCAACGTTCATCAAGACAGATAAACCACTATCCACACAGTCAACAACAATTATACCGTCCCTCGCGGCTACGTTATTGCATAGATATTTGTAGATAGATATTAGTCGTCTAATTCGCGTCTAGATACCTCTATACTTATAGTTGCGCGTATCTGTTTATGCCTAGACTGCAAATTAACAGTACAGATATTCCGCCTCCTGCCTATAGGTAATAGGCATTGTACTTGACTGTTGCAAGTATGGCCTATGATAAAGTGATTTACGGATGATCGCAGGATAACAAAGAATCTCGCCTCTGCCGTCTCTCTATACGGTCTTCGTCATCTCTATTATAATACAATCAGAATGGGCTTGTATAGCGAGTGGGTATATCAAATGGGAGTGGATGAAATTGATCCCACGATCTCGACCACCGTCAAGGACTTAGCTTTAAAGGACAAGGCTGTCTACTTCGGATTATCATCAACTTCACTTTTGGTATTACTTCACCGTTCTCCAGAGTGAAACTTTATACGTATAATATCGGTACGTGGTTCCCGCAAATTCCGTAAACAATTTCTTCTATATACATTTTTGGGATTCGGATTCGCGATGTTATTTACCCGTTGGTGTTCAGGGATAACAACAGACTAATATTTCAACCGTGAAAACTATAGAGAAGCGGCTGAACACGAAGCGGTGGATATTTCACATGATAGACACGACCTCAAATTATGTTAATGCATATGACTTCCATAGATAAACGGGGAGGATCCATTACCAAACGCTTATAGTGTTAGCGTGCGGTTTAGTTGATACACCGCGATATTTCGTATTGCGTAAGACGTGAGGTTGAGAACATCACCGAGGTAAAATGGTAACTTCAATTTTCCTTTTCTTCGGGAGAATCTGATTCAATTCGGATGAAAACAACCTTATCGGATTGCCCGGGACTTCTTCAGTGTATATTTTTGTCGGTTGATATTAGGTTGCGTAAATATCAATGCCTGTTTACCAAGCTAACAAATGCAAGAGCAATGATGCAGAGAATTTTCAATCTGTTTGTCTGGCTTCGCGCGCTTACGTTTATCGTATTATACATATAGAATGCGAATACATAGAGACGTGTATGAGTGCGTACATGCAAAGATATTGGACATGCATGCAGGATTAGGCTTCGAATACCTAGGACATAATAAGATTATTTTTACATATTTATTATGTACTTCGCAATACGCAATAGTCATGTATTCTCATTTGTTACTGATTCTCTGTATTCATATAGAGAGTTGATACGGCCGTGCAGCAAAACCTTGAAATTAACGTATTTTACATCGTTAGCACGTACCAGACTCATAAATTTAAAGCTAAAAGCTATGCCAATCCAATTACTTTTTATCCGAAATTTCGAAAGCACAAATCGTGTGTATTTAATTCATTGAAAGTGTCAATGTTACCGCGATGTTACGTGAAAATACAGTACCGATAAGTTATTAACAATTATTTTTCATCAGTGAAATCTAAAGTAACACTTATTTAGTAGAGCAGAACGCGCACGCGGCTGTTTCTACTTCGACAACTTTGCACAGAGGTATAACTAATATTTACGTAATATATGTATACGAATATATCAAGATCAGATCTAGCAGATTTTTTACTTCCAATTTAATGGAAAACTATTTTCACTGTTTTTCATCTATGAAAGAAATCTCATTAACATATAATCTCAACTCGTCATACATGGTCTATCCTTAGAAACTTGAATGGAAAATATGCCGCATCTGTAACAATCTATTATCATAAATAAGAAAATCAAGTAAATGTTGGGAAAGAGATGTGATGAAAATTTGTCAGCCTTTCTCCGAACCCTGACGTCCCTCCTGCAGAGTATAACTTCTTTCGGTTGGCATGTTACACGGCCCTGGATGAAGTAGATAGTTATATGAGTTGTAGGCGAATGGCAATCATTAATCAATTACGCAACTCTGTATAAGTCCAGTATTGACATTGGAACATTCGTTGATACGGCCTTAAGCCTCGGACTTTACTCGCGGATCCTGGTTCACGAGTGTATATACGAGACGACCGGCTATAGAGTACTGTTTTGAAAGAGAACAGAGGACCTTTGTGGGTTTCACTACTGAAATTTGACAGCTTCAGAAATGTACATTGTATAGGTATAAAGGTGAAGTTGAAATTTGTAACACGTTGCCTCGACGAACCATTGACATGTTCCCACAAGTAAAGTGTCCGATATGCGGTCACTGGAACAAGATCTGTTCAAGTTTTTTCTATTTCTTTTTTCTTTTCTCTTTTTACCATCGTACCCAAATATCTGGCTGCATCGAACCATGGCATCGGTTGTTGGTACAAGCCTCCGCATTGAAAGTTGGTTTTAAATCTCGTATTTAAAATTATGCTGTAGCCCTGAGCTTTTGTATATACAAGAATTTTCTAAAATTCTTATACGTATGTATGTACGTACCTACATTATTCCTCGATCAATCATAATGCCGTTCAAAAAATGACGTTTCATTATTGCGAAAACCATATTGAAATTTTATTACTATGGAAGTCTTTAGATATAGCCGATATACATACATATACTCGAGTACAAAGATATAGGTATAATATTGAAATATTTTGTTGCGTTTAGAAGCTGTATGTAGAATCGAAAGAATTTCATTGCTTATTCACAGCTAACGGTAAACTCGTTTATTATTTCGTAATGGCCTGACGATACCTATACCTTCGGTACACCACGTGGGTCGTGGACCCTGTTGAAACTCTAAAATTTCATTTTAAATAAGATTAAAGATTTAAGGAAGATAAACGGCTACCGAATGGACGGGATTGTGCTTCAAAGTGATTCTGACCCAGCCTCTGGCATTATGGTAGTTGTGGTTGGTAAAATGAAGGTTGGATATAACGGCTCAGCTGGCCTGCGATTGTGGCAATTTTCATAAATATCAAAGATCTTCCCACAGAGAAAGAGACAGACCGAGAGAGAGAAAGAGACAGACCGAGAGAGAGAGTGAAATAAAGAGACAAAGAGACAGAGTTTTGAAATAAAAAGTTGAAATTATAATTTCAGAAAAAGTCTTGAAAGAAAAAGGGGCAAGTCATTCAGGAGATCTTTGGCTAATGAATAAGCGGCGAGAATAGGAAGTTTAAAAATTATATATATAAAAACTTGGTAAAACGTTACGCCATCCGATTAGATGTGGGATATTAAAGAAGTAACATGTTTATGAGAATTAAAACTTTATTTAAATACCAACTGTACAGAAATAAATACGAATTTGCATTGACGGCTATACATATTACAAAATTGTTGAAAAAAGTAACCTTCGCATATATTAATAGACATTACAAATCCAACAATTGCTCAGGTAGGTAGGTATTATTATAGTATAATATTTTTACGACATTATGGATATTATTCCATAACACGAGACCTGGCCGCCTAGCAAAAAGTGTAATTAAATTTTTTTATTTTATTTTTTTTTTATTAACCACGTAAAATTTACCGAATCGTGAGCAATTTGCAGCGATTGTGTTCCTATAGTTTCAGAAATAGGATGAAAAATAATAGATAAATATCAAATCGTAAAAAGCAAAAAGTCTTATGTTTCTTAAGAATTGCAAGTTACATAAAATGAGAGCATTGATGCAACTGGCTGCACGAATGGTATACGCTTCGTGGATCTTATTCACGAATTTTCTATACCGCATTTCCGTCAAGCGATGAGATATGTATATTTACTAAGCAGTATTCCAATAACAATTTGTTTCCATCTGCGGCTCAGTACGATTTGCATAAAATGCAGTTCCGAGGTTTTATCGAGTGACGTTAAACTAAAAGATGCGAAACAGGTAAGCTGACTTTATGAGCGAATGAAATCGTCCAACTGCAGCATACCTACCTGTATTAAGAAGCAGTATGCTCAGTGGTATATAAACGCGGTTCCGATAGCAATTCTGGTTGCCGTCACACGGGCTATTGAATTCACATAAAGTACCTAACGTTATCTGAGTTAATTAATGAACTAATTATAATGAACTACTAGAGCGCAGTACAGCGGAGTACAAAACTTAGCCGACGCCTTTGGTTCAGGATGTATTGTTGTCAAGTGGAGAGCTGATCTCGTTGCATAACCCATTTGCGTATCTCATAATTATTGAGTTTTAATTAAAACTTTGAGCGATGCAAAGTAGGTATGGTACTGCTATAGCGGTTGACGCGCGGATCTCTGGAAGTTGATGTCAGACGTAAGATACTTGACGGATAATTTCTTGAATATTTACGATTATTATAATAATACTGACAACGATTACGGCTTGTCTCAATTTACGGAATAATTATCGTAGAATTGTAAAGGTTATAATTGTTTTTAATATATATTATAATCTATAGCCTCGCGATGGATATGGATTACAAACACAATACGAAGAATCTTTGATGTTTCGATCGAACTTTGAACTTAAACCCGATCGCCAGTGGCTATACAGACAAGATAAAATTTCCGGGGATAAAAACTTGATGTAATTTTAATCGTTTTTCGGAAGTCTCGGTTCTGGAAGTTCGATTTAGCCGAAAACAACACTACGACGTTTGAAGGTTCATCCTAATCAGCGGTAATAAAATTCAAAATAATCATCGCCACTAATTCAAGAGTCAACGATAACAAAGTTCAAGGACCGACAAGGCATTTCGATTCGTCATCTATCAACGTAGCGTATAGTAAACTCCCTCAAGGGTTACAACATATTGGACATTTTCAATCCACTCTAAATGCGTTTGGTTTCACCCTCCCGTTTACTTTTGTTACAAACAGAAAGAAGTTGTTCTAGGTGCCAGATTAAAAAGTTAAAAAAAGAAAAAAAATAGGGCGCTCCACTATCGAGGTATGTTTGTTATAGGGAGTAGGAATAAGGAACGTATTTGATCGCACTACATCGCACTATGATTTGTCCCGATGTATTGGGAGAGCGTATATTGAAGAGAATGACTATTTTCTTGATTTCTTTATTTTTTCTTTATTTTTCTTCATTCAAGTACGGCGGTGGTTCTCCAAACTTTATTGCCAGATCTCGTGGCTCGTACCATCGCGAGTCTATTGGAAATAAAGCCGGTGGTTCCTCGTGCGAAAAAGGAAAGGAAAAATCGCTGTAAAACGTGAAGGATATAATATGAGGGAATGAAAAGGGAGAAAAATCTGATGAAAAATAAAATAAATAAGGAGAAGCAGGAGAGAAGAAGATGAAGAAGAAGAAGCAGAGTTCTAATGCTTCGCTTGGCTGCCTTGGCTCTCTTTTCTGCGTTCGTGTAGTTTCGTTGCTCGCGTGGTTCGCAGCTCGCGGCTCGTGGCCGACTATGGCTATAGCCCTACACGCTCTTTGCACTTGCGCCTTCGTATCCTCGGCGTTGGTCCGTTTCCCCGCAGCGCTCTGTCTCTAGGATGGTTGTTTTGTCGCTGTCAAAGAGGCGCGCGATCAGCAGTCCTCTTCCAGCAGCCGCGGTACATTGAGTACCAGGTGGTTCGCTTACGCGAACGTCGTGCGTGCGTCTTGCATTACGATACTAACGTACACATTACGCGTTTGCACTTCTTCGTAAAATTCTTATTCCCATATATCATAATAAAATTATCGTATTCGTTTTGCTTCGATCGATCGTCGGCGCCATAAACTTCGAACATTTTACTCTTCTTAAAAAAAAAAAAAAAAAAAAAAAAAACTATCATAGTGCGACTGTGTATCGATAGCCAGAAACACTTGTTGTTTCTTGTTAACGACGCGTGTTATTGCTACCTCAAACAAGAGTAAAGAACAGTATCTTTATTGTGTGGTGCAGTTTATCAGGCTCCCGGTGATCCAGAATCTCTATTGAAGAACGTGGTGAGTCTTAGTTGTTATCAAATTTACATAACCTCACATAGTCTCTTTGCAAACGGTATTTTGGATTGAAACATTGCTCCCTTCGATAAACTGGCTATTAAAAAACTATCCTAGAAGTCCTTTTTTATCTGCTACGATGATTGAACTCGTTATAAGAACTTTTGACGAATTAAAAGCCCCTTTGCTTTATGAATTATTATAACGATCATTGAAAGCGAAATAAGCCCGCTTTTTACGATTCGAAATATAATAGTTGAATGATATTTGCACTCATTCCGTGTCAAAGGATCTATTTGCAAAGAGGAAATCTCTGCAGCGCTACTTTGCACAAAGGGGGTTGGTTACATTATGAATATAGAGTGAACGATAAAGAGCTGCTCCGATTCGTTCGTATATAACTCGTAAGGGAAAAAAAAAAAAAAAAAAATGATGTGTAAACTATAAACTACCAGCAGAAGGTTGCCGAGGGTGAAGACACATGCATCACGGTCACGTACTACCTATGGTTGCGCGTGTTTATGATCCATTCGCCGGTATGTATAGCCTTTGGTATAGGCGCGCCCGGTCTTGCAGTAAATGTTAAATACCTGACCGCATTTCCAATACCGCGGGAATCCGCGATATCGCACAGATAAAAATAGGGAATTTTATTTATTGTTGGTGTACATTATAATATTCCGCATGGAGCAAGGTGTGTATATATGTATGTATATTTTATACATAGGTATGTATGCGATCGGTAATATTTTTATATATCTAACAGCTTTGTCTGTGCTCAGCGTGCTGCAGTACGTACGTATGTACAATACCTTACGTGAATCCCTGACATATATTTGATGATATTTCTTTTTAAATATCATTACAATAACATTAATACCATAGCGTGTTATTACTTAGCGAAATGATGAAATCCGTATCGACCGCTTCATAAATATTAATAAATGGAACTTATTGATCGCGCTATAGTGTATGGAACGAACTTGTATTCACAATTTCTGATCGATCGGACGTAGTCGCTACTCCGCCGCATGTTGTTACATATTTATTTTAATGTAGAAGAATTTCTTAACGATTGATTATAGTATTATACGTATATTTTCCACAGCTGTTTTACGATTTCTTGACAGCTCCATTATAGATACGATTTCACGTTTGAATAACGTGTTCAGAAAAATTCTCATATTCAAACGTAGATCCGCATCTGTGGTTGTAATAAACTTCATCTTCATTGGGTATAATTACTAGTTACCAATGCATGGTTGATAGTCTTCAGCTCCGTCCTCGCCACCGTTCTCTGGCTCACTGTTTGTATACGCGGAGATTATAATGCTATTATATATTACATCCAGTTCTGAATACCCATATGAACGTCTCTCTGGCATTGGGAGACAAGATTTATACGTTCTCTCTGGGTACAGCTCACGATGGGATAAGGACTCGGAACTTCTTTTGTTAATGGTCCTCACGCAAATACACTAATTGGTGGTCGTGAGGTGAATATCTTGAACTTGGCTTATCAATCTTCACCCCATCTGTGGGCGCTTCTTCATCCCTTTGATATTATTATTATTATTATTATTATTATTATCGTGATTATTACCTTAATCGTGATTCGGGTGCCAAATCTTGAATTCTTTTTTTCTTCAGTCCCCGTTTCTTTACTAAACGCAGTTTAAGCACACCTCGTTTTTGCGGCTATATTATACAACTAGTTGGAAACGTTCTATTGTTTTCCCCAGTGAGTGGGCACGAAGGTGGTTAGTCGAGTAGGTATACGGGCTGCGAACTTTAGTTAGTATTTAAATGTTGCATGCATGCACGTCGAAGTTCTTCGTGCACTGCACCAGGCTCTCGGGTTCCCGTTGTAGTCACTACTTGGGGAACATTTTATTCTTTTGTTTTTCAAGTTCAAAAAAACTCTGTACGCCCCAGTTCATGTATAGGTAGGTACTCCCGTAAGTTTGAGGTATTCACATATAAAGACGTCGTGCAAGCGCTCGCGGGGCGACATGTCAAGGGGTTTAGTCCAGGGGGTACTAATATAACAACATTCCATTCAAAGAGGTTATTAAAAAAAAAAAGAAGAAGATAATGGGAGTTCTTTTTCTGATTTTTGCGATTTTCAAAATTTTTTTCTAAATGTCGAAATTTATTGAGATCAGAATCACCAGCATGGGTATAAGGAACTGTAAAAGGCATCTACATTACACCCACCGTCAAAGACGAATAGCGAACAAAAAAAAACGACAAAGAAAAAGTTTACTTTTACGATTCAAAGTTTGGGTCTTTTAACGAGATATTAATTCACCTCGTCGTAAAGTGACCCCCCCTATTTACGTCCCTGAACTTGCCAGATTTTATTTTTTACGATTTTAGGGAATAAATTGCCTGTGTTTAACTATTTGATAGTCTGTATATACTGCGGTGTCTAAGGTGTGCAAAGTGTTGCTATATAGCGCGATAATTAACTATAGGTGCAATTAGGTAGACTCTTAAATGGCACCTCCATTCATTCGAATTGGCCGACTCCTCTAGGAGCATGTATAGCTCCGGAAATGGTCAGTTAACCATCATGTCTAAACGTCCACTGCGTGTACAAAGAACAGAGAACGTTAAACGGAATGTCCGCGACACGTTGCAATGGTTTCGAGGCCGGGCTGAGCTGGCTTCGTTACTTTTGTTGGCTTCTTTGGTCTATTGAAGATACGATTCACTACGCAATACCGCAGTGGTCGTCTGATATTTAGCGATCTTTATTTTCCGTCTGAATTTCAGTTCTCGTAAAGTATAATGTATAAAAAATAAAAAATAAGCGCGATGTGTTATGGATCAGAAGTTGCTATTTTACCTGTAAAGTGTAATTCAAGATCTCAATTTTTCTACCTCGTCGAAATTTCGGTGATATCTCACATGATTGATTTATACGACATATTATATCGCTCGTATATTATATTATACATATATTCTGATGAGAAAAAAATTCTGGACTATAGACACTACGTTCGATTTTCAGATGCTACCTAATTTTTTTTTTTTTTCTTTTTTATTAGTCGCCTCGTTTTTATTCCGACCGCAGACTTGTGGAAATAATCTGCATAGTCGGTATCTGGTTTATCGACAGTTTGACATTGACCAATGGTGGCGGCATATCGCAAATCGCCGCCACTGATCTCAAAATCACGTCAGGGTGATCAGTATTGGGGATAAAAGAACGATGTGAGATAATAAACTGACACGTCGATTAAAGTTGACCTATATATATAAAAAAAATGGTTATTTTATAAGTCAGAACCCAGCTTTCGATCAATTCACTCGTTTTTGTTAAGTAGTTTCCCTTTTCTTGGTTGAAATTCTTACAAAAATAAACATTTCCTATACGTGACCGTGTACTATCTCAGACTTCATTTTCCCCCTAAGAACAAAGAATCTTGGACCAGACTTTAAAACGACCGCCGTTGTCGCCGCATATCGCGAATGAGCGACAGACCGACCTTGGTCAAGGTCTAAAGTTCAAGTTGAACAAGACTCGCCTTACCGTCTGAATACTTTAGCCTTTTTTTTGGGTGTGGGACATGTCTAATTAGAAATTTAAAACTCTTTGGTAATATAAGCAATCCCCCGGTCTTGTCCACAATCCGACCCACTAATCTCCCACTCGACTATCTTAAGCCTTTCCACTGTCTAAAACTATATCTCGGAGAAGTCAGTTGGTCCAGAGGCAACGACCGGGACCCATGGGATATGTGCGCACAATCTCGGATACCGGATACACAGCGAAGAGAGCACGGCTCGACAAGGTCACGATCGGAGCCCACGGATAACTTGAGTTGCAGGTGATGTGCAGCGCCGCAACGCATACCGCACATCACTCGGCACGGTTTCAAGGATACATGCACGCTTTTCATTATGATACATACATTGACTTGCTTGATGTCGAATTTCTAACATAATTGGAGGCGAATTATAATCAAAGGATTACTTGTGACGTGTCGATTGTTATTCATCAAAGCTGTGACTAAAAACTCGATTCACTATACATCCAACAATTCATTTACCTATACAGACACAGTTTTCTGGCAACAGGTGTTAAATCTGATCTCCTTCAGAGGCTACGAACACACACGATTTCATCCGCTTCGATAAAGATGCTGCGCAACCATGTACACATTTTTCTTCTACAGTTTGCATGGGACGTTGACGAGTTACCGGTATGAAGATCTTTATTATATGAGTCGAACAGTAGCTAGTGAAAATGAAGTGGCAATATTGATCCATCGGGTTAATGCGATATCGAAAGGCATATACACGATGCAACTTAGAGAATGCCAATTCCGTGTGTAACTATCTGCAGATTGAATCAATTTGTGTTTAACTAACAAGGATATACCACTGCAGGCTGGATCTCACTGTTCGGGATTAGCTTTGAAGGGACGAAACTGATTTGAATATTTTGATTTCCTTTTTTATCATCCAAATCATCGTCGGCGATAATCTCAAGAACTTATCTTGTAACTAGGAAACTAAGGCACTGGCAAAAAGCCTCGTGCACTTGTCGGCTATTCTAGGACATAGAATTTCAGTCTTCGAAGGCTCCGCAAAACGTCGAGATGCAGCTCGCGGTTTTACCTTGTGTAAAGGATACCTATAAACGTGTGACCCAAACGGCCATAGGATGTCCTTACTTTGATGTCTCATAACGCGGTTCCTTGGAAGTTGATCTTAGATAACGAAGCAGAGATGTTAGTGGCCGGAGGTTTGCTCGGGTTTCTGATTTCACAGCGGATATCTGCGGCGGGATTAATTATAGAAACAACAATTTAGTATGGGTATACGTAGATACATACCTATACCTATATACCTAGTATAGTTGTTCTATTGCGAGCGAGGGTTGGGGCAGGTTGGAGTTTTAAGGAGCGTTTGCCTCTCGTAGAACCATGTTCTCTGCTTTGCATATTTTACCGAGAAGTTTGTGTTGGAATTGAGGAAATGGTAGAAGAGTGAGTTACTCGGTTGGTAATGGCTCGAGGAAAAGCCTGATGGAAGAAGCTACGGCTCTGTTGTTGATACTTTCGTTTCGTTTTGTACTGTCATGGCGTTGCAAGTACGCAATTGGTCTGGTCATTAATCCTCCTTTATTGCCAAAAGGTTCTATAAAAGGAACAACCTCCACAGGATTACCTTTCAGTGCGTAAATTCTTAGGAATTGATTGACCACCCGGTCACAAAAAAAAAAAAAACTTTCGAGATCACCTTCGTAGCTCACGATCAGCAATGTTGCGATGCTGTCATTGAAAATGCATGTATTTCAGTAAAACCCCTATAAGTAAAATGTCAACTTAAATTCCATCGCACCTATACGATTATAGAGAAAAACTGTAAGTGCTACCAAAGACGGTACATACAGTTGCCATGTTTCAAACCCTCTTATACTTACTACATTCTGTACCAATTCTTCAAATAAATACTTGAGTGAAAATTTTTCTCAGCCTGATATAGTCCGACGAGTGATAACATGTCAATTCCATACAATACCAACGCAAGTGTGCTTCTGGTTTAGGCGGGCCACTTCAGTATTGCTGTTAAGTGGCAAAGTGGTACGACTAACGATAGCTTTAAGTGTTTGACTAAACTGTGAAGTCTGGACCAGACTGGTCTATAACAGAAGGATATATTATTCGGGTGGAGATCTCCTTGATCCGAAAGTTGACTCTGTATCACAGCTATCGGATATAAAGTCAATAAATTATAATTATTGCATTAAGTCCGTTGTCGATTTGAATTTCAGTATCGTATTTTTTTTCTTTCCCTTTCAAACATCGTATAGGTTTTTCATAATCATTCGTGTTTACAGTTTCTAAACTTTTCCAGTAAACTAGTAATTGCCATTCCGTATTCCGCGTTGTGTGAGTTAATTACCTAATTATCGGGGGAGTAATTCCAGAGTGAAAAGTCGGATGGCTGCAGCAGGTAGCGGAAAGAATCAAAGGATAATTAAAGCCAATTGGATGTATTAACAAAATGATTAAGGTCACTTGGATATATGTATGTGTAGTATTTACTTCGCGTGGTATAATTTTCTTAATTAACCTTACGTAACGATACTATACCGGTCAAAGTGAGCACTAAGTATACCGCGAATGATTTACGTGCAAAATAATTACATCGTATGCTCAAAGTAAGTTTGAATGAACTGCACATTACAGGCCGGAAAACGCTTTCAATTTCACATCAGTGACGATAGTCTGGAATTAGGAAGCAAATATATTTCTAAAAAAATCTTTAGTCTATAGGTATAAAGTATAGCAAGTGTAGACGTATATATGTGGTTAAAACAAACGTGCGGGTGGCACGTAATGGTGAAAGGCTGTCGGCTTTCGTAGTTCTTTTAAACTTGATACGACTCCCGTAGCCATCAAACTGGGGCTTTCTTTTCATGGGGCGACCTGGATGCTACGTTTTATGGGGCCTTCCTTTGCCTCTCTTTTACAGCAATCCCATCCCTCTCCGCTCCATACCTTATACCTACATACATACCAACGATCATTTGCATTTGACATTTCGACAAAATCGCGCATCGAACATACCATACCGTGTTACTAAAGTGTTACACCGCAGACATCTATAAGGTTACCTAACTATTATAGCAAACTCGAAAGGACCATGAAACTACTGATACAGTGCAGAGTTCAACCGAGTTTGAATCGGTTCGAAATAGGAAACGATAATTCTAACAGGCGTTTGATATAGGCAGATATACTGTTTAGCGTGTATTAAATTACGATAATATAAGCGCAGGAAACCGACGTAGATACGGCTGTGGTTTGGATTCCGGTTATATTTTGTACGATGTATATATACACCTACGTATGTATGTACATACATACGTGGGCCATCTTATACATATATACAGATACGGGGTATACAGATATGTTAATAAATGTGCATACATTTACTTTTTATTATCCTGCCAGGGTTGGGCAGGAGGGCAAAAACCGCGCAAATAAGTGTCTCCCTGGACGAATGGCTTATTATTTTTATGATTTCATTAGTTTTTGAGAGACTGGCGAGACACTCGACTTTTATTTTTTCTTTTCTTTTCTTTTTGTTTCTCTTACTTCCTTTTTGTGGATTATCCCGAACGGAAGATTTATCGTACGGTCACACCCTCGAGGTTTCAATTCTCCTAGTCTTTGCTGTCGCAACTTCTTGGCTATGCTATTATATGGACATCTGGTAGGTATTTTGTATCATTATTTGTTTCATTATCCAAAAGAGCCCGGGCTGAATTCCATTTCGGTAGGATTTAGCTCGTTCAAAGATAACAGGGGGCAAGAAGATCAATTTTCAAATCACTCGAGTCGGTTTTGATACCAGAATAAATTCTCGTCGCTACAAAGATGATCTTATTTTCTAAGAAACTTGAATTAAAACGAACTTTACCCGGGCCTAATGTTCTCCCAAACTTTATGTCATTAATGTGTGTCTTTGTACCGTGAATTTATCTCGAGCTCTTTGATAAACTCAGTTTTCTTTTACACTCGCGTAAATACCGAATTGCGGGGATTGGGTGAGGGTATAAGGGCAAAGAAAATAATATCCTGCAGGAGTATATTCCAAGACTCGTAACTTGACCAGCTTAGAATTAAGAAAGATAAAGATAAAGGCCCGAGCGAAAAGGGAAAGAGATGAGCCAAAAAAAAAACAGGTCTATACCTTCCTCGCCTCGTTTCTCGTTCCTTGTCCTCTTTCCTTTTCTTTTTAATTACTCTTAGCAGGCCTGCAATATGTTTTGACGGAACCCCACGCGGCGACATCCTGCAGGAACAAGGAAGTCGTTGAGACGCCCCAACAGCGTGCAGTCCAGGTCTCCGGGTGGCCAGGACAGTTAGTAGACGATTTATCAATCAAGACCTAAAGCCTACTAATCTCAACACTCAACCTTACGAAGCTGTTATCACCATGGGAGATCTATTGGCCAATATAAGGCCAAATTGCGATATAGCCCGCACTGGCCTACCTCGGCATACAATACATACTATATATGTATGCATACCTATACCGTACATTCCTGCCTGCGTAGATATCTACGTGAGGTTCACATAGGTTGTAGATATACAGGGTGTCCCAGAACTAAATGTCCAAAATGAAAGGTGGCCTAGAGGAGGTCAAACTGAGTAAATTGGCCCGAAGAACATGGGGTCTGCGAAGTCGCGTTCGCGAGATATCACGAGTTAAAAAAAAAGTAGCGCTTTGCGCCGCCTCGACGCGGCGCAAAAGCGCTACTTTTTTTTTAACTCGTGATATCTCGCGAACGCGACTTCGCAGACCCCATGTTCTTCGGGCCAATTTACTCAGTTTGACCTCCTCTAGGCCACCTTTCATTTTGGACATTTAGTTCTGGGACACCCTGTACATAGATATACGTATCTGGATAGCTGTGCAAGCTCCGGGTTGTTCTGTTAGGCCCGGGCGTGGTTTTTTTTTTGGTAGAATGCCGAGAGCCGTACAAATTGGTGTAATAAAATGAAAAATAAACTGGCTTTGGACTAGCGCGTGGACCCAGGAATCATTTCGTTCTCGAGAAGTTGCGCGAATCGTTGAAATTCGCCTTGAATTTGCATCCAATGTTTCAATCCCATATACCCGTGGCATGCCTGTAGCGTATATACCGATACGAGAAATCGATTCCCAGATACTTGCCAGGCAGATGTTAAATTGGATATATTACATACACATATCCGTGCCCTGTATATATACGTATATATCGGATATATGGACATACGTATGTGTATGTATATACGGGATTGTAGAACCGTCTGTGCAACACCTCTGGACATATATAGTTCAGAGTTTAGATCTTTCTGGTCACGCGGTTTTCTCCGTATAATAAATACACGTTTACGTTTTCCGCATGTGTTCATGCACGTATACGATTTATACTCGATATACGTTGATTGTACTCTTTTTCACTGCACACTGTTATATTATATACGATACGATACGATTCACCGACGAGTAGAAAGAAAATACATACCACACCTATTTTCAAAAGGCGTCATTTCAGGGAAATACCTTCGTTTAAATTCAAGTATGTAATTTTCACGGAGTTGTAACGGAAAGACTTAGTTAGAGTTAGAACGGATTTTAATTGTACAACTTTTGTAAAACCGTCTTTAGGTTTTTTAGTTTTTTTTTTGGAGCGAACGAGTGAGAGAGAGAAAATAAACGAGGTCATTAGGGTATACTTTTATGTTGTTTAATCGCTTTGTACTCTCGGGTAAAAGTGACAAAACCCTTATTGTATGTAATTAGTCGTTGTTAAACGTACTTATCACACTTTAGGATAGAAACAAAGTTTTTACTTTCAAGCTTCGGGGTAATTTTACCACGAGTTTCAAATACAGGACAAATCCTCCGCTTTCGAACCGATGTAATCCTCCGGCTACGCTGATTATCGAACTTCTCATTGAATATTGGCTGCATTGATTTATTATTCGTTTTTGAGATGGGTTCGAGATAAGAAGACTCTTTTTTTCTCCTTTTTGACGGTTCGACCTCTCCCTTCGTCCATTAATTCATCAATTTCTTCCGTATTCAGTCTGTATTATGTATATCAAGGTACACGTAGCAGTTGACACTGCATAAATGATGAAGTAGATACCAGAATGAGCTTCTAGCGATATTTGTATCATCTGAAAGATGTCTGAATAGAAAATGTAGGAAAAATTTTGCAGAAAATGTAAAACAAAAATGTATCTGAATATATTCGTTTCGATTATTCGAATTGGATATAAATGAGTTAGAAATAGGTAGACTGAATGAACTTGAACAAAAAAACAAAAAAAAAAATATATATTTGAATATTCTTTTGGCGAAAGATCAAATATTACAATAAAATATCGAATAAAATTCACCATCCCTTCGTTATATACATATACCTATACAGTATATAGGAATTCATATTTGTGGGCAATATACATTCCGGCAGACACGAAAATGAATTAAAACCAAACCGAATAGTGATGCATTACAGCCATAGATTTTACTCTTCTATACAGGCATGCAGGGTTGTAAATTTTATTTTTGGATAATCCGCAAAAGCAGTTTGGAAAGCGAATTTGCCCCGGTGATATAGTAATACTCTATACCGTATACGTGGGTATAGTTGCCGAAAGTGCAATTCCGCAATCAAACTTATCAAGGATAATCTAATGCAGCTGAGAACACCTAGAAATTTATTGAATGTGTGTTTCGTGAGAACGACTGTGGCACGAAACGTTCGAACATCTGTGCAACTCGAGACACGTGCGGTCGATACAGAAACAGGAAACTTCTCAATTGCATGCATGTGCAGTGGTTAAGAGGTCCTAGAGGAGCAGTGCAGAAGGGATCCGTGCTGTATTTCGCGGAGTGCAGCAATTAAGGAATGCGTTTCGCGTTTACACACAAGTCGATCCCGGTATACCTATAAATACGCGGAGCGAGCTTACAAGTCCATCTCAAGTTTCCCCTGCAGCGAATTTGAAGCCCCGATTCTGATTGCTATGCACACAGAGTTTGAAATACTCTGGCAGAAAACATAAGCGAGCGGTAAGAGCATGCGGCGCCAAAACAGTCAACGATAAGAAAAGACCGAGGAAGCACAAAGCGTCGTTATTCCCATTGCCAAAAAGTCTTCTGCCATTTCGTATTTCCTTATTCCTTGTTAGTATTTTTCACCTATTTATTTCTGTAGCTGAAATTTGGATCAGACTCGGTGTCATAAGAATTTACAATAATTGCTGTTCAGTTCGCAACAGATTTTATACCGAAGCAGTTATATGTTAGATATACATGTGGGTATGGGCGAGCTGATGTTGAGTGTGTTTTGTAAACACTCCAAGCGGTCAACAGCCTCGTGATAGCTAATCGACAGAAGTTCATGGTCTTCCTTCACCAGCTACGGCCAGCCTGCTGCAAAGTTTAATTCGCCATTTCATATCCTAACACATTCTAATAGAATTCGCGCTAGTGAATGTTCGGTATCTCCTTTCTATACTTGCCGACGATATCGCGGAATCGCGCTGCTTCTCAAGTCGCGGACTATGCAAATCCAAAGTTATACGTTTAATTCCACCATCTTTCAACTTGATTATCGCTGCTGCACGCTTAGAAATAAAACGAGGTGAAGAGCAAATCGACGGAGTGACTCGAATGGATCTTTAACGAGTAAACTCCGGGGTTAATTTATTATACGTTCGTATGCGATATGATGATGTTCAACTTATGTCGTTGAGAGATTCTTATCAAACTGATTTAATTAACGAACGTATACGCATCTAGAGACGATAGAAATTTGCTCTAAACTTCAAGTAAAAGTTATTCATGCGTTTTGAACACTAGAAATCATTTAGATATGCAAATCGGCAATATTTGATGCAAATTTTGAGAAATTTTTTATACAACCATTCCGCGATTTTATGAAGTTGAAATCTATTTATCAATGGCTATTATTAATGGTCCTATACACTTTATATACAGTCTATTCTGAAGCCTTTAGCAGACTCCTCCACTTTCTCATAAAATCGTAAATCATATCGATCGTAAATATTATTCGTGCCCGAGGAGGGATAGAGTTGGCAAACGGTTATCTAACCAACCGTAAACGTATCCTAAAAATTTATAAAATATTTGACAAAACGTATTTGAAAACTCTGCAGTGAAAAAAAAAGGTAAAGGTAAATTTATACTCTGGCCCGTTTGCGTAATACGTATAGGTGTGTACACATATTTACGAACCGGAGTAAACGATACGTTATTCGGACGAAATTTGTCTTTTTCAATGATTTTAATCTACCACAACTATATACATATACATTTAACTGAAAACGGTTAATCATGGCAAAATTTAGGCTCATCCCTGCGTGAAACTGAACCCATTACGAAAGATCGTGCGTGTACATGATTAAAATGCTAATTTCTCGACGATTAATCTGCATTCATTGGGCCTAATTATTCCTTAGTTAACCCAGAAAATCCATTTTCACTCTCTCTCTCTCTTCCATGTAGTACCTGACAGTACAGTGTGGACGATGAATGAATCATAGCATTTTTTTTTCAATTGCCATTTAAAAGTCTCGGTATAATCGTAATATTATTTCAACACTCAGTATAACGAAGCCCTTATTTCTCACCTTCAAATCTATTTACAATTCCCTCACAGCTCTGGGAATTGCAGCGTTTATTTCCACGGTACCGAGCAAGCTTTTACCTTATAGTTTAAACTGAGGTGGAAAAAGATTTTCTCACTGGTCATTATTTCCTTCAGTAGTTCATGGTAGGTCTGTATGCACGTTTGCACAGAGGTATGGCTATACAGTATACACCAACGGCGGTTTTTGAAAATTTGTCAATTTATATATCAGCACTTTATATGTTCACCTATCGCCAAGGGATTTGAAAATCGATTCGTGCAACAATAGAAACGACAATTCCTCAAGGTTCTTCTTTATATTATATTTCTGTTCATTCTTACGAAAAGGAATTAGGTATACATACATCTCTCTCTGATCTATTTCGTTTTATTTTGAATAGCGAGTAGAAACGAGTTTCCTTAGTTATTTGCTTATAAAGTCAGGAATATTAGATACGAATCAGGATCAAAGTGCTTTTCTCTCTTCCTCATCTTCTACTTCGTCTTCTTCTCCTCCTCCTTTTTTTTATTACCTTCGTTTTACGTTCTTTCTCATAACCCCTCGCCCTTCTTTCTCTTCTTTCTCTGGACCAAATAACCAACCTTCCAGCTTCTGGTCGATCAGTATGGTTTAAATCAAAAAGTTATAGGCTTGCAGGCCTCATATTGCCCGCGTTCGAAAACCGTATGTAAATTCTCAAATCGATATCTTTATTAGTTCTTTGGCACAAGGCCTATGGGGAAACTCTTTTCCCTTTCTCCTCTTATCTCTTTGAGGCGTTTTTCTCTATATTTATACCAATCGCATACGTTCATCTTTAAATTATACCAGTCAATCATGCAGCTCTCAATCAACTTCCTTGGCGGAATTTTCGATCGACTCCATCCCCCCTCCCTACGCAGTCGAGCGAGGGCAATGCTGTCTTGTAATGTACTCGAGAGGAGTATTAAGGAGGGTTGGTGCCCAGGATTTTCTTGAAGGTCTGTTAGGTATAGGTAGGTCCTCCGAATGCCGGAGATTCCCTCGATATCATCACGTCTCCATTAGCAGCGAGACAGGGGCCGATGCCTTCTACGTACTTTGAACGCAATTTCTGGCGTTCACATTATATGAAGGCATTTCGAGCACCTTCCAACGAATTAATGAACTCTCTCTCGGCGTTTAAATTATTATTTCAAAAGGAAATAGGCTCCAGTTCTCAAATGGGTAACTGTCTGCAGATGGTAGATATACACACAAATGTATAACAAGATAGTTTAATAAGATTATACGAATATCATGAACGAACTCATGAGATATGCCGATTCAAGGGCATCACGGTTGCTAACTATATACTATGAAAAATAGGAAGCAGAAAAAAAATGTGAAAGAAAAAGAAAAGAAACACACCTAGATCCAGATCAGTGTGGATTTAATGCAAATGACTAATTCGCAAATCGTTCAGGCGTTGTAAAAACATATCGATATATACACACATCAGACTACCCACCTCAATTAGTCACATGGTCAGCCGTTTGCTATTACCTAATATCATGGTACACTTCACATCGAGTTCTCGGATTGTTTGAGTCGTCGTTTAGCGACAAAATTAATCCCAGTAATTGCATGGAAATACCTATAGAAACCTCGTACCAATAACTCGATAATCACTACTGCAGGCTGCCCTATTGATCGATGTAGGCGCATTGCACGGGTTATGAGAACTAATCGTATAAGAAATGAGTTCACACATGTATGTATATATATATCAACCTATATACAACGTATATATATATATGCACATATGATATGCATACGTAGGTGTAATGTGGTCACCAACATCGACATTATTTACATGCATCTATAAATATTATGTGTATGCAGGTATACGTAGGTATATATTGATGAATGCACTAGTATGTTTGATGGTTTGCAGTGGTCTCACATATATGGTAAAACGACGGTAAATAAAGCCACTTCATCGTTTGTCGCGACCTGCTTTAAAAGAAGCGAAAAAAAAAAAAAACAGGAATAGCAATGTTCGTAATCGTGGTTTGTCCACATTTGGACAGACGGACGACTAGTGGGGGGTCTCTTTGATGCGATATACTATATGAGTGAGGTATGCCTGTTCTACAGTTCTACTACACGTCCAGTAGCGCCCATTAGTAAAGGATGAATGGAATTTATTCAAGTTAGTTTGACGAGCTTGGTATTCGTTACATTCAAAGAGCGCTAGCTGCAGGATGACCTTATATAGCCTAAATTAGCCTGCAGGGGGAGTTTTAATCCGTGTCATGTGCAGTTCAGTATGCGCGACGAGATATATTATGGCACGCCGTTTTGCTATTTAATGTAGTCATAAAAATTGAGGGTCTAAAAAGTTACCTACGTGGAAATACATTTTTATTACGCCTAGACATAATTGTAATTCATTGAATTATTATGAAGTAGAAGCATATGTGACGAATGGAATTTAAATTATCTCTAGACATAAAATTAATTCTCCATTTCATTTTATCTTATAACATAAAAGAAATTCCCGAATTCGCATTATATGCACATAATTTTAATCCCCGAATTCGCATTATGTACATAATTTTAATTCCGAATTCGCATTATGTATGTACATAATTTTAATCCCCGAATTCGCATTATGTACATAATTTTAATTCTCGAATTCGCATTATGTAACTTAGCGAGGTTGATTCTGGGACGGAAGTGCAAAATCAGAAAAGTTACCAGGCTGGTAGTTACTAGGCAAGTAGTGAGACAGTCGCCGCGCTACCCTACAACGCCGGACATGAAGACCCAGGGCCCCTAGGCGGTTCCTCTTTTAAATAATTGAATAAAACAAAATGTTACCGTTTTTTTTCATTTCATCATCATTATTTGTTTGATCGATTTCATTTACTTTATTCATTTAATTAATTTTATATATTTCGTTACGTTATTCATTTTGATCATGTTTTTCATTTTGTTGATGTCGATCTCTATTTACTAGATTCATTTTGTTTTATTCACTGACATAATTTTATAAACTTCATTTGTTTTATTTGTTACATTTATTTTATTTATAAAATTCATACAATTTATCAAAATTATGAAAATGGTGAAGTTTATTATGTCATTAATTTGTTTTGGGTTCCACTGGGTTATTTTGGGTTTTGCTGCGAAAGAGATAGTGCTATAACACACCGAATACAATTTTCTCATGTATAATGTATAAATGTCTACGAAAAAAACGTGATCAATTGCGAATATGCCGCCCTGCTCTGCCTTTTGGTAAATGCGCCCCTATATGCAGGAACAATAAAGTGAATTAAAATTTTTTTTTTAATATCCGCTGTCGTATGTCCTCCATGTATACCATTTCGGCCCCTGGCGGGGCCCCCCTGCAAGGTTGGGCCCCCAGGCAAGTGCCTAGTTTGCCTAGGCAGAAGTCCGCCGTTGCTACCCTAAAGACGGCCGCGAAACCAGCACGAGGTGGTATCAACTTCGATGATTACATAATTTCTGGGGTAATCACAAACACCGAGTCACTTGGTAACGTTTCGAGTTTAGGTTATCTGTCACTCTTTTTGAAACTCAGCAGACGGCTCGTGCCGTCTCACTAATTGCCTAGTAGGTACCAGCCTGGTAACTTTTCTGATTTTGCACTTCCAGCCCAGAATGAACCTCGCCAAGTGTACAGTTATGGAGCCGACAGGGTATAATAGATGTATTAATACACAGATAATCACTAAATCGTTGCTTACAAAACTAATCAATAATATTTATTGAATTCAACACTTTTATGAAGAAACTTTGAAAATCTTTGTCTGCTTCATTCGAAGTCTGGTCTCGGCGCTGTTTGTTGTCCCTAGACGAGTATACCTCAAAAGCCTTCACACTGAAGAAGTATGGAGAATTCAAATTATGTACATAATGCGAATTCGGAATTCGCATTATGTACATGATTTGGATTCCGGAATTAAAATTATGTAGATAATTTGAATTCCGGAATTAAAATTATGTACATAATTTTAATTCTCGAATTCGCATCATGTATATAATGTGAATTCCGGAATTCGCAATTCATGTACATAATGCAAATTCGGAAATCAAAATTATGTAAATAATATGAATTCGGGAATTCAAATTATCTACATAATTTTAATTGGGAATTAAAATTACCTTGCGATATCATAAAAATTCATCCGATTGGATAGTCAACAATTTATCTGCAATTAAAATGACTGTAGTCCATCGTTGAAATTCTAAATTTTTATTTTGTCGAAGCCTAATTTCAATTCAAAAAATTTCAATGATTCCTCACGTAATTATAACGCATGAATTCATTTTATGTGGTACTATAATTTTAATTCACAGAATTAATATGAAGCTTGCTTTCTTTCGATTCGTGCATTTATTTTGATGGTCTACCTTCAACTGAATGCATTATTATTATCTTATGACTTGATAGAAATGAATTCAAATTATCTTACAACATAAAAATAATTCTACTTTGTGTCCATCTCTCTACGTACATTTTGAATTAAAATTATGTTGTAACATAAAATTAATGAATTCTTTTGAAGCGTAGCTTCAAATAAATTCTATTGACACAATGCTTGTATCATTTTTAATCAGCTTTTCCAATTTATTTTTGAAGTGGCAACCGTTGGTATTAAATAGCAAAACGGCGTGCCATAATATATGGTCCTTTTTCATTTTTGTTGGTTTTAGCGGAGCTGAACGAATTAGTTTTAGATTCGCGCTTTGAGCTTTTCATTTTTTTTTTCTCTTCTCTTCTCCTTTTTTTCTTTTGCACCAATTTTACAAATCAAGAGAAATTGCAGTCTTCCTTGGCAGTCGGCACACGGTATTACAAACTCGGAAGAAGAAAGTTACGACGTTCTTCTGACGGTGGGCATTAAAATTGATGTCACCTTAAGACTTTGCGAAGAAGCGCGAGAAACCTTTTGTAATTGAATGTAATTCCTTTCGTTTGAAAGTTTAATTTTTGCAGTTGTTATAATCGCGCGAAAGATCGTTGCAAGAAACTTTATAAGACCGGGATGGATGAATATTGATAAAAATACATTATTTACCTGTAACCTCACCTCACCTAAACTTACTCAACTGTACCGCTTATATCCACCGCTAAGTTCAAACTAACTCGAACAAGGGAAGAGATCCAACAATTACAGAATAAAAGGGAGGAAGTTTTCGCTCCAGCAAATACCTATATCGTTAGAATTATTCATTGCTCGATTTTTTTCAACGTCACATTCGAAATGCACCGCATCGGAAAGTCATTAATGCGAAAATGCAATAATTGACGAGTCGATCTTTCCATGCAACCTTCTCGATCCTATTTACTCATTTTTTAATGTCCTATGACCGAGCTACGTGGCTCGGAGCCGTATAAACCGTCTATAAACGTCCCGCATCGCACGTCTCACGTACCCGCAGTAATGCACCTTTCGCCATCTCCGTTGTTCCATGCTTCCTTTTGCAGTTCCTGGGGGAAGACGATTCGCGCGTTGCACGTCCGGCAATGCCACAGATTCGCAGAATACTGCTGCAGCACAAACCTAATTTACAGTAATGCAAGCTGCATGACTGGCAATCGCGTCTATATGTATAATTTTAGCTACAGTTCAACTACCGAAACTGTCCACATTCCAAATGTACATAAATACATCGCTGATTGCAGGTATGTCGATTGACATTTTTTTACCACGGTCCGCTTTAAACTATGAATATTGTCCATTACGTGGCCTCAGCATTAAGGCATTGGAATTTAGACACAACTTGTGTCATATACTAAAGATAACGTACCGTCAAATTTTCTCCGTCTAATGAATTCCGGGTACATATAAATATGTGAGCAAGTTAATGAGCTAATAACACCTGGGTTCCCTGCGTACAAGTAATATATATGCTGCGCACGCGCCAGTGTAATAATCAGGGTCTGTTTATAAACTATGCAAATGCAACACCCTAGTTGTCCTTGTCTCAGCTATTCGACGCAAAGTTGGGTATGACGATGACAACTTGCCAGCCGCGTTGCGTAGTCATGTATATGTATGTATATGTACTATATCTATGTACGAGCCGTTCCGTTCTGCGTCCACACATGAAAGTACATTCATATGTAGATACATGAATATATGCATACGTTCATGTATGTAGTAGACGTATACCTTCGGTCATACAGATAAAAGACCCTGTACCATGTGTTGAACTCGTACGGGTTAATAAATGTGTATGTAACTATGTGTACGCATGTATACCTATACATGCATTTACGTGCAGCGTGGTATGTGCCAGTTGTGCAACGTAGTACGCAAGAGCTCTGTTTATCCAGCTACTTTTGTCCAATATGTCCTTGAGACTCGATCGAGTGATGGAAGTAGGTAATACATACATACCTATATAGTAGATATATGGATGTATGTATATATTTTACGCGGATGAAATAAATTGGATTTTTGGATTTGATGAATTTTCCCAAACGTAGATTCGTACCCAGCTAAAGGGATAATTTGGGCACGAGTATAATGTGGAGAATTGAAAGAGAACGGGGGGAAAAAAAAAAAGAAAAAAAACTGAATAAATCTGGGATACGAAAAAACGTAATTAAAAAGTGAGGAAAGTTGAATAGTCGGAGTATAGGGGGGTTCGCGGTCGGCATGATGAAATCGACGAAAAGTTCGAATGCTTATTTATTCAAAATTTTTGACTGACGAGTCCGCGGTTTACGTAGCACAGAAAACCACTTACCATTTTATCGGCGAGACTTTCGAAGCTATTCGTGCGAAAAATGAAGGGTCGTTTGTCGCGTACTTCAGAGTCAGTTATGCCAATAACTCAATTGGAATTTTCAAAACTCGTCCAATTATTCCCAGTTATTCGAAGTCGATGATTTTACCTAACCACGCACGAATACGTCGGAAGCCTCTCGCCCTTGCTCACCCTCCTTCGCCTCCTCCCTCAATCGCTTAGCTTCGTATGGAAATCGTTGTTTACTTCGTTCTATGAATTTATGCAGTAACGTCGAACGGTGCTTGAAAAATTCAAAATATACACGCTCGGCTTATATCGTGGTTCTCGATTATCCTTGTGCTTCCAACGACGGCCTTATACACTTTACACGGGCAAAGTACACGCTTTTTCTATTTTCCATAACTCGTTTTACCTTTATATACTTGTTCTCGATACGATATTTGTGGCCGTACCTATAGTAGGTATAGACGACATCGGGGAGTTCAGAGTATCAAAGTTGGTAAGTATCCAAGAAAACAGTTATTACATCGTTTGATTTGCCACACTTTTTTTTTTTGACTAGGTGCAGCAGAAAGAGATCAAGTTAACGATGAAAAACTTAGCTTTTTAAAGAGTAGTCTGTATAGTATGTAATAACTGTTTCGTTTTCTTTTATTCAAGGATATAAACGTAACGTTTCACATAAATTCCTATTTCGAGAAGCACTAAATGTCGTTTCGAACTTATGATAATTGTCCTGGAGATCGAATTGGTGCAATTCATATGGCTTTGGAGTTAAGTAAGTTGAAGGCTTGCAGCTCCCTTTTTTATACACCATTATTCTTACCCTCGCCTGGATTGATTCGATAGGATTATACGGGTGCATATAAACGGACACATCTTACATTATTTTCGGTCTTGTGAATTTTGAAACCGATCATTGTTGAAAATCTGGTGGTGCGATTGATGGGGAAACTAGATCCGGATGTATTACATCCGTGTCAGGGTGTTGGGGAATCCTTCGTAACGTCACCAACAGTATCCACTTCACCCGTTGAAACCCTCCAAGCTACGCAGCTATATACGTCTGTGAACGTTTATGTACGTACGTATGTACGTAATGTATATACAGGTAAGTGTGGTGGCACCCATCGTGTAAACGTACAGGGTGTCTCGACGAAATCCATCTTTCCAAATATTTATCTTGCTAATGGGTATACACAAAAACGTTTGACATGAAAGCTGCACGTAACAGAAAGGGACGAATGATTATCTGTTCAGATTCGTTTTAATTCTCGTCTCGTTTTCACGGGATTTCACTTTCTCCCTCAGAAGAAAAAAAAAAAAAAGAAAAATCCAGAGCAGACGAAGCTGAATTCAACGGCGTTGAATGAAGGATTAATTCGTGGCTCAGGCTGCACGCTACGCGAGTGGTAATAAATCAGGCGAATTTATGGAAAATCGACAACCTCCTTTGTCACAGATTTTCGGAATTGGCATGGTAGGTCGAAACTTGCGTAAAACGTGTTAGAGAATTAAATGTACGCTTCTATGAAACAATTAGTAAATTAATTTCCTACAGAATGTGCAGGGAGGATGTCGTAGTGTTAACTTTACCTACTTCCTGCCCAGACTGCGTCAGCTGTAGATAGACTCTGTGGGTGCAGCAGCAGCACAGCCGTTTGTTTGACTTGCAACTTGGAGTTAAATTGGAGCCGTGTACCACGCATCAAGTGATAATTACACAAGACGCAGTTCTGTAAATAGTTCCATAGCTCGTAAAATTAGTTTCGAAAAAGCGGAGTCTAGACTACCCCTCGACGTACAATATATACGTTATAATCGGTTATACGCCTACCTTCGAGCATTGGCATAGGCTACGTACGAGATGCGAGTACAAATTTACACTTTGCTCTTTAGCTCTGGTTGTAGAGTGGCGAAAGCGAACAAAACTGATAACGTAGTTCCACCAAGTAGTAAACGAGGTTATCGTTTTCGTCTTTGAGGGATCCGTGGACGCGTGGAACAAGGTGGAAAATCCACTTTACCCTGGTGTATACACGTTCCGGAGTTAACGTCTTTGTCGAAAGTAACGAGAGGCGGGCATCCTCGAAAATGGGATTCTGTTCTGCCTTTAAAGAAGAGCTGTTTCCCGCCAGTAATAATATATATCTTATACATTTTTAAAACCAACAATGATGAAGGAATAATATTTAAAATCTAGCACACTGAAGCAGAAAATTACACTATACACCATAATAGAAATTTGCTGCCGATGTATGGTCCATTCAAATTTTTCTGTCGATTTTGTAACAAATTTTCTTTCACTGTAGTTAGTGTATAGAAATATGAACCAATAAAATCCACAACAATCGGATATTTCTTATTCGAATGATTTACAATTTCGTATTCTATGAGGTATACGTATGGTATACGAGATATGTATCCATAACCCACTCGCCCGTCCACACGTCTTCTTCTCGAACGGTTTCAATTTTGTTTCGCCCTAGCGTCTGAAAGAATCGAGAATGTCGAATCAGCGAAGATTGCGAGCCATCAGAAAGACTAGATGTTACCTACTAGAGGCAGTGTATACCTCTGGGCTTCAGGGATGGTCCTGATCAAACTCAGACGGACCCCCGCTTGTAACATGTAGAATTCAACGTGGAACGTTTGAAATTCCCTTTTGGTGTCTCTCATAGTTAGATCCATAGAATTGCAGATGAGTCTGGCCTCTTAAATAATGAATGATCCTGCCAGCTGGACTTTGCTCTTGGTCAGTTTCGGCTCGTGGTTTCGAAAGCTCGGGCTGCTGGGTACTACCTACTTTTTCAAAAACAATTTAAACGAGAACGTGCGGGAAACGTGAAAATATCAAAGGTTTGGGTGTGGAATAAAAATTGCGTAACTTATCGTTAGACGGATTGAAACTTCGCTTCCTGCAAAATATGAGAGTAGGTAGTTGAAAACAGTACACTGTACCACAGCAGACCGTATTAAGTAAGAAAGGAAAGTGGGAAAAAACGAAAACTATATACGACAGTACATAGTATACTATAATACTTCTCCAATAAATAGTTGCCGTCTTTGTCTACACTTTCATACTTTTATTGCAAATAGAAGCAAAACGATTGTCTGCAAGACTTCAACGGCATTCGTCCACCGGAGTTTAACCAATCTTTTAAGAGTCGAATAAATTCCACCGACTTCTCTGTCTCTTCGCTTCTTATATACATATAGGTATACCTGTGAAAATCTATATAGCATGAGCAACAACAAATGGGAAGAAGCTCATGTCAGTAAAATACTGCTAGGAAACTACGAGATTCCGTTTAATGGTAGTCTTACTACCGACGACTCAATTTAGCGTCAAGAGTCTCGGATCTATTCTCCTGGATGCGTAAATCTGCAAATTCTCGAGGAATATCGATTCCGAATTTCGGATTCAAGGACGCCGGTATCGACGCGGTTTTCTAAGCTTAGAATTTGAGATTGTTTTCAGAGAAATACTTTTACTCCTAAAAAAGGCGTGGCTCACTCATCGTTTTTGCATTTTATCGGTGAGCGAGCACCGCGGTCGTTTCCCAATCACTTTCGATCGCGCTTTTCTCTTTTCGTCCCTCTTTAGGAAACGAAACTGCTCTGCTTCCCTCGCGTACTGGCTGCAGGGTTCAAGTTTCTCACAAAATCTCCGCATTATTTTATCGATATAGCCGAAACAGTTTGTTCCGATTTACTGGATACAGTATCATCGTATCGTAGCTTCCGCCTAACCTGGCCGTAACGTCATGATTCATAATTCATAAGTCCGTTATACTAGTTCAAACTGCAAACGTTAACCTATACCTAGAGAATTGAGATTGTCTACTCAGCGTCTAAAGTCAACCGCTCACTTATTTGATAATGAATTTTTTATCGAACGAGAAAACTTTTGTTCAAATTTTCACACATCTGCATCGTTGACTGGCAAGTTTTTTTTATTTTTTTTTTTCACAGCCACACGTCTCTAGGGTATACATATATTATTTTTTCTCCCTATAATGCTCTAGAAACGACGTGATCCGGTTGAGTGGAAATATTGCTAATTGAGAACTGTACTTTGTTTAGAAAATCGGAGTGAAATGTTAGTTCTAATTTCTGAGATAAGTACGCGTAACATTTAAACAGCTCTACCGTAACGCGTGATTATATGATATAAAGATAGAGTTAACAACACGTGGTCCGGTCTTTTACATTTACGTAATACCATGTTACGATATGTTCGGATTAAAGCTAGTGAATCGAGCTTTACACTACCACTGTCTGATGCAGTTTCATTTTAATCCTTTACTGGACAGTGTAAAGTGTCTGGGTACGTAACATGTCATACATTCATACATATAAATACCTGTTTGCCATTGCAATACATATTGATCGAGGGAAGAATCGTTGACGAATAGTATAGGTTTATATATATATAGGTATATACAAACGACAGTATATTGTGACAGGGTTTTATGTAATGATTAACATAAAGAACGTACGTGCAAGAGTTTTGCGAAACATGATAATTGTTTACTCTTTGGAATTGGAAAGAGCACAAACCGTTTGCTAATGCAAACAATTCGTTTCCGACAGTTGGTAATTACAACGTGTCATGGTACACGGTATAATTGCGCCATTGGTCACCTGAAAATTACCACACTATCGCGTTAACGAAATACCGTATCGATTATATTATATATACGTCTATAAATAACAGAATTTATTCGTTCATTATAATTGTCCGTCGATCAGAAACGGAGATAACAGCGTTGCTGTACATGAATTTTGAGAAGTGTAGGAAGTGTACAGAGTCACTCAAGGTCGACGTTCAGTCGTTTAATGTTTGCAAATTGCATCATATACGAGCAATTCGCGCACGCCTCTTCCTGTCTGATGTTTTCTTTCCATATCGTAGAGTTTAATCGATCCAGTCAGTTCGTCGCTTGGAAATAAACAAGCAAACAAAGAAATAAACGGACGTTTCTATAGAAGTACGGGGGAGGGAGGAATGCGGAAAGAATCGTTTCCAAGGGAAGTGTAAATTTTGCAGAATCAGAAAATCGTGACAGCTAGTCGGCCACAGATTTCCTACGAAATAAAACACCTCGGTGGAAAAACAAAAGACGAACGCCCGCGCGACAGCGAGCAGATTATCTTTCGCTTCCCGCCTCTTCGTGTCTGCCACGTCTGAGCCTCCAGCACTTGTTTGTTTATTTAAAACAGGGCCGAAATATTCTTTCGTTTATTTTTTCCTTTTTTTTTCTCTCTTCTCTCATTGCTTCATCCGGAATTTTACATGTTTGCTGTTCTACTCGATACGATTGAGTCGAGGAATGGATACGGGAAAATCAAACCGTCTCAATTTCGTATTCGGCGTAACCTCAAGCCCGGAAAATCTACCCCGAGCACGTTACCTAGTTGTGTATCTTCACTGGCTGTAGGTAGGTATATAAATTGTCCCTAGGGCGTTAAACCCGAGTCTCTGTACCAGTTTCATACGGCAATCGCGCGAACGACGGTACACGAAGTCTATGTCTTTGAATTTTTATTTTATTTTTTAATCTTATCTTTTACCCGTCCGTTTTTTCTTCAGATTAGAGAGAAGAAAAAAAAAAAAAAACAGAAGCAACCTTTCAGTTGCGGAGGCTGGCTCGAAAGTATGTACAGAAAAAAAAAAAAAAAAATTAATCAAAATTTTCTTATGAAAATTTAACCAAACAAATTCTCTACGCGTTTTGAGCTATCCGCTTATATTATAGCCGAATACTCCCATTCTTTTTGTGTCTGACTAAATTCAACTGCAGGTTTTGAACCTTTCACATTTCAACAGTGGAAGTCAAATAGATTAAAAACGTGAAATTTTAATCCAACGACTCCTGTAAAAATTCGAACAGTTTCTAGTCGACAAAATGTAATCAATTAATTCGTTGATAATAATCGTGAAAAAAATTCTTCATGAGGCATTGGAATCCCCTAAATCTATCGATATAATTTATCGAATTCACATACATCTCTGCGTTATTATATACATACTCGTGTATGCCTTTTTCTTTATGGTTACATATATACACCTGAATCTAGGTATATGGGAGAAAAATTCTACACCGTTGTGTTACCGATGCGGGCGACCACAAGGCTTACTACGTGAATCCGTGACTGACATAAAATCGGTTTTCTCGTATAAATTTTCGATCCACAAAAGCGACCGATGTAGGCGTGAACTCGAAATGTAAGCCGCTTAGCATCCGTGGCGAAGAAGTTACATACGAGAGAAACTACAAGGCGAGGGTCCATTACTTTTCTGTATGTATGTACATACATGTTACGAATACCTACATACTTGCTGCATTGTATGCACTGCAGTCGTATATTACACGTACGGTGATACGTATGTAAGTAAGTGCATTTATATACATGGGTATGTACGTACAGTCAGGCAATAAAGTTCTTGTAGGGTCGAAATTTAGGCTCAGGTGTTTTAGTGTCTACGCTGTTGTGAAGGCCCATCGATGCGTTGTTTATTATATACAGGGTGTCCCAGAATTAAATGTCCAAAATGAAAGGTGGCCTAGAGGAGGTCGAACTGAGTAAATTGTCCCGAAGAACATGGGGTCTGCGAAGTCGCGTTCGCGAGATATCACAAGTTAAAAAAAAAAGTATCGCTTTGCGCCGCGTCGAGGCGGCGCAAAGCGATACTTTTTTTTTTAACTTGTGATATCTCGCGAACGCGACTTCGCAGACCCCATGTTCTTCGGGACAATTTACTCAGTTCGACCTCCTCTAGGCCACCTTTCATTTTGGACATTTAATTCTGGGACACCCTGTATATTTAGGAAGTATTTCTTACTTTACTTTGAGTAGGTAGTCTGCCCGATTCGCGTTCTCAGAGAACGGGGTATGCGGAGCGAGGGGGCTGCTCAACAGCGTAGACACTGAAACGTTTGAGTCTGAATTTCGACCCTCCAAGAACTTTATTGCCCGACTGTACATACATACGTACAGTATAGAACAGAACGCGCGTATTTAATGTCGGGCTGTATCTATTTTGTGGACACTATCCGGGGTATATTCATTTGTTTGCGAAATGTCCAGAGGCTATATTCCAGGCGACGTGCATATAGGTATGCACATACAATACATACACGTTTCCACAGTGCTGATTTCATTCTCATGTTCTCTTTCATTAAGTTGAATGGAATTAATTTCGGCTTATATACCAGCAACGAACTTGCATATTAATACAGCTTCGCAATTTTATTTTATTTTATTTGTTTGCACAACTGTCTGACAGTCGAGGACAGATTTAGAGAGATGGTGAGAGACGAGATTTGTCACATTTGATCAGACGCATTGTTTATCATCATGAATTTTGGCAAGTCGGTGACGCGTGCACGGCTTGTCTTGTCTGCATGGCTTTATCGTTATTTTGAATAAATTACCAATTTTTGTAACTCGTGTCTGCAGACTCAGTTCCTACATTTTTTTTTGTTGATTTTTTTGCTTTTTTTATCTAGCGGCTGATCTGCTACTTTTTACATCGAGCTTTTTCACTCGGATTTTTTTCCAATTTCAATAAATATTTCTATACAAATGCCGCGTACACATTGAGCGTATATCTCTCGTTAAGACTTATATATTGAAACGCCGGCCGGGAGCTGAGCCATCAAATCCGCGGCATTCGAATTACTGGCACGTTTTCATTTCGCACGAAAGCCTTTCTAATATAGGTATGGATTATATGTATCTACGGGGTGTAAATTTGGAATTTGATGGAAAAAAAAACAGATGTAAAAAAAAATTGCACAAAAAAAAAATTCAATAGTACATAAAATTTCATTGAATTGGATCCAGGTTTTTGGCGGATGTAAAGGTGAAGGGTAAATTGATTGCGAGGTACTTCTCGCGTAGCTAAAGTTCGATACAGAAGAACTGGAGAGACTCTCGGATTTTCAAATATATAGGTATACCAAGTATAGTTTTTATCCGGCTGTAGGATCTACAATATATGTGTTGAAATCGCGAGAAGATCAAAATGCAACTACTTGCAAGTATAATTTTCAAGGCTCCCACCTTCCATCTGTAAATATAGGAACCGTTTGATGTTAAAGTTCCATTCCTGATGCACCAGGTTTTCTAGCTCAACGTTGGATAGGATAGAATTTCTCTGGATGTATACCTATATAATCCTTGCTGCGAGTTTTACCAAGGAATCCAAAACCGCCCGTTTAAGTTGGTCGCTCTTTAATGTAACCTTTCTCGGAAACGTGGGATAATGTATGTACATTTATGAAAATTTTATTCTTTGCTTCTGAATTATTTTGCGCGTGGGATAAACCCTTTTTCGGCTGGCACATGATTCGCAAGAATCCCGCTTGTATCCGTGTTACATCCTCAAACACGACGGCAACAATTATACCCATATACCTGGACATATCCTACGTCCGTGTAATTACTAAGTAGGTATAATATGCGCTTTCGTTTTTTGTCGTTCTTCGCGAATCTAAAACCCAACGTCAAACGCTCGCGCAGCGAGAAATTCCTTTCGAAATTTGAAAAGAACGAATAAAGACTTTTTGTTTTTTTTCTTCCTCCCTTCGGCGAGGTGGTTCAGCCGCGGAATCTCAATCACTAGAAAGTATCAAAAGTTTGTTTGATACGTGACTGAGGATGGGTGCTGATTGGCACCTTGCGTTATAGTTACGTGGGTGCTGCCGCGAGATCCTGAACAAAGTTTTTGTGTGTTTGTGAAAAATCTTGCCACCATGATCGTGAGATGAAACCAGTCGAGCCAGTAACCTTCACGACGATCGTGTGCAACTCACACTCATATTATGTCTGCACCGATGCATTCCCTGGCGATATATAATTTATTAGCTGAAATTGTCATTGCCAAAAATATAAATAAAAGTTGTTTGGATATCTTGGAGGTCAGGATCATCACTGCGGGACTCGTTTTCTTAATATTTTATAAATTGCGCATAATTAACGTTTAATTATCATGCGAGTCGTTCTTCTCTGAATACGTATACACGCATCACACGTATTTACCCAGAATTGAAATAACTTTAATCCAATTACAAATTCCTGCAACGACGTGTCGCCGCGGAATTATTCCTGAATGAAAATGGTCGGTGTTAAGGCCTATCTTTGTCGTATAAACTATATTGTGTATATATAGGCCCGAAATTTACCGCTTTATGTCCGCAGGACAGTGAGTTATGGTAGCATCTCGACGAAACGTAATCGCTTTATCTGTAGCTACGCAGGACTCGCGTATAGATCCTTTGAGTGAATAGAAATATCGTGGACCGTTCACCGTGCTCGTATAGTAACTTGAGAAGAATCAACTTCGAACCAAAATATACTTTCCACTTTCAAATTACTTTGAATTGACGTTACGAAAGGATATCGAAAAAAAGCGTCTCTCGAGAAGCTTCAAACGCTGCTATCCATTGTTCCCGTTTTTCTAGCACAAGCCTTTTCTTTTCCTGTGTATTTCTTACCGTTCCATCATCGTATCCTCTTCAGATTCGTTTCACTAGAATTTGCTTTGCCTCACTTCGAAAGCTAAGGACCAAGCGCTATTGTAGTGAATCGCTACAGAACTGCCAGATGATAATTTCGATAATTAAAATGCACTGTATACCTACCCGAGAAAAAGCTTAGCTGACAATGAATGCAATTTACAAATTGTATAATTGAGGCCGGGAAAATTGAGAGCAGGAGTGAAAAAGATGGGGGAGAAAAAATTATCTGTAGAAAAAAAAAATCAAGTATAACGCGAAACAATTTCATTATAATTATTTTATCTGATGATGGCCGATCGAGTCGCGAATAGCTGGATATTTTGTCGTGTATTAACAGTTGTGGAATGTGTTTGAAATAATTGCAACAATTATCCTGTTGCACTGAAAATTTACACGAATTATCAACAATTATATATAGAATATCGTGTGTTCCAATTAATCAGTGAGTAAAAATGGTGATATTGTTGACAGAGGACGATATTATTTCGTTTATCCATGGTATTGATCGTAATCGTGATTGTGACGAAATTTCGGCGATATTCCGGGACTGTATTCTTTTTTTTTTTCCTTTTCTCTTTTCGTTGGGTAATCAAAAATCGTTTGTTCACAATAAGCTCTGCAGGAAATAAACAGAGGTTTTTTCGTCTGTTTGACAGACCTGTAATTTCCTGCGATTCTCGGAAATATATGACATTTCTATTTCTGTTTTTTACATCATTATTTCTCCGCAAGAGTGGACCCCTTGTCACGGATCACGGGATAATATCATATCAAGCCAATTGTCTCTTTCATTCAGAATTTTTTTCTGCAGGTATACGGGTAACGTATAGGTCGTAGGTTTCACTCCTTATTCTTCTTCTTTCTCTTCGATCGATTGCGCCTTCTCGGTATCTTCTTGATCTTCATCGTCGTCTTGAATATGTGGCTATACAATTTTTGTACATACCTATATACATCTATCAGATATGCAATACGTTACGTGCACATAGAGCTTCGGTTGCTGTAGCAAAGCTATCAAGTAGCACTGGTACAACGATGTATTTTACAATTGCACTGGGCGGATATTATACCGTAAATTAGTTACCTCCTAGTAGCCCAATATTTTATCGCGGGAATGTCACACCTGGGAGAGAGAGAAAAATGCTTCAAAAGTATATTGCCTACGTTGCTGTCGATGATACACTTAATTGTCTCGGGGCTCGTTTCGGAAACTCGATAGTTCACGGTTCGTTACCGTTACGTTTTTTTTTTTCCTCCTCCTTCACTTTTCTCACGGTTAAATCATTCCGATAGACTGATCACGTTGACTGGAAAACCGAAGAGGCACAGAGAAAACGGGCCGCTACGTTATTATACTGCGGCAGTGCGAAAATTGCAGGAACGAGTCCCATCGTCAATTATTAAAGAATATCAGAGACCTCATCAGCGACAGTATCATCTCGTTTCGCGTTTTCTACGTTACCTAGTTTTGAAAGTAAACCGCGAACTTGTCTCGGTGTATATATGAAGCCACTTTAAAGTAATGCAATTTATTTCCACCTACCCCACGTTGTATGATAATGTTGAGTGCCCTTTTTGAAACCGAAGATTCGACTCTATAGTCGAGATTAAATCTGCAAGGATGACGTAAACTTGTATGGAAACGAAGGGAACAACGTTTCGTGTAATTTATTCAGATTCCTACGCGGGTAGCTGTAGTCGGGATTGATATCTTATATCAACGATGTAGATATGTATACGATACGCCGACCTACAACGTAAAGTTTAAATTAAAAACGAAACGTCATTTTACTGCGGTTGGATTGGCAATATTCCGCATACCCTCCACCCCGCTTCGCGTCTCTCGGTTGAACCGCAGATGCAGAAGGTAACTGGAAACGCATTTCAAGTTTGACTATCTCGACAATATTTTCTCGAATCCAATTCACTCCACGGAATAGTAGCGACTCTGTCCCTTTTCTCTCTCTCTCTCTGCCAGGTAGATACTGCACCTCGTCGTCCTCTGGTAACCCCTTTATCGTCCTAGCATAGCACGGTACCCAGATCTACCACAGAGAAGATGTCCGTCGTACACCTCGACAGAAATCTACTACCAAATTTGCATCTCAAACACCTTTGTGCGGCTGGTGGGGAAATATCGCGCTTCCATCACGCCCCCCGACCATACCGAAATTAAACGCTCTCGAGTTGTTTGTCGACGCGACAGCCCGGTTCAAATTGGTATACGTATATGGGTATGTACGGGTAGTTGAACGCATACGTGTCCCGCACGTGAGTATAGACGTATGTACAATGTACACATTAGGAAATAATTTGGCCTGATGCGATGAAGTTCTTTGGCCCTGCAGTGTGCCCAGAAACAACACGGGGAAAAGGTTCCCGATTTATTATTCACCGACTTTGCTCGAGTCATTAAGGTTGCAAAGCTTCCCCCGACCATGTCTCGTTCCCGGTGTACGACTTAACCAACTTAACCGCTGGTAGGTACCGCGAGAAATCCGTTAAGTGAGTGACTTGAATATTTATCGGCCGGGAGTGAACCTCGGAATAACCCGGCTGCTATCCGCGAGGATGAATTTATCAACTATGCACTATTCTATGTACAATTACGTTATACACGCGTTCACAAGCAGGTCCCTGATACCAGAGTCGTGAGGCATCCTAGCCCCCCTCCCCCTCTGCCAAAACCCTTAAACGTAAGGTCGGTCCCTAGTCGTGGAGAACAACGAAGGTCGACAAAGGACAGACTGGGATCGAGGATCAAGGATCTCGGTGAACTCTTAGCTTATTGCCTCGGTGAAATGAGCTTTGCCAAATATCCTCCGCAGGAGTCGCAACCGAGAATCAACCCCCCACTGTACCTACCATCGACTAACAACAAGCTCACCCTACGTGTCAAATTACAAAACTCGAAATTGAATTAACAAGCTTGGCCTTCGGAACTAATCTGTTCGACGCATTTCATTAAACATTTCATTAAGCCTTAACCCATCGCTGGCCAGTTCCGATACTTACCGATACATTCTAAGAATACAAGTATAAGGCAGATGCATGTCTGGGTGGGATATATAATTGGTAACGGACTTGAGGGGAAATATATTTTTACTTTAGACGGTTCGGTTTCAATTGGTGAAACCGTAATACTTGGAGATCATGCAAGTGACTTCAATTAATTATTATTCATTATTTGGTGCAAGTTCGTGTATCCCTAATAAATATTAACGTTGTTCAAGATCTCGGGAAGTTGGACTCGAATCAAAACACTGATTTGCAAATTAGCAAGTCAGTGATTTGATTTCAGCTCGCGTGCTAATCAGGAAACCAGTCTTTCGATTTCAGTCCTCATTCCCGAGATCCTGAAGAACGGTATTCATTGTGTTTAATTCTTTTTTTTTTTTTTTGAAATTAGACCTTTCAGGAAGGGTTTATACAGCCGATTCAATGCAAATCGCGAGATAATTTGTATACTTTGATAAACAATAACCGTCTTGAAATAAAGTAAACTGAAAAAATAAAATTACATCCATAAATCAGCCAGAAAAGTTCGAGCTGAAAAACTTTCTATAGATGACACGAGCAGCATTTCGAAATCAGATGTTTTTTTGGCTCATTTAAAAATACTCCATACATCATATAAGATATAAATTATTTCAGATCGATGTTATCTGTCTGATTTGTGGGTGCAATTTGAAAAGATTTATGCTGCTGTTTTTGAATCAGATAATTTTCTGTCCTGTAGTAAAAACTATTTTTCAATTCTTGTCAAATCATCTGTATAAGCCCCCCCTAATATGGGGTTGGTGTTATTCAAAAGTCGTGTTTCTGGCATCAGCCATACGTTTTACGTCTTTTACAACCTGAGTTATAGCTCCTTTCGCCGGAGACTGTAAGAGTTGATATTAGCGCAACAGCTCATATAAGTAAAAGGGTCCTTGCCGACTTTTGCCTCTCCGAATTTCCGAGAGTTCGTGAAACAAATTTTCGAGACGTGGTATGTAGTCTAGAAACTCAAAACGTTGCGTTCAGATGTGCATAAATATCATGAAGTTGAACCATTTGAACCCTACGACTGACCTCGAAATATTAGCAAATTGCAGATTCCTTTTAGGTATAAAATCTGCGAATCTTCATAAAAACCTTTTCTCGAAATCCAAGATATCTAGATGAGTAATGAGGTCTTTGAATAACGACGAGAAGTACTTTTGTAGAAATCTGATGTACGGAATCTGATATTCCGTAATATTGTCTGGTTCTTGATGGGATACAAATGAGTTCCAGGAGATGTGGAATGTGCACTGTGCCCTATGGCGAAGTCACAAACAATTTCCTCGTTCAGACCTTTTCCGGTGGCTCAGCCTCAGGGATCTTGCCTTGCCGACCCCTCGTCGTCGTATGTATGAGGGAGGTATTCAGCCGTGTGTACAATGCCTCAGAGTACGTCTATAAGTATACCTCCGGCCCATGCTCGCCCTCTAACCACCCCGCCGTCGACACTCTTCGCATCGCCACTCCGGCAAAACTTGAGCCAGCAACAATGAATGAACAAACAAGGCTTCTTCCGTACGTGTGGTACCTGGAAGTACAGTCAGAAAATTAAGTTCTTGTAGGGTCGAAAT
Organism: Macrophya alboannulata; assembly: GCA_949628255.1. NCBI lineage: Eukaryota > Metazoa > Arthropoda > Insecta > Hymenoptera > Tenthredinidae > Macrophya > Macrophya alboannulata. The sequence goes on along the minus strand of OX451207.1, from coordinate 10,628,352 downwards.
GTAGGCTCAGGCGTCTCAGTGTCTACGCTGTTGGGGCAGGCTCATCGATGCGTTACGGCCGGGAGGTTGGCTATTATTTATTATATACAGGGTGTCCCAGAACTAAATGTCGAAAATGAAAGGTGGCCTAGAGGAGGTCGAACTGAGTAAATTGTCCCGAAGAACATGGGGTCTGCGAAGTCGCGTTCGCGAGATATCACAAGTTAAAAAAAAAGTATCGCTTTGCGCCGCGTCGCGGCGGCGCAAAGCGATACTTTTTTTTTTAACTTGTGATATCTCGCGAACGCGACTTCGCAGACCCCATGTTCTTCGGGACAATTTACTCAGTTCGACCTCCTCTAGGCCACCTTTCATTTTCGACATTTAGTTCTGGGACACCCTGTATATTTAGGAAGTATTTCTTACTTTACTTTGAGTAGGTAGTCTGCCAGATTCGGATTCTCAGAGAACGGGGTATGCGGAGCGAGGGGGCTGCTCAACAGCGTAGACACTGAAACGTTTGAGCCTGAATTTCGACCCTCCGAGAACTTTATTGTCCGACTGTACATGTAGTTTGAAAAGGACCGATGGGACATGGCCGCTGAATTCGCAAACTTTCAAACGAGCTTGCTGCAGCGAGGGAGAAATCTGTTCTGAAGATTTTAATATTCCAGTATCAAAATGGTGTTGTACGACTGAAATTACGATTAACGAGTAAAGGAAACCTTCAGTAAAGATTTGGCAATAAAGTGTCGTTTTTTCTTCTTCTTGAGTTATAACGTTGTTTGTTATTAGTATTAATATTTCCTTGTTGAAGAGGCAGGTTACGACGTCGGATCAGATCGACAACGGCTGAGTCAGGTTTTCACATAAATAGTACGCGATATTGAAAGTGGCTATTAAATTTATTTTCCAGCTTACGTGCTCCGTTGTAGGTATACAACAAAGGGGAAGAAATTTAACAGCTTATTGAATTTTCAATCTTTATACAAGTGTGCGATATTGCTAATAACTCGCTCGGTAGGTACATACTTGCTCGATGTACCTTATACCTGCCTATATACTTCAAGTCATCGTCGCTAACTTTAATTTTACTGAAACTCCATTACCCGTCCTATTCAACAAACTTTAGTGCTATACGAAGAATATATTCCAATCCGACGAAACAATTCCAAGGATTAGTGAGGCTCCGGTAGATATTTACCAAGCTCAAAAGTATTCTGAGCTTAAACGTCACTCGACTCAAGTAGGCCAAAGAACCAGAGACCTCGAGAGATTCCTTGTCTCACGTTCAACTTTGCCTTTCAATGCTTTCGTTCTATTTTCAAGAAATTCTTTCAGTTTAACGCGACTCGTTCGTATTCCGCAGGTATATTATTATCTAACATTTGAAATTATCCAAAATTCGTCATACATACGTACAAGGTACAGGTACGCGAGCCATTGTTAGTTAATTAAAACTGATATTTCCGATGGAATGGAATTCACGCTCGGATGAAATTTGTCTGAGGCTTTCCCTAATTTCTACGGTTTGTTGGAGGGAAGTTTGTCGGGGCTTGGAAAGAATTTAATACACGGTAAATACATAAGCTTGAATTTAAAGCCTCGGAAGCATTATACAAAGGTATATGAGTATCAGAAGAGCGTGGAATCGATGCGGAAAACGGAGTAGTGAGAACGGTGGAATTGCCGTTATTCGTCACGTACTTAGGGCACGTAGGTAGGTTAAAAATTCGTAAAGCTGACCCGGAATAATCGTTTGAAAGTTGGAAATTTTTCTTAAGCTGAACACCAAGTCGGGGACTCCGATGATTTGTACTTTCAATATCTCCGCGTATTACTAAGTGCACGGAATCCCAGCTCAATAAGAACTCTGAAATGCATAAATTCTGCAGGATGCAAATTGAGTGGTATAATTTTCACATTTGTCTCCTCGGGTCTGCCGAGGGTTGGGATGTTGCCCCGTCGTCCCTCGGTGCCGTCGGTTGCTCCGGAGCCGAAGGCGAAATGTAGGCGTGTGTGTCTGCAGCTACATCGTCGGCAGTAGTAGAGACAACGCTCGAGTCAGCCATCCGCCTCGGTCCCAGCGTATACAGCACGTACAGATTGAGGCGTTTCCCCATTTTTTTCTTATTCCACTTCTTCTCATCCTCCTCCTTCTTCTTTCTTTCGCGTCTAGAGTCATTTGGTATAAATTTAAATCGGCGCGTTTCAGTCGGTTGAAAGTAAACTACAGATTACGGCTTGCGGGAACAAAGTATCCTAAAGGTAAAGGGAGAGAATGCTGAAGGGAACAAATGTTTGAAGAAGAGATAATCGCTACCTTACCTCCGCTTTGAGGGTAAGTCGGTATAAGTGGTTACCCTATTCTGTCTCCCATAAGTATCTACCATGTACTATGTAAAGAACCACGAATACTCGGCAGGATTGTGCATATACCTCGTTAACTGTTGGACCGATTTCTGTAGCAAAATTCACCTTATAAGAATCAGAAAATTCTTCAAAAAATTTCTACCGCGTTTTTCGATCATTTACAAAAACTATAGCTAGAGCTAAAACCTTCTGCCTATCACTTATTCACAATTCTAATGACACCGAGACTTTACGGCTTGCACATCGTGAAGCGAGTTCATCAACTTGACTTAGTCACTCGTGGAATGAGATGGACTCTGATTATCTTGGCGCAGGCAGGGGAGGGAGGCTTTTTGCGATATTGAGTCTTGGAAGAGGATTCTATGTTCTTTGCCTGAAAGGTTCGCGCGCATTCGATGCATTTGGAAAATATGGTTGTCTGGAGGGTTGAAGCGCGAGATGATTGATACACCTTCGTTTTAAGAGGTCGTGCGGGAATGAGATGTGGAGGTTGGTAGGTAGGGGTCATAGGGTCGATGGGTCTCGGCAAGGTAAGGGACGTTAGGCTGTTTATAAATCATTTTCTAAATCCCACAGGGCTTTACATAGGATTTTCGTAACTGATTGCGAGCTTACATTGTCAGCAAACTTTCACCTAGTTTTTATTTTTTTTATTTTATTTTAATTCTTTAACAAAGTTACATAACCATAGCCAATCACTGAATCGAATGGGTATGTGTAAAAGCCCAGCTGAATAATAAACGTAAAAATAAAGTACACTTACGTTACCAAAGCTCTCGGAGTAAGATAACTTGTTTGTTGTTGAACGTAGGGTTTCAATTACCGACGATTCCCAGCAATCAAACCCACCGGGTTAATTGCTCTCGCGTATATACTATCTCGTCCCTTTCTCTAAAAACCTTTCATCGAGTTTCAACTGAAATTCAATCACGATTTTACTGGCTCACGCTATCGGCGTTGCGGAATCGGCACCCGGCGAGAATCGGTAAGCTCGTTTCATTTTATTCAATGAGACTTTTTGGCCAGGATGCATTAGCTCTTTTTCATAAAAATCCGGAGTCTCTCTCTTAAATTTCATCCCCGAGTACTTGTACTCGTGCATTAAACCCGACCGTCCGTGCCCCAGCGGAATTGGTTTTCTTCGGGGCGAGTCGCCGTCTGATTAGTCAAAGAAACCGCATAACCTGGTTACGATTCTAAAAATTTTTATCATCAATTCTTCGCTACTGAATATTTCCGCTTCCCGCAGGGTTCGGCATTACTAATTTCTTTCCCACCCGCGCACGGATCCGCGGTGGCTACCGCTTATACATATTGAAACTATATTTGAATTAATAATTGATAATTCGACGCTTTCTCAGCCGCCGTCGAATCGAAAAGTGAAATATTGCTTCCTTGGATGTATGTACGTACGTACGTAGGTACGTGCCCTCATGCATAGTGTAGACTGTAACCTTAAGCTGTAAACTGTTACTCGTAAATCTCCCTCCATACCAACGATAGTTTAGCACCTTGGTCGGTAAAATGGATTTTCCATTCATCAATCCGCAGGTTCGTAACGTACGTTGCTGCACGTTGTAATAGACATGTCGTAGGTAGTATTTGCGGTCGCAAATGTATCGTGTGCTTAATTATAATGTGAAGCTACCAGCCAGACGTATTACACTTTACCGCAAGAATATATATATGTCGCAGCTCTCATCCAACCTGACACTAATTAACTACACTCAATGTACGATTCTACAGCTAGTTGCCAAAACTCAATCGGTGAAGCACAACATCATCCCCGCTTTGTTGACAACGCTCTCCTAACTTTCGCTGTATCAGGGATAATTTGAGAAACTTGGTTCCCGAGACTGGTTTCCCGTCCATTAAACCATGATCGAATCGTCGAAGTGCTACATAGTTTCTTCTTGCTAATTCTACTGCTTGTGCGCGATGGGAGTTTTCGGATATTTCGGTAAGCGGATCCCGTTTGCAATCAGAGGCATTTCGCTTTCACTCTTTTTATTTTTCTTCTATTTTTCCCCCACTTTCCTTTCCAAGTTTTGGTATTCTTCCAAAAAAAGGATATCAAACATTTCGAGGAATCCGAAAACAATTAATCGGACCTATCTTTTTGTCCATCCTCCGGGACGTTTGATCGTCAAATATCGATCAAAGTGAATTTAAAGCACTCGTTTCTATTTAATAATAAAATTCGCCCGACATTTGAGCTCAAACTTCTGCGAAATCTATCCAGACAGGCGGACAACACTACCCTTTGTCGACGATCAAGAGGTACTTTCGTAATTGGCTCGAGAATATTACGTAATTTATACTCGATACGATACAGTCGGCTTCGTTACACATGTGTAGGCAAATTTAAAGCTCTGCCAATGCGACACTGCTGGGTACTCGATCACGCCCTTCCGCCACTTATACTCGAAACAATAGGTCACACAATATAGGCAATCAAGCTCTTCAAACCTCCATCGTTCTCGTTCGAACACTACCACTCGTTCACTGGCTCGTTCAAGAGCGCGATACTTATATATACCTCTACGTTATACATGTAGGTATATGCATGGTCTTTCTCGATGAGCCGGTATATCTAGTTGAATTTTCTTTCCGCAAGTAGCAGGGTGGAGATGTTCTCGGTCTCGAGGATAAAGTCTAGGTCCTGTTTCTCATTTCAGAGTAGAGAATGGTAGGACAAAGGAGTGAAAAGTGTTGAAATAAAATAGAGCTCTTTTCTGAGCTATCCCAAAGCGCTAGATCCGCTCACTTCATTTAAACGGAAGAGGGTGAGAATTTCTTTGGCTCGATTTACTTTCACCTTCACTTTACACAATTCTAATGCACTTTCAACTCTCGCTCTACGTTTGTGCTATACGTCCAGTCACTTTACTATTAAATGCCTGACTAAGTGAAAATGAGAAGAACAAAAAATAAAGAAAAAATAAAAACAAATGGAGAGAAGTGGAGGCGTATGTAAGCTACAAATTTAATTCCTTTACTGTTGCAGATTTATCGAGTTTTATTCTGCAGCTGAAGCAGCCCTATGCAGTAATTGACAAAGCGTGAGTACCTTTATGTTGCCTTGAAAGCAATTTCATATAATAATTGTACGTGCACAGTCTCGGTATACAGGAATTTTGGAAAATATTTTTTCAAATTTTTTATTCGACTGATTTTCCCCCGGTTGAAAACAATTACTTAGGGTGGAGGTTCAGGCGATACGGATACGTGTAGGTATAGTAATACACGAGAATTCAATCGATATGGACGAGTGTGTGTTAACATACTTTTCACATCCATATACCTATAATATACAATACACACAGAGTCACGAGCTCATTTCACGATCCAGGCGGACGTCGATTCGCTCGATTACACCCAGCCGTTCCATCGTGTTCGTTGAATGTACTGACTCGGGCAAGCGACAATCATATACTGATACGTATATACGTTACATACATGGGTAGGTAGCTCGTCGAGGCTTTCCTGGGCGACCTGAAATTCTGTCCACTTTAATACATGCACGTATACACTCGACGTGGGTGTAACGCGCCGCGCCGCCTGTAACGGGGAAACGGGGTAGAGAAATCATCTCGGCGTAACGCAAATTAGGTAGACAGAACAACGCGGTTGAGATTTTCTGAAATATCCTGACTGTAGAAATCCTTTGTGTTTGTCGAGTGTGACTTCCTTTCCGCGAGGGTGCTGAAGTAACTGGGATGAGGTAGGGAAAGGCCTGTCAGCACAAGCGCGGTATCAAGCCAGACTTTTGTAATCCGGTAAAACGCGCTTTACCAACATTTAACCAGAAGCATTAAAGAAATATTGGTTTAGGTAGCCGCGGTACTTGAACGGGGCGGGGAGGCTCGGCTGCCTCGAAAATTTGCGGTACTAACCAACTTCGATAAATTGCCAGGGGCTCTGAGGTAGGTATAACTATACCTGGCACGCGTTTAAATACGCCGGGCCTACGCATGCTGTTCAGCCTTTACTCTTCTCACCCTGCAAAGCATCGATAAACTCAAATTCCTCAGTCGCTTCCAGTAATTGACTAGAAGATGTACTTACCCTCCGACTGAAATTACTTCTCGCTAACTCAACGTTGTATGTCTATGTAAATAACCCAGAACCCTTACTTACTCGTACCTCTCGGGCATCATCTTTACCCCCCTCCCGCCCCCGTAGCTACGAAGGAAACCGCTTTGCGCTTATATTAGTTATATTAATTCGTAGATTGTACTCATCGATTCGAACTTGGCTTATACGCGCGCAAAATTTTCATTTCATCTGCTCTGAATTGTAATCGCATTGTTTTATACTGACGTCATACGTCTGACACCGTACAGTTAGTCTCGAAGCTAATTACGATGGAAGTGTCTAAACAGAATCAACGTGGGACTGTTGGTAATGGTGTCGACGTATTGTGCAGCACCAACCCGGGACCCGGGACTCGGGACCCGGGGTTCTGTACGATGGTACACCCGCCACTATTGTGCATTGTGAATCGTCTATTGTACTGAATACACGCGCATGTTTTGGCAAAGCGAAATTCAGTCATGCACTGGTAATGGGAAGCAGTAGACACTCTCTTGTTAGTTTCGTGGTGGTCGCCTTCGAGTCGAGGGCCAGTAATTGTTTGGTGGTAAGTCACTGTTGTGGTTACCTAGCGGAAATTATTCCCGAAGTTGTTCCAAAGTTCACACATCTGACAATGACCGGATATAGCTTTATCTAATCGCCCCAATTCTAGCCCATGGAAAACGTGGTAATGCGAAATTCGTTTTTCGTCACGGAAAGGGTCGTAAAAAGCTAATCCAAGTTGGATTCATGTTTTTATCCTTAAAACCTTTTCTAAATGTACAGTGCTGCTTGCTTATGGTGAAACGAAATTCTACAGTAAATTTCACTGCAATCGGTCCAACATTTATCGAGCTGTTTCGCAGAGGAGTTTTGAACTTCCACTCCATCCACACTCGATTTGCAATTTGTCCCAGATACTTATGCAAAAAGTTCGGTGCCTTAGAAAGTATCAGTCAAACTAATTTCATCCAAATAGTTCGAACGGTTTCTCAGTTAATAATACTTCTTTAAAAACATATTTTTCATCTTTCCATCCCGAACCCCTGGACCGATTTTGCTCAGATTCAAAATCAGATATGAATTCTGTTCGTTTTTGCCTGTTGGTTATCGTCACACGATTCAATTCCGGGCTTCTATTTTTGTATACATGAAAAACAAAAAAAGGATGGGAATTAATTTTGTTCCTTCTTGCGATAAAACCATCTGAACAGAAGACCATTCCGTACCATTCGTTGGTAGCGATGTTCACGGTGATAACAAAAGTTACTACGACTCTCCTGACTCTGTGGAGCAGAATCTATCTTTCGAAATAGAGGGAACCGGGTAATAGAATTTCATCATTCCTGTTGGGAAAATGTGGTGATAATAACAACATCCGCGAGTAAATGCCTCTAATAACTGAAACGAAGTATCCACAGTACCTTTTAGCACACATACCGTGCGATACCTTCATCCTACAAGTACAAAGTAGCGAAGGGCGAGAAGGCTCACTTTGTTCTGTTGGCTCTTACTTCACCCTCTACCGTCTTCGCTGGTGCTGATGGGAATTGGCAGGCTATGAGTTACGAGGCAAGGTTCTATTTCGGCCCTCCGGGCTCCGGCACTTGAACGCGTTGGTATCAGACCTACGTCACTCAGTCACTCACCGTGCAGATCCATTTCCGAGCCAGCCTCTCGTTCTCTCTCTCTCTTCGCCACTGTCCCTCCTTCTCTATCTGTCTTTCTCTATACTCCATCTCTTTCCCTCTCTCCCGTTAAAGCCTTCTTTTCACGGCTAGCGATCACGAACAGAAGCAACTTGGTGCTTCTGTGCGAGGTATAGTACGCGCCTGTCCAAAGTCCGATGCTGATGGGTTTTAGCTGTGGATTCTATTCGTTGTCACTAAAGGAGGAACAATGGTGTCTGCGAGGCGCACAAAAAGGTAATTGTTTCGCAATTGGAAACGGCGTAATTTTAAATTATGCTTCGCCGAATGCGAGTCGCCTGTGACACACATATTATTGCCTGTGTGTACTTGTACATGTGTATTTAAATTTACACTATACATGGCAATGCGAGTTACCTATCATGATGCATCGCTGATGGTATACGATGGTGTGATTGTTGTATTTAATTGTTGACATATGTATAGCCGTGGTATATTACCCTGCACTGAATAACGCGATTAATTATGCTCTGCTCTCGAGCTTTCTAATTTGAGTATTACCCATGACTTCGATGACTTAGGTGTGATAATGCTAATGACACCGCAGCGCATGGAAATCAATTATGAATTGCCTTTGAATATTAGCAATCGCACGCTGTGGTTTAGCAATGTACTTACTCGCGGGTACTGAATGCAATATGAATATTTCAAGTCTCACAGAGTGAAGATAGATTTTCATTTTAGTTGATTAACTTTAAGGCTTTTGAGGGATGTTCACGTACGAATCAATTTCCTTGTATTAAGAAGGAAGAAACGTTTTTCATTCGCAGATAAATATTGCGACAAGAATTTCGGTGCGAGAAAATATCCCGTGTATATTATAGGTATAAGGCAGGGATTTACTCTCGTTTTCTCTTCTTATCTTCCGAGAGCTTTCCACAGTGGAGCGAGAAATTTGGATTTTATATACCAATACGATTGTTCAGAAGAGGATTGAGCCGTCGTATTTCGAAGGGGGTTGGGGACCGGGGTCGGGGTCGGGGCGGATGGCTGATAGGCGAGATTTTCGGTACTCAGAATGATTTTTCTCGGTTATATTCCATTGGACATCGTTAAGATATATATATCTATATCTATATATATTCCTTGAGGACTCCAATAGCCTGAATACAAAAGAAATTCGTCCCTCTTCGCTCGGCAAACGGTGGTTACCCGTGGGAAACCCAAGACGAGAAATAAAGTCCGGGATTCGCGTACGCCGAGAAAGAGTAAGAGAGTTTTTATTTTATTTCTGAGGTTTGCGGCGTATCCACCAAGGAGAAAGGTGAACTCCGAACCTATTGTGTCGCGGAATATGCTGATTGTGACTTCATCCACAAGAGGGTATACGGTGCTGCTTGCCCTTAAACTCCGTCGACGGAGACGAAGTAGTAGAAGTTGTACCGAGTCAGTAGGGGATGCTGATATTTTTACGACAAATTCGTCGAAAGTGTTCTAACAAAGTAGACTTTTCTCACGTTTTATATACCGACGGTACTTACGTCTTATCTCTCATTGCATTTAAAACCAACCATTTCCCCTACTTTCCGTTCCATAGAATACATAATTCCACACTTTTCCTCGCTCGAATAGAGACCCGGCTATTCGATCTTATACGCTTTCCTTAATACAAGACTATTTCTAATTCCGCAAGTCAGGTATAATATACGGAGATATTCGACTCACAGCTTCTACTGGACGGTTTCTAGTTTCATAGACGCTGATTATCCCGGTGTCAGTCTTGAATTATCAAAGGTCAGTGAAAATTGATTATGGCATAACCACACCGCGCCGGTGCAGCGTCATTCGTGCGGTCAAACGGAATATCCAATTATATCGATATAACTTTATCATTGGTATATACCTATACGGAGTACTCTGGCTCCTATATGTGAATATGCCATTGCAAATTGACCCGTATACAGATAAAGATATGGGAGTATCTTTTATACTTCATTGGTATTTTATTCTGCTGAAAATTTCCTATTATTTATCGTCTTTTGTTCAAATTTAAATACTAGTTTCCCTGAGTGGAAAACAGCGTTCGCTGTCGAGAGATACATACATATAGGTATATACATTTGCAACATGTATTTTATTTTTTGTTTCTCAGAAGCTTTTTTGTCGAGAGCTTTTACCCGCAAATAGCAATCTGCCGTAATTGTGTGAAATTTAAAGCAGACCGCAAAAGCCCAACTATATCCAGCTGATTTGTGAACTCATATCAATTCCTCGCTGAAAATTCGATGCCTTGAATGGAAGTATGTTTTTTCAAAAAACTATCGAAATCGGAGCAAAACCTTCTTCCGAGTTCCGATCGTTCGCTGATAATTGGTAGAATACTCCGCACTCTTGTTTCCACGAATCTCTGGATAAAATCTGGTCCGATCTATTCCAAACACTAATTTATTTGATTTCTGACTCTTGGTGTTAGAGTTTGCGATGTGGGCGCAAGTCACCTGCGTGCAAGTCTTTCGAAAATGCGGTTACGTCCGACCTGACTCGTAAGGTTCGTTGAGTTACGTTCAGCTTTACCATAAAGCGACCCTTGTGTATACCAACGATATACCCAGTGTTCCTTGGCTGAAAATAAACTAGGAAGATAGAACCCTTGGCTTCTCTAGGCACGACCTCTTCCATTGTGGAATACAAATTTACGGTTTACGAAAGGAAAAATTTACCCATTACCAAAAATAACACGTCCGCTGTATGAGGGATTGAGAATCTTATCTGCGATGTATACCTTAACTACTTCCACAACTTTATCTCGACCTTGAATGAAAAAAAGTAGATAAATTAACACAAGATATCTGTGATATTACCCCGCCATAATCCAGATGCACACGTATGTATGTACAACAAACTTACACTCCACCCAGGTCTCTTTAGATTCAGAAACTCCCAAATAGAGATCCACAGAACTAAAACTTCCTACCAGCTACCGTACTTTCGAAGATCTCCCTCCCTCTCTCTCCCCGTATACTTACGCGTGCCAGTTTAGTCTGTTTAGTTAGACTCCAAGTCGGACTATATACACTTTGTACTGCATATGTATGTAATGTACAAATATAGTGTAACTATACACGACGCCAAGGTTTACGCGCCGTACAGGGGTGACGGGATGAATTAATGGGACCATTCACCGCCTCCTCGAGACTACCTCTACCTACCTACATACATGTCACGATCTCTGTATTGCGATATACATGTATCCATGCGGATAGGAGGTATGCGTGTACAATATACATACACGTGTGTTCATCGGTGTATGCATAACTGCAGGTTGGCTGTACATATATATTGAAAGCTGTATGGGTATGTATATGCGGGTGTGAGTACTGTGCGGTGTGATGCAGTGTGGTGGATGCTTTGTCGAGTACACAAGTGTACAGATAAATAGTTGCTCACCTATATTAAACCGCTACAGAAGAGCAAGAGAGAGAGAGAGAGAGGGAGAGAGAGACAGCAAGGGAAATAAATCGCACTTTTCAACCGAAAGATAACTCTGCCAGGGTATATACCTATCTAGCCACCTTATTCCACGTTACAAACTCTTGACGATACTTTGTCGACTATTTCGCGTGTCCTGTAACTTGCTGGTGGTACACCCGGCTGTAAAAGTCTTGTTCATATTTCGTGTATACGAACGTTTTGCAACAAACGAGCGAGAATGTTGCCTTGACGCGCGATATTGCATTACTCCACGGTGATTGGAGGCGGTGGCTATAGGTGGCGACAAGTTGCTGGCCGTAAAGATACTTTTTTACAACCTGCAAGGTGTAAAAAGAGCTCTGAAGCTCGGGTGCAAGCTCGTGAGATTTGGTCCTGTAGTTTTATATATTAAATTTTGATCTTTGAAAGTTTCTATGAAAACGGGAATTACGCCCCGCGGAACATTTTCTCTTGTACGAAAATAAAATTGCGGTAATATTATACGAAATATTGTGAGGCGAGGCGAATTATCACGACAGATCTTACAGCTCGGACTTCAATGACAGAGACTTCTGGGCTGAGATCGTTGCTCGGGATTTAAACGATACGAGAATACAATAAAAGTAACGTTTCCCTTATACCGGAATACCGCGAGTCGTTCGAAAGTCGAGGAGATTATGTCATAAGGATCCTTCATGCGCCGGGGAACACGGTAATCGATGCTGCCTTGTAAATTGGTGTACATACGTACGTTTGCAAAAAGATAAAAAAAAAAAAAAAATCAACAACGGTGCAATAAATTTAAAGCTCTCACGTTTCCAAATCGGCTGGATAAACAGCATTTTGTTAATATTACTGCAGCATGTTTCGATCCTTATCAGTTATAGGTAAGCCATAAGATCAGAAAGCCTTGAATACAATATAAATAGACGTTTTGGATTTTTCGTAATAGTAATAGCGACGTCGGAAATCTTGGAGATTTTTGTACGTTTGATTTTGTCAATTTTTTGCGGTTTAGAATTAAATCAAGTCAAACGCGTATTCGATGTATATATTTTGATGCGCAGGATGTTGGCTTCTCGGGAATAAAACGATAAAAAAAAAAAAGAAAGTTGAATCCGGTATTCAATTCCGAGAGAAAAAGTTGCAATATCTTCTGCTCGGTTTGAGATAGCGCTTAAATATGCGACTTGTTTTAGAATCAGTGGAAAAACCGTCAACCCCGGAGAGTTTTCAGAAGTTATGATGTGACGTCCTTTTTTTATCTCCCCTCATTTTTCATCTTGAAAAAAATTCAAGATTTTTATATCCACAATTTGGTTGACTGAAATAAAAATTTCCTAAAATATTCCCAAAGACCTGTGTCCTTGAAAGCTGAGAAAAAAAAACTTTACCACGAATCTTCGCGGGTGTCTTCGAATGTTTTTTCTTCACCTATATCCATATCTCAACGGATCTTGTCCGCAGGAATTTATTACATTTGAAAAATCCAAAAAACCGTCGAAGTTATTCCTCGTTTCGGTCTGCCAGCTATTCTATTACTTATTCATTGTTCACAACTAACGGGTGAATAAGTTACAATCAATGTCCATCGATTTCGAAGGTAAAATAGTCAGAAAATGTCCGTTTCGTTGACTTCAGGCTGCCACGGATGTTTTCTCTCAATTTTTCTTCCCTTCTTTCTAGGCTGTCTGGATACTCTGCAATAAATACCGATCCGTTCTAAGACGTCAAATGGATACGGACAGAATGACGAGGGAATAGACGGACTCTCATGGGCTGTACGCGCTAGTAAAGACGAACGTAAACCTTCCTCGACGGCGAAGCCCCCCCCCCCCCAAGACTCGTTGTTAGTTTTAATAAGGGGAGCGGTGATGTTATGGGGTGACGTCTTTTGGCCTCGAAAAGACACCTCGAACCGCGTAACCATCCTTGCTTCAATTTCGGGCTATTTTGTCAACCCCATTCTCACCCGCCTCTCGCCCCTTGTCGCTAGTTTACTACATTAATAATTCGAGGAGGTTGGCGTCGAATCTACTTGGCGCTAATCCGAGTCCTCCAACTAAACAGAACTCACCCTATTGCCAACAACCTATGAACTTCGGGGTAATATATGCGGAATCAGGCTATCAAGTTAAAATCCCCCATTCCTAAAAGTTTTCCAAGGAAACGGCTCACCGGCTTATCCTGTCACCTTTCTCATAATTTTGTATTCTTCCTTTTCCCTTTGTTTCCCCCCTGCCTCTTGCTCCCTTTCTCCTCTTCCTCCTTCATCTTCTACCTCGTCGTCGTCTTCTTCTTCTTCTTCTTCGCCGAGCCCCGAGTCCCGCGTCTTGAGTCTCGAGTCCCGTCTCTCTTCAGAGCACGCACACAGCCGCACTTAACATTCCGCCAACCCTCGACTTTCATCGTGGTGTTGGTAGAGGCGACGGAGATTACCCAGTGCTTACTAATACGCCCAACCTTATCAGCTTTCCCGCCAGTCCTTAATCACCCTGGCTGATATATTTTACGCTCACTGATACCGAATGGAAGTAGATGGATCCCGGTGACGGTAAGACACGAGGTTTTCGCGGGGTGGTAAGGTAAGACGAAAGAAGGAAAGGAAAGGGTTTTAAAACTTGAGCAGGGTGTTAAACTGGATATTCTGCAGGGGGGGTATATATTATATAAGTGTGGTGTGAGTTTGCGAGGGATTTTCGTCGAGCTTTAATTCTCGATTATAAATTAGATCAGGAATATCAACGTGCGCTTGGAGACAAGTTGGATTTCAAAATGTCAATTTAAAATTTGTCCACCCTTCCTCCTCCCCCTCTTGCTTCTCCTACTCGCCCTTACACTCTTCGGGATACGGTTGTATACGGTCGCCGGGGTCCAGGCGAGATTTCCCCATTGGCAGTTGATCGATTTCAATCTCGTTTAATGTACCTCTTGGGATTGCAATCGACCTCTTCGATTAATAGCTATGTTTGTCGTGTCACTGAAATCGATGATGTCACGCCTCTGCGGTGCGGGTTAGGAGATGAAAATATTATATAAGTGTGCGAGTCGAATGATAAGCTATCGAAAAAATCACCGGCAAGGACGATCTCATGCGACGTCTGATGTACATTTACATGGATATATACGCGACAACGTTTCAATCAAGTTTCGTTATTTTATACGCAATATATTCCTGCAGCACACACGAGGAAAACTAATCTTCTCATATCCGCCGGAGCGTTAAATTGTTGGGAATTTCATTCCGCACATATTGTGTGTAATTGTGTTTAATTTACATGTTTCCATATAATTTGGAGTGCCCGTAAACACTAGACACCGCAAATGTCTACGTCCTCTGGACTCAACCCCCGTTATTAAAGATGTCAAAGGAGCAGTGCCACGATATGCTCTTTGCCAAAAGGCTGTAAATTATTGTTTCTAAATATTAATTATCGCGGACGAAATCCCTGGTTTAATTACTTCTATCTCGGTCACAAGTTAAACAACAAGATTTCGAAATACGAGCCCAAGATTTGTACAATTATTGCTCTCGTACTCATCTCGTAATTTTACATTAGCTCGAGGTATACAGAAAGTTGGTATCTTTTACCAGGATAACAAAGTTTCTTTGTTTGTCTTCTGTTAGAGTTTTAGTTAGATATCGACCTTGTTATACGTTCCAGACGTTCGTAGGGCTACTGGAATATACCGACTCGCAATATTCGGCACACGATACGTACGTAATGGAAATTCACGTGTTCCTCAAATTGCGTTATTTATGACACTCAAGCTTAGCTTGAGTGTAGACAAGGGCACTGGCAAGGGCAGAAGCAAGAGAATTCGAGAGACAGTGTGAACGTGCAAAATCACGAGAGAGAGAGAGAGAGAGAGACGGAGAGGGAGAATAAGCTATTCCCTCGATAATAGCAGGACCTAGAACACAAGTCAGTCTGGTATGGTAGTATATATAGCAGTACCTGAACGCGATTGTAATTGTGGTCGGGAATATTGGCGCTCATCCAGCAGTGCCACCTAATTCAATTACACCGCTCGGTAATTTTCACTTTATCGTATTTCTATGTCGATAGTAGTCGGCGCCATTTGGCTACGAATTAAGGTACAAATTAAATGCTTCACTGATCTTAATATGTTATTTCCTGCCCCGGTACACCCACACGCATACATTCATATAGCCCTGAAGTTGATTATTCCGTTCGTGTAGCTGTGCGCATTACACAAATTACAACACTACGAATAATTTGGCAAAAATGATGCTCGAATAATACTGCAGTCAAATATAACGTGTAAATATTATCCAATCGAAGAGCGGATAGTAAGAGTTGCGGTGAAAAGATGAATGGGGAGGGTAACTCTGCAGTCGAGGATATAGGTATGTATTTGCTTGTTAAAAATTTTTCACAAGAAGCCAAAGCGAGAAAAGATTTATCATCGGAGGTCTGGTGATTCATCTCCAACTTCGGAGACTCTGAAAAAGAAATTGGAATTACTTTTTAAGAATATTTTACTTGGCCCCCTCTCCCGGCCCCCGTGTACCGCAAGAACGCGTATCCGCGAAATAAACGGCGGGGATTGTCTGCCGCCTACCTGCTGCCCTTCTGTGTTTGCGAACTAAACTCCTCGTTTGAACTAAGTTTCGTTCGTTAACGAAATTCTTTAGCAGCTACCTAGGGTATACCCGTTTCATGTTTGTTTCTTGCGAAATAAATATTCATATACCCATTCCGCAACCAACGCGACCTGCAGCCACGGGTACCACCCCGCAGATTTATTCCGAGTACGATCTTGCGTGGGAGGTTTCAAAGCAGTAGCAGAGAAACCAGCCAGTATAGACCGCAGCTCAGCGTTGTTCGCAATTAGTTTTATAACCCACTTATCAATAGCGGCATTATCTTGCGGTGGAGGAGGAAACGATGTTAGCTTTCATATAGCTTCGGGAATACGAACGAACAGCCGGTACATGCCGACTATACCAAATATTATACATATAATACAAATGTACCAGTTATTACGTGAATAGAAATTCTCGATACACAGGTAAATTTGTTATTGAACTTCACCTGCAGGTTTATTTCAATCAAATTTATGAGTACCGGGATTTTTACAAGCCACGCGCAAAACTTTATCATTGATAAATTCATCGCTGTATATACCTGTAGATATGGTGCCGAGGGTAATTGCAAATCGTAGAAATTCTCCTCTCTGCACTTGAGAGACGTATTACGTTTTTCTAGACGAGTTTCTAGCCCACGAAATTTGACATTATTAGCTGGTAGCCTGGTATATACATATTTGCACATTTGCTGTAGATTTACTGGGATTTTTATGGTTCGCGAAAAGGTTCGGTACTCGTGAAGTGTTAACACACCTGCAGTCGTAGAGTTTTGACATGACAATAGTACGGTATCGATCGATTGGAACTTTTCACTTTGTTGCAGTGTACCGTACCGTGTCCGCATTGGTTTGTCCCAGCGGAAATCCCGGGCCAACAAACATCCTTTGGATGTACGGATTATGACGAAACTTTGAATTCCAAATTTGGTTAAAATTGATGGCAGTTTTCTAATTAGAGATGTACTTAATCGCGTACGGGGGTGTTCGAGAAACAGCAGCAACGATAAATCCCGCCGCAGCTCCGATAGGTGAATAAATGTACCGCATGTCCCATGAATCAGCTACCATAGGGTTTAACAATGCTATTGGGCTTTGAAATTGTTCCCCGTAGTAGGGGGTAACCAACGACGGCTAGACGTCGATGGCAAGGGTAACTCTTGCGAAGGGTGAAAACAGACGATTGACTGGTTTCGAGGGTGAGCGAGCCTTTCGACACACCCTGAAACTTTCAGTTTTTGCCTAAAATCTGTCACAAGTCACAAAAAAAAAAAAAATAAAAATACCCAGACCGAAACTAGGCTCGGTGATTTTCGAGGAATGTAATCAGCTGTCGCTACGTTCATTACACAAGATTTAAACCATGGCGTTAGGTAAACTAATTACAAAAGAAAATGGTAATAAAAAGAAGAGAGAGAACGAGAGAGAGAGAAAAAAATTAGAACCATCTAATAAATGTCATTAATTTTTGGGGAAAAGATGAATTTTATTTTTTACATTTCAAATTAATATTCAAACCTTTTCATCCGCGCCAGGGTTGAATTCGATTAATTCTTTTTGCATGTTTAAGCTCATTGTATGAATATTATCGTTATATAGGAGTTAATTTGACCTCCGTTTTCGGCAAGGATCAGCTGCGGGTATGAAAGAGTGATTAACTAACGAGGGGGTGTAATAACGGCGTGGGCAATAAGCCACTGTGAAACTTAATTATCACTTGTTGATTTTACGCTGTTGTGCATTACCTTTGATCAGCTACAGTCTAGAGTTATGTACGTTAACCCACTCCACAAATTTAATGATGACTTACTTTTTGACCTGGTACATGGCAGAAGTAATTTTTTTTTCTTTTTAATTTTTTTTTCTGCTCTGTAAAACCTCCGGGCTATAGTATACCTACTCTCGTTTTGGTTTGACTTTGCCGGGAATTGTACCTGTATTAATCATTAGACAAAGCCAACTTCACAACCGACAAGAACTTTATTACTTTACTCTAAGTTATTACGTGCAAGTATATACATACCTATACATGCATGTAAGTATATAAATGTATATATATATAATCTGGGAGGTAGATAAAACGATAAGTGGGACGCGACGCTGCAGGGTGGTAGCAAAGTATGTTATACGACCAAAAACACTAACGAGTATCGCGTAAGCTACTTTTTTCCCTCATTTGTTTCATTGTCTTGGCAAGAAAGAATTATTGATACTATGTTCATTATTTCGGTCCATTGTTTAATATTTATATGCACTTAACGTAGTACAGGGTTCATCGTTAGCCACCTCCCTCCCTGCAGCTTGTGGAGAAAAGGAATTACGTACTGCCGTTTCTACTTCACGGTACTTTTCACTTGCCATAAACATTTTTAAAATTAACCCGATATCTTAGAATGGTAAGGGGCTAATAATTTCCATTATAACATTACCCCGGCACGTTCTTGGCTTTGATTCAGATATATTCATACTATATTATGCTTATTTTTCGATCTCAAATTTCATTCAAATTTCCACTCGCATTACTTGAGACGGCGTAAAAATAAAGTATGTACTTCTATACGAGTATATTTTTTTAATTATCTAGAAAAACTCGAGGAGCTATTTTATTTTCTCCGGTAATTCAATTCTTCTTTTTCAGATGAAAATTTAAGATTCTAAACTAAGTTACGCAGAATTAAAACAAATATGGAAGTTTTTGAAGATTTTATTTGCAGTCAATTTACGCCACGTATATTACGAGTGACTTTTGTATAATTTCATTTTTAGAATACTTATACCTATATACATAATTTATTCCCCTACATTTTCTTTCGTTTAATCTACTGCTTTATTTGCTTCTAATGTTCGGAACAAAAATTGTTCGGCATTAAAGCCGAAATTCAATGTCCACATTTTTCTGCTTGTTTGTACTGCCAACTTTAGAGACTTTTCTGCGTTTCCCTGTGGTGTGTGTCTTTTGTCCTGTGGTTTTCCTTGCTTTACCTTTGTTATTTACAAATAAATATAGCCAGTATTTGCCAGGCTCAAACGTCTATAGATAGATCCATCACGGCTCTTTGCGGTCAGCTTTGACATAACGCGATATTTGTTCATCAACTATCCTGAAAATGGGTGCCACATGACGTGGCCTGCATTTTGGTAGACGAAAGCTTCTCTGGGAAAAGTGGATTCACATTTATATTCCGGTTGTCGAGAAGATTTTCAATTTTTGGGAAAGCAAAATAACACTTTGATCGTGTTGGTCGACCGCGACGTTATAAATCTTCGTATGCATATGTATTTTATGCTGATGTGAGTTTCCCCAAAATTTGGGAATATCACGTGCGGAGATCGCGTGTAAATAAAACGTACTTAAACTGTCTAGACGTCTGGCGAATGATCGTATAGATAAGAACTTGCAGGAATGTGATTTGCTGTATTTTCGGGCTCATTTCACTGTGTTTACCTCATTCTGTAAACCGGATGATAATTTCGGTATCAGGATTTCGAATCAATTTGAGTAATGGCACGCAAAGCTGAGTCTGAAATCGTTGGAACTTGCCACTCGTCGCAATAATTAATTAGTTTAAACACGAGCTGTCAAAGGGACGACCAACCTAAATTTGTTAATCTCAGAGGGAGGGCTGACTTCGGATTGCTCACACGCCTACAAAGCCGCTGAGAGTATCGCCATGGTTCCTAAAACTTTCCGAATAATCAAAGTCTAGGGTCCCATGAAACCGCTACGTCGACCACGACCAGTCAATCAATTCGATCGAATCACATGGCTCTCTTATTCTCCCCGAGAAACGATAGCATAGGTATATTACCAGGCAATCATTCCTCAGCATCTTGCTTTGGCAGGGGGGGGACTGACATAACGAAAAATGAGTTCTAGGTGACATCTGAACGATCCGAGTTCGATACCAGAGGCAGCCCCCTTTTCCCAGATGCACGTCACGCGCTCGGAATTAACTTACCCGTTCCCCAGAGCCAAGAGGCGTGCGTTGATACACTTTCCCTAAATGTGGAAGGTGTCATTCATTCTCTGACACACGTGGGGAACTCGTAAACTCTCGTAAAACCCCTTCGAATATAACCTGCTTACCCAGAACCAGTGCCAAAACAAGAGCATATTGCTACTCTCCGGTTGTTACATCCCACTGTGTTAAATCCCAAGCTTATATTTCTCCAATATATGTCGTATAAACATCTTACCAGGGATCATGGGACATAACATGTTCAAATATTGGTACGATTTAATGGTATGTGGACCAGGAATGGTGGTTAATTTAAAATGCCGCTGTTGTTAATCAGCGACGTTACATCATCTATTGTGACTTTGTCAAACCCGTACCAATATTCGATATGATGGACGCGAATTACAGCATTATAACGTTCAAAATTTATCTGCGCTTACGAGATTGAACGCGCTGAAATTAATTACTTCACGTAGAACGGAGTTAATAATGATAAACCGGCATACCATCCAGGATAATTCCAGGACCTGTATTCCTCGGAGTTAATCATATACAGTTTTGGATTCCGCTCATTTATATACGGCGTATACCAGTGATATTCAAACGTTTATCATCTTCGAGAAGATTATGGGGTTCCGTGATATTAGATCACGATAAAAATGACCCTCCGGTAGGCCGATATGTATTCGCATAGATAGGTATAGGTATATGTATGGGTTTTGGCTCGTTTGAGTTTATCGCCGAGCTGATGCTTCGACGAGGCCAGTAAAATAAAAAAAAAACTAAAAAAAAAAGTGGAGCCCGTCTGATAGCCGGGTGAATGAAATTACGGTGATACCGCTCAACAGATTTCTACGAAATTTGGCACACAAAGATCCAATTCCATTTGGAGGAACGTCACGAATTCCCATTCCTGGTGGTTCTAAGACGGTAAACGTTCCAATTCTAGGGGGATTCACTCTTAGATCAAGTTCTACCAAAAATCTCCGTTGCGGTGGGATAAAATATCGCAAATTAGCCACAGCTGCACAGCTGTGTTCTGCACGTGTATATCTATATCTGTATAAATATATCTAGCCATATACGTATAGGGGCTAATGAAACGAAATCGTTTTTCCCTTTTTGCTCGCTTTAAATTAGCTCGATTCCTACCTCCGCTGACCCTCCAAACCCCTGTTCCCCGTTGTCCAAACACGGTGGTTTTCCCGGGCTGGGCGTGGCGGAAAGACGTAGGTACACAGTAAAAAGGATAGCTTCGTAAATGCCCCGGATCCAAATGTATTGCAACAAGATGTATCCGGTGAAATCTTCAACGAATGCTCAACAAGACTTGAAAAAAAAAAAAAAAAAATCAAGTCTCCGTTGAAACGTGGGTACCGGTAGATTTATATATTATGTATAAAGGGAATCCTCGAGAAGGTTGGAATTGTAGGTCACACGGTTTTTTTCTTTATTTCTTGACAAGGTCTAGTGGGTTCAAAGTGGCCGAGAGAGGCAATTGAATTTGACATGAGAGTAAATCCAGGAAAAGACAAATTCTAAAAGCTGTGTTTATTCCGTTACAAGTATTTGATTCGATTGTCCATTTTAGGTAACAGATTTCCATTTTATATACCGACCAATTCTGCCAATTCAATTTTCTTTCCGAGGCTGCTCAAAGTCACAGTAAATGCTGATTGGTGGCGGTATACAGGCTTTTCACAGAGCTCACTGCTGCAGAGATCAATTTTTCAGTTACTTTCAGACGTAAAAAACGGAAATGGAAAACTCAATGGGATGCTTATTATTCATTCATTTATTCACTCGTTCGATCTTCCTCCAGCCACTCTCTCCTTGCCCCCCTTGCTCATATCTTTTAATGATATTTTATCACCACTGGGCTCTAGCTGCCAAAACGTTCAACCCGCGAGATTGTTACGAAAGAAGCGAGACATTTTCATTTTTTTTCGTCTATTTTTGACTTTATTATTTCATATTCAGGTGTCGTTCTAGTCCCCCCTCTCCGATTATATACTCGATATATTTTCATTTCAACGACATCGGGTGTCAACTGATCTCTGACCTTTGACTAACCCATTTCTACCTGCGCGGCCACTATATACGCGTGCGGGTACTCTAGTTTTTACGACAATATATAATCCAAATAGAAATAGAAATAGAAACACGGTTATTTTATCACCTGCTTCACCATAAAACTGCAAGTCTTCCTCGGAATTGACATACGTCGATACTTGAGATAGAAATTCTGAATTTACGACTATTTTTTGGTCGCAAAATTTCCAAGCAATCATTGACTTGCTATCGTATCGGACCAAATACTAGTATATTTCGCTACGGCGCTAAGCAACCTTTTCAATCTTATTTTCCGCGTGCTTTGCTACTTTCGTTGTTATCCTGTACGATGTTTTCGCTCGGCTTGTCTGTCAGCTTGTCACTTATTTGTTCCAACTCCTGCATTTTACCTGAAGTAAACTCGGGTATAGGTATAGCGTTTGCCAATTGATTCGGTTAAAGGTTTTCCTTCTCGAGGAACCGCAGAAGAGAGAATCTGGTCGATGCATTTTTCCTACCGCTTGAACGAACCGGTAGGTGTACAGGAAGCATCTGGGAATTGGATATGCTCCAGCAAATATGTCCAGCCTCTTGAAATAGAAGCGGGGTTGTTAAATAACTTACCGATGGAGTTACCAAGCCCTCTTTAACAAATGGAAAACTCAAAGCTTGCAAGTCCCCTGATTTAGTTTTACTGATCCAGCAAACAAGGAAGAAAAAAAAGGGAAGAAAATGGATTTTTCACATTTTATAAGTCAACTATTTAGGTTACGATGAAAATCAGATGGCGAATGTAAAGACGAGTTGAGTTAATATTCTGCAATTATTTTAAATTTAATTCATTATTAGTTGCTACGGTCTCAAAGCTTTGTACTATAGTTGCTGTATCTAATCTAATCTAATATAGTAAAAGGTGGGTGGTCTGCGTTTATGAATTCTCTATCGTTTTTGTTTCGTCGTATAATACTATTTCTCTTATCATTGTGAAAGTAAATCTAGAGAGATAATTTCGAGTCTGGGGTAACTTTATTTTCGATTCAATCTACTGCCATGGGACAGTTTATTTCGTGGAGACCATTAAGATAGCAATAGATAGCTTCACTGCGAGTCAAGATGTCGAATATGAGCTTGTATCTTGGAAATACATGGAGGAACATTCGAACGATAAGACCTTGAATTTGTATCAATCGGTTCGATACACCGCAAACGATATACGGGGAGAGTAGTACACGATTATCTAAGATATTATCTACGATTACAGAGACAGATAGGAGTGGATTGGTGAGGGTGAATCCATTTCCATTTCTCTCTCTCGCTTCGTTCTAAATCTTACTTATCTCTTAAGCCTTTTGTCCCTATCACATCCATCACTTCAGTCACTCGCTTTGCTCCTCTGTATACTTATTTAACAAAATAATAAAAGTAAAAATATAAATAAGTAAAAAACCGACTATACTGAGAAACTCGGATGATAATTTGATCCGCATCATTGTTTTCTTATTATTCATATATCTGGGTAAGACATTGAATCTTTATAAATGTGAAACAATTCCACAATACTGTAACACGGTATAAGTATCCAAGAGCGCATTCAGAGTCACGTATGTTTCATAGACGCATCTCTACACTAACAGCCACTAGATAGCTGAGGCTCTTGGGCAAGCGTATAATTTTCAGTACCAAACTATACGTTCTGCCAATGATATCTCCGTTTCCTTGTTGTGATATTGCAACTGTGTTTAACCTTATCTACAGGATACCAGAATCGCATTGCATGCTGGTTCTCTTTGCTGCTAATGATGTACGCGTGTGTACCACTCCACTATTCTACGTATTACACAAATACACCAGCTACCATATGCATATATGGATGTATGTAGATGCAGGTGCATATTGCATGGATATCTCTATGTACTTACTCGAGGGACGACGACGACGTGTTCTCCATATTTGAATGTCATCTATTACTATACAAATTTACACCCTGCAACCCGTATACGTATCACACTACTTCACATTTCTATGCGAGCCAGGTACTACATCGTTCGTGCTGTAATTACACAAATTTTGCTTTTCCCTCTACTCGAGAAAAGTGAAGCCGTTCGTATCATCCAAGTTGAAATTTTATTTATCCGTCATACTCCGCTCTTGGCATTACTGTAATCAGTGGGCGATATTAATATACAGTATAAATTATTGTTATTATCGTTATCATTATCGAGGACCGAGGTACTTACCATTATTGAAATTCACAATAAGCTTACATGTGACCCAATGCGGGGTAACGCGGTGCAGTCAGGTGGGTTGTTAACCGTTCTGTCCACGTACCGGACAAAGAATGCAATCACTTGGAATTTGCTGGCTCGCTAGTGAACAAACTTTGCTCCTTTGGGAGTATCGGGACTACCACGGTATACGGGAGAATATCTTGGTCCACTTTTCGAACAAATTTATAGCCCCATTTCGAGAGTATTGCATCGCAATGCGTACATCGTTCCCTCCCTCCCTGCATCACATTGTTATCTGTCTCCGAATAATTTCGCACATTTTCCCAAAAAACGCAAAAAAAAAGAAAAAAAAAAAAGAGGGGAGACAGACATTTCTCCAAGGAGTCGTTATTGTCGATGCGATACGAAGCGTGTGGTAATTTTTTGTTTCTTAGTTTTTTGTTTCCAAGTTTGTTTTATTTTGTTGTTGTTCGATTTTCGGGGACTTCGGTCATGCGTGGCGTTATCGTTTCGTAATTTTCATGCTTTCACGCCTGCTGTACGTAAGTATTGTGATTTGTAATTCATGCGTTTGACAGGCTCCATTTTTTACAGAACGTTTTACAAATAGCCTGACAATTGAAGGGTGAAATCGCTTGAGTGTGGTACAAGGCTTGAGAGTTGGATATTACAGAAATTCAGGGATGAAAATAATTGTCCGTTGGAAAAAATTCTCTGTATTTTTTTTTTTTTTTTCTTTCTCGAATTCCAACAACGTTTACGAGGTTCGTTGCTCTTGATAAATTGAATTGCGGTTTAAAATTCTTTCGATCCAACCAATACTTGTTCGAATTTACGTATACAGCACTATCAGAGGCGAGCTAACGGTATAACATTCGAAATCAATATCACATGACAGAAAATATTTCAACGTTGACCAACGTCAAAACAAGTCGGTATATCGTGTCTGTATAAAAAGATTATTATTTCAACATTCCGCAAGTCAGTAGTACGCAAAAAATTGAAATTAATGACAGGTCAGATCTGAATTCGTACTGTAAATTTTATCCATACGTCGTACTTATACGTCTTGGAATTTTGATTTTTGAAAGAATTTTCGAGATAGTGTCGAACTGGTTCTGGTTTACTTTTTCGATCACGTTTTTTTTTTTTTTTTTTTTTTTCGCTTCTTGTCCTTCTTAAATTTCAATTTATTTTGATCACGATTTGAACCCCTGGCTTCAACGTGTCACCTTGAAAGCCCGACCGGGTCCAGAAACAACTTGGAAGTTTGTCAGCGTCTCTCGAGTTTCCGTTTAATCACCTCGGCATCACGTAGCGAGCTGTTATTCCCGTTGCATAGTTTGTTACAATTAGAGAAAACCTTTTGTCTCACGGAAGCGACGAGGACTCAGGAAAATGGTGATTTTTATTTCAGTTCATTTTTTTTTTTTTTTTTTTGTTATTTTGACTTCACCAACAGGCCCAGTCGAGGTTACAGGTTTTCATTACTCATTCACGGCGTTGCCTCCGAATTGCGTCGAGGGATTAGGGGAGGTCAGTTTAACGTGAATATTTAGCCACCGTTGAAAATTCATAACGCAAGTGTCATACCTCGTCGTATTAATAATGACCCTTGCCACGATGGGGCTAATTACCACCTTATTTGGCTTTCGCGAACTTTACGCTTGACCTTCCCCCCCCCCCCCCGCCCCATCCCTCCAGTTACCGATGTAGACTTTACTGAATTCCATTTTACCTGCGAGATAAATATGAAAATAACATTATTTTCACTGTTATTATACAGGCGGGAGTTGTAACGTATATAAAAAATTTTATAGAGGCTCTTCTCAAAAAAACAAAAAAACAAAAAAATTCATAACCATATACCTATAATATCAAGTATGAATTCAGCATTTCTCGTTTAACACGCGTTATTTTTATTGCATAGGTATTACTAATCGCCAATACTAATAACAGTTGTCGAAGTATGACACTCGGGTCATTTTTTATCGCCTTTAGTTTCACAGTTTTTTCTTTTTTTTCTTCCTTTTTTTTTATCATTTTGCTGTTCGATTTTTCTGATCAATTTACACATTTGTGTGATACATGTATATCGTACTCTAATAACGGAATAGAACTCTTACCTATGAGGTATAGGTAGGTAGATAAAAGTTTATTTCTGCGGGTAAACTTTCTTGCTAAAAACAATTACGTGAAATTTCCCTTCGAAAATTGCGTTGCAATTGGATTTGCCAGCCTTATTCCTCTTCCTCGTAACTCAATTCCCTTGCCCCGTAATCGGTGACGAGAATATTGGCTTTCGATTCGCTATGATCGTTGGGCTGAAGACAGGAATCGCGCCCTACTGCAGCATTCAAGTCTTAAACTTTCTTCGCCGATTTTTCCATGACCATTCGGTACGTTATGGTCTTTGACACTTCGCACGTGTATTCATTCCCTGATGGCGTACAGGCGCCCTATAACCAAAAAGTACCCAACTCCGCTTTCCCCGAGGCCTCCCATTTACGAACCACCAAAATACGTATGAATAGGGCAGGTAATGCGATCAAGGGGTTGATCAAAGAAAGGTGATGGAAGCACGGCAGGGGGAGAGATTCCCAACTGTGAACTTCGACCCCTCGTACAAACGAAGTCTGTTTAATTACGCGTTGACAGCCTTATCATTATCTCTTTAAACTGATTAATTTGATCGAGGAATTCATAATAAGAATTAAGAATAAAGGGTTTAAGAATAGATAATTTTGAGTAATCGATGGGGAAATGATGATCAAATTATTCAATCATTAATGTGGCTATTTATAGGTGTAGGTAAATTTACGTGTCTAGCATTCTGGCTCTTGAATATAACTGTACGTCTTTGGGAAAGGTTTGAGATTTAAGAAGAAAACGAAATTCCTTTTTGGATTGAAATGCAGTTCAATTTATTTCAATTTATTTCAAATTATGAAATCTCCATCCGTAATGACAGCTAACATCGGTGTCCCGAGTAAGGGATGTACTTATATTAGGAGTGACACTTTCGTTCGCGCTTCGATTTCTTTAACAGGTTTTGAAACGGGTGCGTAGCTTAAGAACCTTGGGAATGAAATTGCCACTCTGTAATGGAAATACTTGAGGAGCGTGGTAAACTTGAGCGATAACGATCTACGTTGAGAATTTTGTGGGGCCCTACAAGCGTTGAAGAAGGAATATAAGAACGCGGAGTCTGTACCGGGGAAAGAATAGGGAGAGAACTCACCCTTACGCGTTTTTGGAAGCAGACCGTTGTCACACCATTGTTAAACTTTTCTACATCCTTCCGAACGCCGGATCCTGACTTTCTCCCGTTTTTCAGACACAAAAAACGATGGTAACCGATATTCTTGTGACCTACGACTCGGCCCTCAGTCGCCGCGGGCGTTAATGAAATTGCTAACCGTCACTCGGGATAAAATTGCGCCGTTTTCACCCTCAAATGCCTGGGGGGTGAAAATCGGGACGAGCCTGAGCCTGCAGCCTTCTCATCCATTCGACATTCCTGATTTATTTAGTTCATCACACTAGTTCGATTTAGGGATTCACATTCCGTTGAACCCATTACACAACTTCGTCCAATGTGTCCTCTTTTTCAATATCATCACATTGAACTCTTACAATCTTTGTGCGAACGGGGGTAAAATTTTTCCGCACATTTTCAGGCCAAAATTCTCATCATAAATTCAATTGTAACTTCAACTTGGATCTACTGTTCTAAATATTGTCAGACCGATACGGTATATTGGGCATAGAACGCGGTTGTGGCCATATTATTAATCTACCTGCACATATCAAGAAGGCATACAGATATTCAAATTTGAACAAGATGATTGAAATGCTCGCTTGGTTTATTAGGCCAACAAAAGCACATATGCGCGGTCGAACATTTCCGGAATTCCAGGGCCTGTATCAACCTGTATGATACCGTTGATTTATCTCTTTGTGTCCTGAATTACCGTCGGACTGAGTTACAGGTTTTAGCTATCGTATTACTATTTGCTATCGTATTAGCTATCGTTATCGCTATAAATTATACCTATTAGCCGCGTCATACCAATCAGTTGCACAACTCGATTCCCACGGGGGATTTGGCTTAACGTTTGTGTAATTCGTTCGCATGGTCCAGTCCTCGTGCGATCTATAAATGTATGTATGCGCATGCATACATTTACATACATGCACTTACATATACGTATAGTTGTCTAAAACACTCTTCAGCACTGGCCAGAATACATCCCCATGAATATTTTTCGGTGGTTTCGAAATCTGTTTGAATTACAGTTTGGTCAATCATTAGCTCGTGCAACTGTTTTCCATTTTTCCATTTTCCTGTATCGAATATCGATTTTTATTTTCACTTTCACATTGGATTATCGCAGCATTGTACAGGTACGGCTAGATAATGTCGAGACGTGGGTAGCGGAAGAACTAAGCGAAATAAATGTGCTATATGAGGATCAAGAGAAGAGTCAATTTTTTCTCTTCTAAGTCCCCGTGAAGTCGTGAGATTTTTAGCAATCAGATTTCGTAAGGGTGGCTGAGCTTCTCTGCCTCTGGGCGACTGTGGCAGAGATTTAAAAATAAAAAAAGTATCAACCCTGGGTATCTACGCGAAAAGGTATCGCGGTTTAACCGGATTATCGGAAATTTATGAACACTATGTATCTAGGCATGTACGGATTGTACATACATACATACATACATACAATGGACACCTTCTTCGTGGGCAGTAAGCCGAAGGGAAAAATGAA
Organism: Macrophya alboannulata; assembly: GCA_949628255.1. Taxonomy (NCBI): domain Eukaryota; kingdom Metazoa; phylum Arthropoda; class Insecta; order Hymenoptera; family Tenthredinidae; genus Macrophya; species Macrophya alboannulata. Next base: position 10,599,184 of record OX451207.1, on the reverse strand, counting down.
GATGGAAAAATGGTACGACGTTTAAACTTTGCAGTTTGCGCACATCTTCGTCAAGGTTGTTATCTTAATAAGGTTGTCCCGCGTTACGAATGCAATCCACGTACCACCGGTGGGGCAAAAGCGGCTATCAGCACTGCACGGCTGGGATAATACCGACATCTGCATTCAAGGCAAACCGAAACGATCTTTTGTCCCAAATGCTAGAAATAATCTACTAAATCCGTCTGCCCGTAAGCTTTGAGATACGATAGACTATCGTATATATCTATACGTATGTACCTATTATATAATAATACAATGAAAGTATGTATACCTATATACGACTTGTGCTTGCAAAGGAATCGCCTTCAGCGGAATATTTCTTAGGATATTTCTCATAGGATTTACTCGCCCGACTAGAAGAACCGCATTTCATCAAATTGGACGGCGATCTAGGTATCTGATGTTGAAAAATAAAATTAAAAATTTCAAAAGTATCAGGTATTCGAACCTAATTAAGTTAAAGTTGAGTGACCTCAGTCGCGACTTGTTCTGCGTCGTTAAAATTGATCGGATTCAGTGCGTAGCTAAAGGTCAGAGAATCATTTTTTCTTCGTTTTCGTCTTCGGCAGTCTTGCGGTTCTTATGTGACTGACGAAGTTGGTTTGTTAGTATGCGGTTGGGTATGGTCGAAGTCTAGACACGAGACGCGATAATCGACACACCGTATCCTCATCGTAATTATAATGTAACGGGTGTGATTCAAACGAGCAACTCAACCGGTAAGTATAAAAATAACAAATTTAACAAACGGCCGGAATTGGCGATCCCTTTGGACATCCAATTGTACATTTATCTGTGCGCGTATTTACAGCTGAACAAATTTCGACGGTGGGGATTGACTATAATTACACAAAAATCTATTTATGTAAAATACAGACGGATAAATACATATGGAAACATCGAACACCGACGGCGTCGAGCGTGACTTTGCCCACGGTTCAATGAGGATTTAAATGAAATTTTACTGCAGGAACTCCGAATCAATTTGGTTCGAACCTGAAATTTATTCCGCAGCGAGTACCGCGCGGTTTTTTTATTTTTTTATTTTGGTTTTTCGTCCTTTTCATAAATAATATGAATAATAGTATTGTTTTCTCTTTGCTCGTTTTATACATTCATTTATTTATCGTATTTTTTTGTTTTTTCTTTCTGCAATCACGAATTGCGCACGGTTGCGGATGAACAAAATTCTAGCTCGGCTGCAGCGGTGAAAGAATTACGTGAAATGACAGAGCGTTAATTTCAAATAGCTTCCGTTTTATAGATTTCTACAATAATCGTGTATACCTATGTACGTATTTATGGAGATTTCGAAGACAATTTACAACGAGGTTTAACGAGTGTGAGAAAAAAAAAAAAAAAGTAACGGTCGATCTCCGTCGATCGTTTGCCACCGGTTTTAACCAATTAGTTTATGTAATTGTCTAGCCGCAAATTATTGGTTCGAAACTTTCGATATAACTTTTAAATTTACAACAGTCGAACATCCGTTGTGTTCAATCTGTGAAACGGTTTAAAAACTTTTGTTGAAAAACCGTTTGATTTTATCCCCACGCCTCTATTTCCGCTGTTGAAATTCCATTCATTTCTCGTTTTTTTTTTGTTAAACTTTGCTGGAAAATACAAGTGAATATTATTCGGTAGCAAATGGTTGAAAACTTTCACGTATCTATGTTTGTACAATGTAGAAACATGCATACACACGCTTTGGTTTGACGAATACTTGCGTTTCCCGGTTTTTCACGGTTGGTTAACCGCGCTCATTAAATCCGGAAAAATCCGAAATCAAAAATCAGAACCTTGTCAATATTGCTAGAATACAGGAGCTGGTCAATCTACGGTAAAAGAGTAACGGGTCAACGGTCAAGACTCGCATCGTACCCAACTCGTTATCTTCAATTTCTCGTAGAAAAGGTCTAACAATCAAAGAGAAGGTAAAGGATCGAAATTGTACCCGCGATGTTCGGCCACAGCGATTCATTCGAGGACGTTTTCTCAACAGATTCTTCCCCTGTATGAATAGTGCTTCGTCTTTTTCTCCGTGTCGGATCTAGTCGTTATTTGAATTAGAATTGTCGTAGAGGGGTCAATTTAATATACGGCCGTACGTTCGTTTGTGTATTGGGCAATTACGCGATTCCTAGGATTGTTTACAACCGGATAGTTATTCAGAGCACGTCGCGGTGGTCTAATTTGTTCGTTGTTGAACTAGATGCAGGTTGTTGAATACATGGATAACTCCGCTCGTCCGCGGGTGCCTTAATTAAGATGGCTCTGTGCTGCGAAAGAAGGAGAGGAAAGATGAAGAAGAAGAAGAAGAAGAAAAAATGAAATAAAAGTGTAGAAACAAGTAAGGAGTGAAAAAAGGAGAAATATGGACATAGTGCCTTGAAAAACTGCGCCCTCTTGGCAAGTGCAATTTCAGAGCGTTCCTAGGAAAATTTCTTCTCTTCTGCTTTTGATATATTACTTGGGACGTGATCTTTATAATGAATACTTTTGTACCTTATCTGGGACAAGGAGGAAGGCTGTCTGGAATTCGAGGTAAGGTATAACGGCCACGGTGCAGAGCTCGATGAAGAAAAGAGGTTTTTCTTCCAGTCGACGAAAGGATCTGCGGGGGCGTAATGAAAGGATGGACGATTCCGTCCGTGCGACTTATACATTAGCGCAAGACGCGAGAACGATATCCCGCACGATTCTCACAAAGAATTAAGAAATACGCGTAATTGTCAGGCTCTAATCATTACCAAAGATAACAATGGACGTGACTTTCACTCGTTCCATTTATACGCAGCTAACTCCAAAGAAATTTGTCTTTCAACTTTCTTTTTCGGCTAATGATGATGGAGGGATCGAAAGACGTAATAAAGTTATTAATCAGCCGTACCTATAGATATACAGCCAGCTGAGGTTCGACGCGATATCGATTCATTAAGAGAACCTGAAGATACATAAAATTTTTTTTTTTTTTTTCAAAGTAGAAAAACTAATAAAGATACCAAATCGCTTACGAATCGCTGACTGCTTTCCCCTTCGCACTTTTAATTTCGATTCGTTTGAACATCAGCAAATTCTTTTAGTAAATAAATACCCAATTCGATTATAATAATCGTATTGCCATGGGATCGCGGAAGCTTAAACTTTTATCTGATTGCCGAAATATATAATACGCCTACCGGTTTATTTCTTGAATTAATATATGTAACGGTTTATTTCAAAACCGCCTCGAGGTCACTGTCTCCTCTCGGTTAAGAAATACCAGTTCTTCGATGAGGTTAAAAAATAATAAATTTCAATAGCCACCGGATTCGACAGTCTACCTTATTAGCAAACGGCCAAGGTCACTATCTCGCCTGGTGTTTAGCATGGGCAGTTGTTATAGTGGCGTGCCGCCAGGGTCATTGACTTTTACTAGAATGAAAAAAGTTTTCGCTTCTGATCGCCAGAGAAAGATAGTCGAATAGAGTTAACGCTACACACACTATCGTACTATCCAATTCCTCGCTCGCATGCTACAAGGTACAAGGACCAATTCCAGTCTTCCATAAACCTGACAACGTTCACTTTATCGATGTCCATTATCGTATGCGCACACTTCCATATTGTTTAGGTGTGTAAATTTCATCCGATGATTTGATGAGGTAACGAATGTCGTGTTGGAGTTCTTCCTCATCTTGCGGAAATCATCTTCATGTATAATATTCCTCTGGTTCTTGGTATAGAAAGACGAGAGAGAAAGACAGGGCGAAACTCTTGTAACCGCCCTGTCACCTTGGTGACAATGCAGCGTGTCTTGGGGTTGTCGAACAAAAGATCTTGGTAGGAGTACATGTATACGTAGGTATATGTATGTTCACGTAGTTCCTCGGGGTCAAAAGACGTCTCCAGTACGCCGTGCGGCGGTCTATTAGATTCTATAAAATCTTGACGTTCACCTCGAACACAAGCAGCCCATGCCAGACAAAAGAAGGATCTTCTTCTATTTTCCGTATCATTTTTGTGCGAGAGGTTGTGGAGGTCGACAAGGACCATGATTACCAAATCCTTCGTTCTTTTCCTTCTGCAGAGAGATTCATGCCCGTTTTACCTTCAAGGTGTAATCGAATATTGTGAGCCCTATGTGTGTACCAGTTACTCGCGTACTAAATTAGTTAACTTCCCATCAAAGGAAAATTACAGGCTCGAACGGTGAACAAATTGAAGACATGCAGTGCGGTACATGTATAGCTATTAGTTATTATACCGAACTTTATGCATATACTGTGGTCTTGTGCATACCTAAGTTAATTTTGCATCTGCCACCCATTACTCAAATTAGATCTTCTGAAAATGAGGTCTCGGCAAGTTTATTGATTCCCATTTTTTACATTGAGAGGTAATCGCTTCGACTTTTTATCTTCTTCTTCTTCTTTTTCTTCTTCTTCTTCAACCCTCACTATTTCATCAATGCTACCGACTTCAATAGACAGTGGTACCTAATTACGTAATTCCATCATTAGCTGGCTCAAGAAGTTACCAGAGCTTTATTAGCTAAATGGTTCTGCGAACCCCGCTCTATTTCCACTCAGCGTTCTCCATTCGGCGTTTAAGCACCCGTCGAAACCCTGCGACATAAATCACCTGCCCCTGACACTTCGACTTGGGTTTAAGTCCAGCACAGATTCTTAGGACGATGGTGGTTCTAGTCTTTGGTTCAGCCTGTCTTGCTCTCGTTGTCAGAGATTTTCCCCGTTCTCTATGCTTCGCTGCAGGGATCTTCCTTTTTTCATTTTTTTCTCTAATTCATTTTCATTGTTTTTTCAATTTTCTTTGGTTACATTCGACTTTGTGGCTGGCTTTGTCAGTGAGATTATTGTAAAATAAATCCGTTGCTCGGGGCTACAAAGATCCTTGATGCTCATTAAGACGAAATATCCTACCGTCTTGAATAATTTTTTTTTGTTTTATTTTTATTTTTTCGTTTTCAATATCAAGACGCTGTGCATGCAGAAACGTACTTAGGTACAAGTTTTTGCAGCATCAAACAAAACCGGTTTACATGGCTGGTAGTTCTTCGGGTTTACTTCGTGCCTTAAGCCAGTGCAGCTGCGCTTCGTTAAAATTAAGATTCTACTCCGTTGCTTTGCTGCAGCTAAGGAACTATAAGTTCTGAATCCGACTTTGTTGTATCATAATCCCTTCTCACTTGCCCATACTTATGCCATGCGCGAATTAAGATCGGTTACTTATTTTTTTTTCTTCATCCTTTCATAAAGATCGTCATTCAGGTCGATGGCCGCGAGCCAAAACTAAGGCTCTTTTAATCTTTTCAAGATATCATTCCACCAGAATTGATATCTCAACGGATATACTACACAGCTTTAGATACAGTGATCAGTTTCATTGAAATTATATAATCAGGTTGTAGTTACTTCTCTCTCTCTCTCTCTCTCTTTTTTTTCCCTCAGTTTTCATTTTGAACCTTTTGTTTTTTTCTTCTTTTAATCTACTGAAATTTTCATACTCATTCTTGGTGTATCTCATATCCGACGCAATTAATTAACTTATACAAATTGGAGTCAGCAAGTTAAAGCGCGACGAGAGCTGATGCGGTTAGCGTGAGAGATTTTTAAGTCAGCCGTATATTTTAAATCCCCCTGCGAATATGGTTTACGTTCAAGTTTTCAATCTTCTCAGAATTTTCAAGGAATTATAATATTCCGCGACGAGTAGGTAAACGAACCTCGCATAATTTCAACCAAAAAGAGAAAAAAAAAAAGAAAAACAACCGAAGCGTTTAATTTTGAATACAGAAAATTTAATGAAACTTTACAAATTTAAAGTAACGTCACGCGTGTTCACTATTCAACAGCAAATACCCATTACTGACCGATAATTTGGCAGATAGTTTAAATATCAATACTCAATCATTTGCGTACTAATTGATGTACCAACAGAAAGGAGTTCACACAATAACGAATATAAGTAGGAATATACATGTGAAATAATATGCAAGTTAAACAAGTCAAGTTTGGAAACGGATATATTTATCTTTATATTTCGCAGATCATTATACTTACGGTAAAAGTGTTTAATTATTTCAATTCAACGACGTGCCATGGCAAAACAACTATTTACCCGTCTCTCCGATATTTGACGTTAGCTGGGTCAACCTGCGGATGAAAATTTGTAAGCTAGAACTGCAGTCTTGCGCTGCTGTAGAGCTCGGTAATACGAACCGAGAGCCCAATTAAATTGCATTTGCAGGCTAAGGTGTCACCTGGTTTCAAATGCGAATGAGGTATAGCTTTCGAGGATGCGGAATGTATTCTCTACTACCTACTCTGCACTAGAAGTAGCGTCAGTTTAGTGACTGCAGCAATACGCGGGACGACCGACGAAACCTTGAGTGTTCAAGGCAGAGTTGCAATATGTGTCATGGCTCTGGCAATCGATTCAACACCCGAGTCACGAGAATATTAGAAATTAAAGACACGAGTGCGCGAGACGGTAACGCAATATAAAAGTAACTACGCGTAATTAAAGTAAACACGTATAATTTATATATACCATAGGTATATATGTAAATTACATACGTACATAGAACTTTGATTCGATATTTTATTTTCTTCATTCGGGTTTGCAGATGTTAAATTAGGCGATAGAAATCCCCTCGACGGTATTTTCGCCCGCCATTCATCCTGCAGATATTCAACCGCCCATTCCAGACCTTTCAATTGACTAATTAAATACCTTTGGTTGCAAACGACCCGAAAATTTATCAGGCAATCCGCGCGGCGGATCTAGGGTCAACTGACCTCTCTCTTCTTGACCCTAAAAAGTTTCCTTTTCAACAATTAACGCCTGTCGAGAGTGAAAAAGAACCCATTTACTCACGCCCAGGTTTTCAAGGTGACGTACTACCGTGAAAGTGACAACTGGTATTATTCAACTTTATTGCCATTGCGTACTTTGAATTAAAGGTAAAAAACTGCCCATGCCTTTTTTGTCGACACCTATATTTCCATATTTAAATAAGTTATTTTATGAAGATTGATATGTAACAATTAGTACACATAGAACGTCGACTTAGACATTGAAAAATTCAAAATTGTAGATTGCATTCTATCAAGCATTATACCTATGCAGTTAATGAATATGTGACAAAAAGGTGTCCGCAGTACATCGTCAAAATTCTGTCAACGATATATGGGATGAAAGCAATTGACAATCGGAAAGTGTTATCACGTTGACGAATCATAAACGTAACACCCAATGAACGAATTTTTCATCATTCTCGGAAAGCTCGTTCGTTTTGGTGGAATATGATCACGCGTACGTTCCAATTTATGACAATCACGTTCTAAAGGGTCAATCAAAAAAATTGACGGTCCAATACTGTGCAGCGAGCCAATGTGCAAAATATTCAATCGCATATGTGAAAAGCTTTATTTAACTGTACATACCCACGGAAATATAACAATATTCCGGTGACGGAAAAAAAAGGGTCCGCGTTGGATTGAAAGCAATCGTTGAAAAAATCCGGTGTGAAATTTTCTCGATTTAATTGGAGCTAAAAAAAAAAAACCAAAAACGAAAAACCTGACGAGACACAAGTTTATAGTTTGAAAATTTCAATGGCTAATTATATATACACGGTGAGACTGTAATGGGTAGAATTTGAAATTTTTGGTCATTTTCTAATTATGCACGAAACATGAATTGCGGTATAAAACGAACTATCCGCTACCAAAAGTGGATGTGAATGGTTGCCGCGTTTATCTTCGCGTTCAGAGAAGAAGTTACCTAAACTGTCCGTTCCGTCCCTTTCTAGGCTAATTACTAATTACTCCTCCCCGGAGGAGATTAGGGTGGACACGTACCGTTGAAAACAAGCCACGTACGAAACAAGGTGCCTCCGCGTATACTAACAATAGGTATTACTCTCTCTCTCTCTCTCTCCCTCTCTTTATCTCGTATTTTTATACGAGAGAAATTATTATTTCCTACCACTTTTCTCCGACTTCTATACCATACACATATACCGCTATAGGTATACATGTATGTATAAAGTAAATGCACACGTACATTGCGTGATTACTCATATCTTTACAACACCAAAGATAGCAGAGTATAGTATATATACCGTGGTTATGTATGGTGTAGATTTATCCAACTGTCTTTCCTCTTACGGGGATACTGCAGCTTCATTCGAATTCCTAGGATCTTGAAATATATACTTGTATATTATACCGGGATGATACATAACATTCGAAGAGTTACGTGCGTTCATAAAGTAGGCTCTTAAGTTCAATACCGAGTCTAGACAGACGATAAAAAAAAAACAACAACAAAAAAAGAAAATTTCTATATATCACGGGAAATATGTGCCCCCGGCTTATATACCACCTCTATATTCGTGTTCGATGTATTAACTCGTTTAACCAAGAACCGCTGAATCGAGCCACGAGATCATGGAATTATGGAGCGGTTAGACGAGTACAAATAGGCGAATCTGAACTACGAACGTAAACTTTTCAATCTACTAATGGATAGTAGACGAGGAAGAGTTGGCCTACCCGAACAAGCGGATGTAGAAAGAGATGGAGGTATGAAACCGTGGCCGGATGGGCAACGAGCAAACCGAGGGAGAAGAACCACCATCGTGTTGGACAGAAATACTGGAAAGCTGGGCCGCTTGCAGCTTCCGCAAGCACTCTTGTTGGAGGTACTTTTCATTTTACGTCTTCAGGTACCAACTGCACACGGTACTTACAGTTGGAAACTGATGAAAGTAGAATTCGTCTTGGAACGGGATCGGATTAGCCATTGTCGTTTCTCGACGATTCTTTACTTGGCTGATCGAAGATTCTGCAGTAGGCAATTCGTGCGGGATATATACCTATTTTATTGAAAATTAGGTCAGGTCCCCCCGTACCCGATATATACGGGAAACTAAATTCACCAGATTTCTTCTTTTTACCTTGGTAAATTCACAAGGTACATACATACGTTGATGTAACGGAAAAACTGTACTATTTCGCAGTCGGGTTTAGTCGACCGACTCTTCATAGCTCGAGGCTGTACAAATGCAAGTATACGCGGATACGTACCTATCAGCGGAGCTTTTAAAAATTTTTTTTTTCGTTGTTTTCTTTATCTTTCATGTTTTTTCAGCTTTTTAATCCAAAGCTGGATATTTCCTCTTGTTATTCACATTTTCCCGTTCCATTCAACATACCGATGGACCAGCACGCTACACTAACTTTAAACCATAGCTATTTACTAGCCCAGGTTGACGGTGATGACGAGCCTCGTCAAATCCTCCATCATAAGTTTTTGATAGGTATATGTATAGGTATATACTTTACGAACCCTTGAGCGGGAATGTCGCCCCTAGGGATCGTAAAATTTAGATAATATATATACGGAAGGATTAGGGAAATGAGTTTGAAGTGTTTTAATAGATGTATTTTATTAAACGTAACAAGGATCAAACGAACAGAGATAGGGACAGATTGTTAACGAAACGATTGCATTTTTTAACTAATTGAATTCTAACAAGCTGTTTAAATTCTGAGAAAGTTGCGATGTTAAATGTCTTCTTTGTGCGAAGGAGCGAACGAATCATAAGTATTGTGAATATATTTTCTCACCTCGGTCGCGAGTGTTCTGCAGGCGACAGTGATCCGTTGCCCGGGTGTAATTGGGTCGTCGTTTCCGCGATCGTCAAAGAGATTTTCCACGTTTTCTTCTCGGTAAGAATAAGACGAACCGCGTGACTCGCCCCGGCGCTGTGCGGCACGACGTGGCGTGGGCGTATGTTCGGTGGTGTGAAAAACCAGAGATAAAAATAGCAAAACCACCGCCAATCTCGTGGTTCTGACACGTGGTTATAATAGATTGTACCAACGTGTCAGGGTATCATCTATTTAGTACCTACCCTCGCTCACTTTTACCCGGTAAAACGAACCAAAGGGAAAAAAGGGGACAATATTCACCTCGTCCAATGTATACATCAACGTCATCGAAGAATACAATTTTCAACCCGTGATACAGTGTGTCATAAAAAGTGGAATCAGAGGTTGCACATGCAGCCATCATTCATCGCACACGGATAGATCGATACACGCTTTTAAAAGCATGAAAAATAATTTTACTGCAGACGAGTCGACGATGACAGAAGTTAATTAAACAGACAGAAAAAAAAAAATGGTAGAAAGCTTGTTCACTTGAAATTTGACTGTTCATTGTATCGGTGTTTTCTGTGCTTGAGAAATCCGTATACTCCTTTTCGAACAGAACCAAAAGACGTTTGTATAGCATCGATTGTACAAGCTTTGCCGCAATTTTCATAATTTTATGTTATACTCTGAAACAAGCAAATCGGCAATTCTGTTAAAAGGGGGTCAAATTTAACGCATCGGGAGTCTTAGTTGAAGCGGCTAAAATTTCGTTTGTAATAATTACGTGTATATTGGTACAAAATTATCCTGTCACGGACTGTCGCCCAATATATTTAGCCATATTCGCTAAATTGGTGTGGCGAAAGTGTCTCTCTCTCTCTCTGTTCATTTTTTTGTATACATTTCGTCCAATTATATCGGTGAAACCACCTATACCGTTCTTATTCAAACGTACAAATCTACATACATAAAAATTTGATTGTTAAGTTTCTCTTAAATAAATAAGTTTACACACGTGCCTTGAAAAGGAAAAAAATTCAACCTTGTACAGTTCTCATGGTTTAAAGTTAGCCTCAGAAATAATTTAATGCTCGAAACTTTGGTGGTAAATTTTTCTACGATGATGAACAAATAGATATATAGTTACGGAAACGCTGCAGCGAAGTCATATCTGCAGTTTTACGATCACCAATTACTTCTATGATAATATAAGAATCCTTGTTGAGTTAAAACGTTGATAGGTATATATCCGGGTACCGAGATCGGTTGCGTTTATATCAGACTGTTTAACCGAGATAGGTGGGAATATATATGTCAACATATAAGCAGTAGAAATTAATTAACGAGAAAAGAAGGAATTGTTGAGCGCGCGGAGCAGTTTACTCGGTGGAATTAATCCGCGGAGTTCACCTAGCGTCGGGCTCCGAACGAAGCGGATTCCACCTCGGCGAATTCTTTCGTAAACGAATATACGTATAACGAAAAACGGCAATTATCAAGTAACAAGAGCACCTCTGTACGATTCATCGCGTGAAATATTCACACGGTGTTTCCCATTAGTCACGAGTCAAGTGAAATACAAAGGGTCAGTTCAAAACCGCGCGAGGGACCTAACCAGGATAAACGAATTTGCTTCGAGCGAGTTACTCCGCACAATTGGTATAACGTCTAACGACTCACCGGTATAGCCATACGTATAGGTATATGCGGATACGTTGACAAAATATACCTATATATGGGATATTTGTATAAAAAAGATCCGCTTTATTATTCAAATCGGAAGTTTAAAACGTCGTATAACTAATTTGGCAATTAACTTCCATTTAATTACTCTATTAAATGTGAAAATAGCCTGACATTGAATTAATAACGACGCTGTCCTTGATTGCCTACGGGGTTTTACGAATAATGCTAATTCTTCGATCGAAAACAAATCTCTAACTTCAGATTCTACCTCGAAGCTCTTAATAACTGCATGACAAATGGCGACAAGCCTGCAAGGTCGTTTACCTAATTTAATGGTAACATTCAACATGAAAACACGATGATTTCTCAAGTCAATATTAATTTTTCGTTAAGATCTCAGATTCAATTTTTTTATCGACTATTTTTTGTCATCGAATTTGTACTTTCGGTTAACGGTTGAAAAAATTGAACTGCCTCAGCTAAGGTTGAACTATTTAATCTTTATTCGGGTTAGGTTTGGTCCGGAGACTAAGTACCCACATGAAGTACGAATGCTGGTGCTACGTCTTAAGTCTACCACTTGGCTAGCTAATGTCTTTGTTACTTGAGTGTAGGTTACAGAGCGTAATGTAGAAGTCAAGGAGATTCAGGCGCCTTGCCGTTACGAACGTACGTATTTCGTCTCCTACAGAATTCCATTCCTCTCGGGAATTCGAGAGCTTTGGCTTTAGAGAGTACCGCAGCCACGGTAGTTGAAGTTTTTGGGTGTGGGGCTCGGGGTGGGTGGCGAATTGCCGACGAAGTAGAACACGACAGACTTAAACAGCGAGCTTTTAACGACATTTTGAGGAATTTTTCAATTACTTATAATATATTTATATCAATTTATCATTAAACAAAAAATCTCGATGATCCCATTACCTACACCAATTTTTATTATTATTCAAGTCCGCGACTATCATGCTTATCTATACTAATGGAAAGATTACATTTCATTTAATATTGTATAATAGTATAATTCACCTGCAGAAATTTTCTACTTTCTTTTTTGCACCTTGATATTCTTTGATAACGTAATCCAAGCCGATATCTGGCATCCGGAGATGGTATCCTATATATACGCTTGAACCAAGATCTTCTCTCGTAACATTACAGTACAGTTATCCGGTACAAGTTTGCCCTTTACATTTCACCGCTGTTCCTCTATCTAGCGCATATAAAAATCGAGCTAAGCATTACGTCGTTAAGATAAGAGCTTAATATCTTGTCATAAGGTCGCTTATCTCTCACGAAAATTCCAAACTTTTTATACCACATTTGTGCTGAGGCTAGAGAGAAAAAATTGCAAAACCATTCGAAAGGCTTGATGCAGGCGTTTTAAAACGACGTTTTTGGCGATTCAGTAGTTCGTCCGTTTCCTGATGAAATAAAATTTTTTAAACTTTTTTCTATACTGATGAAGCTCGAAAGAATTGCGATTGACAGAGCTAACAATGAGATAAAGATAACAATAATAAAATAGGGTCAATATTTTCAACGGCATATAAAAGCTCGACGACGAAGCAGACGACGGAGACGAAGGTGTATCTTTTGAATGTTTCGTTTAAGTCGGAAAATCGGGAAAAGCAGTTCAGATGCGTGACCGAACTGAATGGTGGTATTTGTAACAAAAAATGCGCAATTCAACTTCAACGCGATGTCTAACAATAAGTTCTGTTTGACGGAGAGAATTGGCTGTGATATGAAATTGTTGATAAATTGATGCCTTGTCTTGTGTTTTCCGTTGTTGCGGAAAAGGGGGTGAAAAGAGAAGGAAAATAAAAGAAGAATGAGAATATGAAAAGCAAAACAAAGAGAAGAAAAAAAAGTACGAAATTTCACCCTCCGTCGTCTCTGCAATCTTTTTATCATTCTTTCTCCTACCCCGAACCGTGAGACCTTCGCCTACCTCGCCCTTTTTAATATTCGACTCTTTTAAACATAATAGCGTGTAATATTTGCGGTACCCAGAGGTATAGGTATAACGTATATACGTGTCGTTGTCGTTGTCGTTTTTAGAGAAATTGGAATCTGATGTTTGTTTTTTGAGAAAGTTGTCTTATAGACGCTGAGCGATTAAAACTTTTGAACAAATTTATTACCATACTGAGGTCTCTAATTTATTATTTCTTTTTCTGCGTCTTTTCTTCTTTTTTACGTTCCCTCTTTTCTTTTTTCAACGGCGACTAACGATCGCCCTGTCATACGAAGATATTAGCCTTACTTATTAGCGCAATGTTCAACCCAACTTTCTTCAATTTATTATCATTCATGCTATTCGTCATTCTAATGGTAGGGCGTCGTTATCAACCTTCAACGGGGGTTAGTTACTCCTGAAAATTATTCATTTCGCCCTTGTATCCCGTCAATACCTTGTAAAGCCTTCTAAGCCCTTATCGATAATGTATTCGTGGTCACACGTTACCCGCAAAATCTAGATGGGATCGACACGGTCTTGCCAATCGCCGCGGACGCGGTATTCTCGAATCTCCACCTTCTGCAGGAGGAGTCTTACATCGAATTCTGGGATCCTCGTCTTCGAGCATGTTTTATCTTTCCGTCTCCGCAACTATAGCAACTCCGAAGTCCCCCTCGCTGTTTTCCATCGCAACGCAACGCAAGGGAAGGGAAGGCAAGAGCTCGTCATTCTGGATTTATTAAGGAAATGTTTTTGATTTTTATACCCGAGTATAAGGGTGAATTAATATTACTTTCAGGAGACTTTTTCCCCGTCGAGTGCTTACCAAGAATATTCTATATAGGTATACGATATACATAGGGGTTAAAACACACTGTAGCAGCATCAACATCATGGCTTAGGGTACTATACGGGGGTAGCTTTTGGGACAGCTTGAAAGCGGAAGTAGTAAACGAATATTGTTTTCCCTTTTTTTTTTTCGTTTTTTTTCAGCGAAAAGAAAGAGCAGAAACAAAAAAAAGGGTCCACCGAACGCCTGCAGCAGGTACCAATTTAAAATCGTTTCTTTTCCAGCGTCAGCTGACACCAAACTTTTCTGCGGAGCTTAATACGGCAATTTGTAACCCCTAAGACAGATTTATGGACTTTTAATTCCAACTTCATCGAAGAGGGGAACTGCTGGGTGGGTTTTACCCCGATCTTCGCGAATGGGCCTTATGCAGTGAACAAAAATTAAATAATTAAAATGTACGTTTCATCGCGGCCCAAATTGCCAATTAAGAGTTCAAATTAAACTCCGTATCTTCTTTTTCCTCTATATTTTTTACCCTTTTTCTTTCTTTCTTTCTTTCATCTTCAGAACTTATATACCTTATACTGTGAGTAATGTTTCGAAGGAATCTAGTGAGCTTTTATCTGCTTCATGTCTTCCTCCGTACAAATACTCGTCTTCATTTCGTACATACATAGCACACAGCCACAGGTATATACCATATACCAGAAATTTAAGCCGCGCTTGTACGTGTGTCAGGTGCGTTTTAGAGTCCACGCATTCCTTTCCCTCATCACGTTCGCTAAACTTGAAACGAGATATTTCTCCGATATCAATTTAAGTTATTTCAGTACCTACCAAGGCTCAAGCCATGGTATCCCGATATATCTATACGTTCTCGATATACGATCATATGTGTATACACCTCGTACCTATACCTACGTGTGCGAATTGTACTAATACCGTTGAAGTATATGCGCGTCGTACCACGTGCGTAAAGGTGTACACAATACAATATCTGGGGAATCGATATTGCCTGTCATTACTTTATTATGGCGAGTCACCGATTATATTGTATAGGTGCTGTACCTACTTTCCCGCGTTATTGTTTTGGAACGCGTGGCTCCTGCTACTGCAGGGGGACTATCCGATTAAAACGAAGATACTTAACAGCTTGCGTCTAATTAAAATTGTTCGCTCGTTGGCTTACTACCTCGTCGATTACTATTGTGCTATTATCTTCGTTTTCCTCCACGTTCAATTAAATTCTTGCGTACGAGTTGCTGCCGCACAATTCGAGGGTTTTGGCCGAGGACAGGGTATATGTATAGGTATACACGTATAATATAGCCGCATACAAACTCCTTGATCCATAAGTGCACGGCGCGTGTTTTCGAGACCTTAAATTCGCCCTAGGAATAATAAAGATCCTCTTCACGCGAGGGACCCCTACGTTCGTATTTCATCCTGCGGGAGGTGTGGCCTGGGAACGAAAGACGAGCCTTTCAAAGAATATTTGCTGCCCTTTGAAATGCTATATACATTATTCTATATTTTTCCGTTTTTTTTTTTTTCTCTCTTCGCTAACTAGAGCTCGGTTTTCTTCGAGGTGCGGAAATTTTCAGCACAAAATTTAAGATCCGGTATCTTTTTTTTCGATTATATACATTTCCAGTAGAATTTTCACTCTTTATTATCTCTAACTTTTAGGAAAACGATCGTCGCACGTTAAGAATCATTATACGTATATACATATATCAGACAATTAACTAATCGGGCTTGAATGCAAATTTTACCTTGTTGGATACTCGGTGGAAGGAACGAGTATGAATATGCAGGAGGAGTCGAGAGACACTTTGTATGCAAAAATTGTAGGCACTCTAGTGCTTGGTAAGAGAATATCTCCCTTCACTACGAGAGAAGAGAGACGTAGGATACGTTAGAGTAGCCGCTCCGACAGGTAGACGATACGATGCGATGGACGCGACGTATTAACAACATTAATTGGTCGCGAACTTTCGCGTATAACAACATCGATGAAGGTCAGTCACTTTGGCGATAGCTACATACATACAGCACGATCGGCAATTATCGTACCGAGCAAAAGTGCGAAATTATCAATTCCGGTCATCGACCCTCCGAGATCGATTGCAAAGAACGTCATTTCACTTATACCGTCGATAGTCGACGCAGTTTCGTTATTCGTTATTCGGGATACAATAACAGTAGATAAGGACGCGCGTTAAAGCTTCCTAACTCTCAACAAAATTTATGAAATTATTATGAAAGCGAGTACCACTTTGGAAGATTTAGATCTTCTTGAGCATTGTAGGAGGCCTTTTGTGCTACGGTTATTGCAGTGGCTATACTGGTTAATAATACTTGAATAGAACGTTTTTTGTAGGAATTATCGATATACGTGGCTCATTGCAGTCAGTATCTGATCAACGATGATGCGCTATGCGCGGTAGTCTGAAAAAGGCCTGAAATTCTGAATTGTTAATTTTTAAAAGAGCTACCACCTCAGAGGTACGACAATTTTACTGTTTGTAGGCCGTTCGTCAGCACACAATAATATGTTAATTAAATGGAAATGATCTTCTTTCCAAACCCGTTTATGTCAAATTTATTGAGTTTTCAAAACGTGTGATTACTAATGATTTTGCAAAAGTCTTATAAAGTCAAAAACGTCAAAGTCTGTACCCAGACGACATTCGAATCTGATCATGATGAGCGGCTAGCAAACATTCTTCGATCTGGTTCGACTTTTGCCATATTATTTGACACCTAATGATGCAGTAGCTCCGCAGAAATCGAAGATACATATTCTGGACCATGACCACGAGAAATGGTGCCTTGTTATCAAATGTGTTCTCAGATATCTATTGATATCTTGCAAGTGAGATTCTATATGTGCAGATGTGAATTGACGTTGCCTGGTTGAAGTTCTCAATTTTAAGAATTCCGAAGAGACAAAATTCCGAATTCATTTGGGAGGATTTTGAATTTTCAGTACAACGTTGACGATGAGAATATAAAAATTCGAATTGATCGGATTGCAAACAACTAAAAACTGAAAAAGTACAAGAATACGGAAATATTATAGGGGGGAGGGGCACGTAGCTCTGTGCATGAATTTCGAGTTTCGGAGTTTTGGCGTTTTGGATCTTCAATTTTCGGAATTTTGAATTGCGGACTTTCGGGTAATACCCTTTCTGATAACTGTGAGACGATTATATTAAAATTCGGAACTTTGACCGTTCGGGACTTTTAAAATTTGGAACTTCAACCCGGCCACATAGAGATGTATGGGTATGGAGAATGTTGCAGAGTGTCCACAAGAGCTGAAACTCTGTTTAAATAACGCGGCAAAATATATGGATAAAATTTAATTCTGGTTGGTATTTATCGGGTTAATATGCTTTCTGTGCCGGCGGCGAAAAAGCGAAAACTCGCAAGTACAAAGGGATCGCTGGCTATTGATCGCAGCTGCTAGACGGGGGTATAACGTTTGTTTTCCGCATATTTTCTATATTATTATACGCGTTGGTGTAACTCAGAAATTTTTTTGAAGCCGACAAAAGTTTCCCCTCTCTACTCGCAACTGCAGAATTCTTTGTATAAAATATATTTTATACCAAGCCCGGAACATCCAACATTTTCAAATCGAACATTTCAAGATCCAACTTCCGGTTGGTCACTAGAAATACGTGAGCCGAATCCATGTCAATTGTTACACCCTTCGCATAAAATAAATTCTCTCAAACGGTGAACGAACCCATACGCGACCTAAAGATACGACGAAGTTTTCGCCTTTTTTTCCGACTCTCCACTTACGTCTTAGAATTAAAGTGGACCACTATCGTAACGATAAATTCACAGGCCCCCTGTCCTCTTCACATACTGAAAAAAAAAAAGAATAGTATTTTCATTCACTAATGGTCCTGTACTTCGAGTTTACTTGTTATAGATCAATATTAAAGGTGCAGAAACGCGTTGATTGACCAACGGACATAAAGTGGACGTCTAAAGTCATAAACGGACTAACATACGGACGTACGGAAGATTGACGGTGGTGAAATATGGCCTCGCAGATTTATTTCATCGGCTAGCCAAACATGACGGATGATACGAGCTTAGGGGGTATAAGAAAAGCTAGAAAAAAAAGTAGCTAAAATCGCAGAGGTAGCAACGTGATATCTTTGTATAGGTCTGAGAAACAGAGAAAGAGAGAGAGAGAGAGAGAGCTAAAGTTCAGAAAGAACAGTGACAAATTCAACCTTCTCGTAAAGCAGCATTTACAAAGTTTTCACTCCCATTTCTTCGGCTGTTTTCATGCAATTCCTCGGATGGCTCAGTTCCTTTTTTTTCAACTTCAAGGGCTCGTCTTTGCCTCCTGGCTCTCAATATTCCGCATCCAATGGTAACTTTTGTAACGAATTGGAAGTTGAGAAGCGCGAAAGCCGCAAGGAACGTGTTAAGAGTTCGTCGGATGGGAACACGTGTACCTTTACCCAGTGATCGGACGTGCAGCCCAGTTTCATCTCCGAGTGAAAATGGTGTGCGAAAATGCGTTGAAGAGGAGATCCTTTATTTTTATTCCCGCTCATTTCGCGGGTGGATTCCGAGGAGTACCCCATAAAAAATCTTTATCATACCTTACGGGTATATATACCTTGCGTTTTCTCGAACCAGTTAGTAAACATAAAGCGGGAATATTCCATTCCGTTCTCTTTGTTTCATTGATTTCTATATATATAACTTTTCTCAATGCCCACCGAGAACTTTGAACCAACTTTTCAATGGATATGATTAAGAAACTCTGCCCGTTCACGGACCGGGGATTATGCTTTCTTTTCACAAACCCGACTAATCAATCATACGAACTTAAAAATTAAGAAGGATTTTCTCCAGTGCTCTGAAATCGATGGAAATTTTATACTTCGTTCAAAACTTCGTATTATCCCCTTCAGTTTCACACAAGTTAAAATTTTTGGCCATTTAATCTGATCCTTTAATCATTGTGATTGCAAGGAATTGGTAGATTTTTTTTACACTGACGGTTTCAGGTCTTCTCAAATTCTTGAGATTGGTTTGTTTTTCCTTTGAAAAATAGGAAGTTTAAACCAAGGAAAATATGTAACTAGCTATCGTCAGATTGGCATGAGCTGAGTAATGTGAAATAGCTCGCTGATAATTGAGGTAGTCGAACATGAGTAGGGCCAGCTGTGTAGGTACCAGAACTTATAATCAGCTTTTGGAACAAACTAATTATTCGTCGGATATAATAATCCGGAAAAACTTCCTCCCCAAAAACCGGTGCCAGGGTGGAAATGTATGCAGATATAATATCCGGTATTCTTGAATCCTGAAATCGTAGGTGAATATAGTGAATAAGTGAAATTCCATATACATCTGAGTGAGTGCCAGAAGCTTTAAACACGCAGACGAAGCTTTTAGGGACTTAGAGATCCGTTTCCTTTGTATCGATTTTATACGTATATATATCTACTATATTGAGGAAAACTCAAATCTATATAGACTCGCGATCTGGGAAATGGTTCTGAGGGTGTTCTAAATTTAGAAAAACCTTTTGTTGCATTTTCTATCGATACTCAAGCTCGCGCTCGCGAGAGGGGTTGCATTAACGTCGTGTCTCGCCAAACAAACAGGTTACAAAGGGCATCCAGTCGAGCGGATACATACCTATATACCTATATTCATACATAGATGTGCATTTTATTTTATATATATATATTTTTTTTTTCTTTTTTGGTTCTTGCCAATTTCATTTTATTGCGACGCATATTCAACCCATACGTTCGAGTGCAGTCAAGACGTATTGTTTGAGAGCAGAACGCCATGTCGTTCAAATATCCCTATACGTTTATATGTATGGATACCTAAGATCGGTGAGTGTGTAACAAGTATGTAGAATGTAGATACATACATACAAACACGTATATGATTATTTCCTCTCTATTTTTCTCGCGTTTCAACAAAGCATCAAAGAATTGTCAACTCATAGCTACGTGGCATTCTACGTATGTATGTACCCCCGAGCAATATATACGTATATAGGTATATGTATAACCGTATATTTTGTATAGAATTAAAAACAAATTTAACAGAAACTGAGAAAAAACAGAAAAAAATGAAATGAGAAAAACGGGAGAAAAGCAGAAAAAAAATTCCGCGATATGGGCTCGTATTTTGTGTGAGAAATACGTCCAACCTACTTGATATCTACTTTATCTCTTAGGGTTTACCGTTACTTTTTTAATCGCTAATTAGCGCTGTTGGAAGCTAATTAATTTACACACCCTCGTCAAACATTTACGTCAAAATCCAGTATATTATATATATATATATATATACCTACATGTGTACCATTAGCGTTATCGATTGGTACACATCACGATTATCTCACGAATTTCAAATCAGGTATATATCAGCAGTGAATAAAATTGAACCGAAATAATTTATATCGCTCTTTTACTACCCTTTCTTCACCGAAGTTCCATTTTGTTGCGGAACTGAATTGCTTATCGATATTTATTCATTATGCAGGTCTGACGTTACAACCGAGCGATATAGGCAAATTAATTTGAACTTTGAATCCTAATATTATATATGATCCTTTTTACTCCCATAAAATGCTCGTTGTCTCATCTCTCCCTGTTCCCCTCCTTTATTCGAGGTTCGTTCAATATTCCGTGAAAGATTAGGTCGAAATTAATAAACTTGAGCAGCGTCGTTAACGCGATCTCTTTAGAACTCGTCGTCGTCGTCGTCGTCGTCGTCGTCGTCGTCGTCGTCGTCGTCGTCGGTCGGTCGGTCGGTGGTGCAAAGCTGGAGGTAAATAATGGACGGCTGACTATCGCGGGGTAAAAGCCGGAGGGAGGCTGCCGAACCGAGAAGCTTAAAACGCGAATTTTGCGCCCGCAATTGTCCAAGACCCTCGGTGTACGCAAAGCCAGGGTTGGCTTGATTGTCCGCGTGTCCCAAACTTAATAATGCGGCTTACACGCGTTCTAAGATGAATAATTACCGCGGACCTCCGGTTCCGCAACGATATATCATTTTGCGATAAAAACAATGAAAAACTCGGTATACCTATATCCTACCTACGAATTATTCGGTATTTTGCAAAGATTTTAGTAAATTTTGACAATTTCTCTCTCTCGTTCTTTCGCTTTTTCTTTCATAAGCATTGAAAAAAGAATTGAAATTCTCGGGGCGAATACGAAAAGGATGAACTCTGTTGTCGTTCGAGGATCCTCAGCGGCTTGTGTATAGCAGCAGAGACAACCGGGACGATAAGGTCGAGGAGAAGAACGTCTTTGACGAATATACCTAGATATATACCTACGTGAAGAACGAAAAGGAAGACGAGGACGAATGGACTTCGGGGCGCCGTGGAGTTTTATTGTTATTATGATTTCATTCAAATATATATCCACGACGAAGGAGAATTGTCAGTTGAAGGGCTATTTTGACAAAACGAAATTTCTGTCCGGTTCAAGTCCCCGCGCGGATGACGGACCGAGCGGTGCGAACGCGGACGCGGGCACGGGCGCGTTTCTCGACGAGAGATATCCTCCTTTCTCCCTCTACATTTCGAGCCCGCAGGATAACGACCCCGCTGAGCAACCGTCGAGGGTTTTCCTGAGAGAAGTCTGGAGGGCTCGGAAGAATGCCAAATGAATTACGACCCCAAAGGATATAACGGGATGCCGTAATATTTACCTTGTAAACGGCCTTTCCTTAGTCAGTTGTACCTAACCAAACCTGAACGATTTGAAGCGTCAGCGATTTCTAGCTAACCGGAAGTCTTGTTATACCTAACGCTATTTCAACTATAAATTAGTGAGCTCGAGGTGATTCGGCCAAGCCCCAATATTTGGACTATACAAGAAATTCACTCACATCAGCTACAATATCTCCTTTTTTTTATATATTTTCTTCTTTTCGCATCACAGTCAGGTACGATGAAAAGAATTTTCGATCTTATCAATCTGTAAGATTGCTGTCACGATCCATTGAACGAATATTTTCATCATTTTGAAAGTGAAAAACGTTCCTATATGAGCAAGAGATGTTGAATCAAACGATATTTCGTCTGCTAGGACAAATATACTACGTAGTCGATTTAATCTGAATTCTTCTCTTACGTCAATGTCGGGCTTTGCGGATTTACTATGATGAAAACTTTTTTTTTCCTTTTTTTTTTTTTTTTCCACTCTGCAATTAGAAACTTAATCACACACACGCAGACACTTCGTGTGGCCTGTCACGTCTCTGAGCCATTGTGCCATCCAAGAAAAAGCCCCGGTCGTATACGACTGATTAGAACCCTTGGTGTTAGCATTGGAGTTATGAGCCTGACATTTTTTTCACGAAATTAAGCGACAGGCACAGTATGGCTGAACGGGCAGTCCGTGTTTTGACTAAAATAATTTGGTTCGTACATTATAGCTTGTATTTATACAGAGAGCTTTGAGTGACGCGAGAAGATTAGGGATGGGATTTTGAGTGGTAAAATTTTGTTACAGGTATATGTATTCCTAAGTGTGAAATTGTTAATGAAATAAATTCACGAAGAGAAATCTTCTGGTCGTTCGTTAATTATTTATTCTGTAGAAATGTTCAAGTATCTTGTGAAAATGGAGTGTGAAATTTGAACGACTTGTTTTATAGCGTTCGATCCAGTTAGGTGGAATCAGAATCGTGAGGATTCTCTTCTTCTATGGATGCATGGTATGAAAATTGTGAGGGATCGATATTTCGATATCGTTTAATTCTATTGTTACGTAAAGACATGATAAATCAAAGTATCCGATAATCAAACAGCAAGCGAATAAATTCAGCCTCGAGTTATCGGAAAACGACTCTAGATACAAGGGATATTCGTATACGTATATACACACATGTATACACGTTCGTACGTACACGTATACGTGTGGAAATGTATATATAATACGCGAATATAGAAGGGTAGGTACTTTTGTCTGGTTGCCAGGCTGCCTACCTACCAACCTAACCAACCAACCTTATACCTACCTATACCTACCTACCTACCCACGTTATTCCTACAAGGAGAACAAAAAGAAATAAATAACGAAGATTTATTCCTGATCAGAAATCCACTCGCTGCTTCGGGTTATAGAAGTTCTAGAATTATTGTTTTGGTTTTCGAGGAAAACTTAATCCGTTATTTATTACACTTTTCCCAGCATTGTTGCTACGGCTGTTGGGTTAGATAAAGACAGAGAGAGAGAGAAGGGAGAGGGTTAAAGTGGTGGCTGGTGGAGTTTTTTACGTAAAAATTTTATGAAATACACTCCTCAGTGTGCAATGTATTTCGCGTTAAAATCATTTTTGAAACCTGAACGGAGAATACAAGCGTATTCTTTGTGGAGAGAAGAAGGCCAGGTTTCTTTCAGTACCTAGGTAAAAAATAAAAAAAAAGATCGGTTATGCTATACTGTGAATTATATATTAACTCCTGCACTATAATTCTCCTCCGTCTGCAGGGAATAGTCTCGACTATAATAGATATATTAACAGTTTTTTCTTCGAAAACATGATCGTAAATATGATCTCTGATTGAAAATATACCGTCCATGACTTAACCGGATTTGAAGATAAGTTTATGTCCGTTGCGTATTGACCCAGAACGAGCAATAATGTACAGGGTTTTAAATATTGCCCCCTATATCCCTTGCTGCCATTTTTTTTATTTTTTTTTTTTGTTTTTTCTCCCTTTCTCTCGACGGACTATGGTACCTCGTCATTCTCTCAAGGGATTTACCGGGAAAAGATGTGTGCACGTACGTGTATACCGATTATATTGTCCAACAGGGACCTCTTTCGCGGGATTGTTCGGTGGTGGCGATTCGAGGGTTGGTAAACGGTCGTATTTTTAGGTAAAACAAACGATTGCTATTGATGGTATAACCCTGCATGGGTGGGTATAGTGAATATATATTTATGTATGTACATATACGCATACCTACATTATACATATAGGTGGGTATGTATGTACGTAGATATTATACGGGTTGGCCGCAAAGGGAGTAATATTATCGGGAATTAATGTATATCATTCAAACGACGGTGATCAGAAAGTTTCTATCTCCGTCGTATATACGTATAGCTGCAGGCAGCGAATATAAATGCGCGGTATTGTACAATTAATTAAAATCTTCTGGCATTGACCGATTACAGAGAATATCACGCACACCTCATTTCCGTAACGGCGTTGTTTGTCTTGTGACGTTGTACGGAAACTCGATATACCAGCGAGTGGCAAACGAGCGCATATACATAAAATGCGGATTGTGCATAGATGCGATCCACAATGTTTGGAAAAAAAAATAAAAATTTCCAGTCTTCCCCAGCTCAAAAATGTGAAGTGCAACCGATGCAATTTTTTCGTTCGGACGTCCCCTTTCAAAATGAATAATTAAGTGAAAAGATGGAAATTTTACTCTACACCTAAAAATTTGTTTCAAGAAATTATATTACGGTACTTACAACTTTCCGATACTTTTTATGTAACAAAAAAACAAACGAACTAAAAAATCGACTATCATCTTCAACTTTACCCCACATATATACGTGTGCAGTATATTGTGTCGTTTTTCCGCGCGTTTACGATCCATACCAGATTTTTCAGTATCCTCTTTGCGAGTGACGGTGTTTTTATCGTGACGAGAACAGAGCGAGAGAGAGAGAAGGGAAAAATGAAGAAAAAAAAAAAATGTTGACAACGTATTTCCTCTTTCAAAAGTTCTGAAGGTGAGAAAAATAATTAATCGAGCGAGCAAACCCCTGAACTATAACTTGCGTGACGTGAAAATAACTAGATCAAAGTAGTCGGTTGAGCTATGCCCATAAATTGCTTATCAAAACAGCCTGGCAGAACGAGACTTTCGGAAACGTTGTCACTGACAAATTCGTTAGAATGATTGACGGTGATTCATGTGAAAAAGGCAGAATTTTGTTCAAAGTTTATTAGTTTTACCATCGGCCCTGGGTCCGCAGACTAATTCAAGTTTATTGGCGTTTTGCTACCCCTCGCATTTCGCTTTCCTATATCGTATACAGCTGTGAGCTTCCTGGTAACATTTTGTTATTAAGGAAAGTAATTCATTAATTAAGTCAAGTTAGGAGCAGTGTATGTCTTTCCTCGCCTCATAATGGCCCATGCGATATAACCGAGCACTGCAGCAAGCCTCTGACCAGATGGTATTTACAGCATCCCACTCAGCCGGGGTTGTTACGTCTATAGCTATACCGGCTAATGTAAGATCAAAGGGATTACCGCAAACACGCCTGTGTTTTGCTTACCCAGGTTGCTAATGTTCTCCAGCCTTTTCTCAGCTACCTGTCTATGTATGTATGTACTATGTATGTATGTATGTACATATAAATATATATACATATTTCATGTAGGTACCCATTCTCAACTTCGATCGATTCCACGTCTGGACTGAACACGAAATATATATATATGTGAACTTGCTGTCTCACAACGATCCAATTTGTTCAAGTAAATTTTTTTCTTTTTTTTTTTCATGGAATATTTTATAAGCAGCTTGTAAAGTTTCAGCTCCAGTTTACTTGCTCTCTCATGCTTCAAAATTAAGCTTAGCTTTATTAGGTAGCCTGTGTTAAAATGATGGATAATTGATTAATAAGTCAGTATTACAGGTCCTATCGCCTTTTCTCAAAGTTAAGTATTGAAACGATTACACGAAGTGCAAAGTCTTAACTTCGTTTTTTATTAAACAACTTTTTAAGCTCTGCTATAATTCTGTTGTCCTATATATATATATATATATATATATATATATATATATATATATATATATATATATATATATATATATATATATATATATATTTCTTCTAATCAGAATGCTTTTCATAATTGTCAATACATACTTTATGACTACGTTATTATGGCTGCAGGCTGCATCTTATCTGGTAAAATCAGATTCAATATACACTCGTATACATGCTCATTAAAAAAATCCCCCTTATAGTCTCGTAGCCAGCGTAATTACGAGTATCGTTGTCTGCAGAGGAAATGCGAGATTTTAATTTAGCGCTCATCCAACGTGTGTGAATTTTGTTTTTTTGAAAAAAAAAAAAAAAAATCACAGAGCCGCAGAGCAGAGCTGATTTTAAATTGTGTCGCCTTGTGATACATCGCTAAAGATTTGTGCGGATGCCATTTCAGTCGAGTGGAATATTTTCATATCTAGGTAATTGGAATTGGGTTGTTTGTCGTTGGCCCTTGCCTTCGGGGAAAATTATGAGCGCAGGTATATTTGAACGCGCGGGAATACTGTCAGATTGGGATTGTTGATGCGGAAATAATGAATGATAAATCTGGAATTTTCGTTGAATTTCAAATCACTGGGAACCGGTTAATGAATCGATTGTCGATTAGCGTTAAGTAAAGCGACCGAAAAGGGCTATAATGAGTTATGAGTTTTTCTTTTTTCCTCTCTTTCTATTTTTTTTTTTTTTTTCCTTTCCTTTTTTTCTCGTCTTCTTTCTTGCCCACGTTCGAACAATTTAATATATTCTACCGAATTTTCCATTCCTTTTTGACGGTAATACCATTATAGGTCTGCAGTAAAAAGTAAAATATTACGCGAATCCTCCTTCGAAATAGCCGGAAATAAAAAGGGGGGTAGAAATGTGTTTGTCTACCGAAATTGGAGACTGCAGTAAGTTATTTGTCATGCTTTTCCAAATCCCCAAGTCCAGATTTCGCTGCATCCACCCCCTTATACCCTATACCTTCATCCGCGAATTCTTTTCCGGTTTAAGTATAGCCGCAGTATACCGTATTACACTGGCCTCAAAGTTTATTTGCTCGGACCAAAGCCAAGCGTGTTTTGCGGAAGAACAAGACCGTTTTCATTCACCCCTTAATAACGTCCGGCGCTTATTATTGCCTTTTCACATTTACCCCTCATCCACATCTCTGTTATAATCCAAGTCTGATCGGTAATGGGTCGATTCTAAGCTGGAAAATTTTACGAATCGAATATAAACACAATATTATGTATATACGTATCTTTATTATTGACGAAGAGACTTAAATTTGTTCATCGAGACGCTTTTCGAGGATTTTCAACCTCGTTGCACTTGATCTTATTTTACCAGTTGAGCAAATAGCCAGATTTTCGCGACTACCTCCGGTATATATATTTTTTTTTTTTTAAATAATACACATACGTATCTCCGGCACATTAATAATTTTACATCCATTTATACGTGTCCCTTATAAATCACATGTTGGAGGGTGGAAGGTTAAATATGGCGGTATAATGCGAAGGACCCAAAAATTCTATTTCATGAATTATTTGTTTTTTTTCTTCTTCTCCCTTTTTTTTTTTTTTGTTCGAGTTAGCGGAACCGGAGGAAAAGCAAGCGAATGCGAATGCGAACGCGAACGAACGAGTAGTGAGATCTTACTTCCAGTTCCCTTCGAGCAAAGCGAGTACGTCCGTATACATTACTCTTTTTCTTCTTTCATCCTAAACGACGTATGACCAGGAAACGTGACATCTAATGACTTATAAATTCCGAGTTTCCGAGTTACGTAAAACACTGGTACCATACATATCTACAAAAATACCCTACGCACATATATATATGAATATATATGTATATATCTGTATAAAGATAAAAATAGTTCTCCAGGGACATTTAAAAGTTTAGAGTCCTGTTGAAAACAGTTCCTGCCAACGTACGCGAAGATAAGAACTTCCTCCGGGTACTAGGCCACGAGTTATTCCGTCAGAAGAAGGTGAAAAATGTATTTTTCTTTTTGCCAACAAAAAGCAGTAAAAAAAAAGAAATTCTTCTTTTACGGTTGACCATAGCTTCCTATTTACTCGTCCAATATCGTCCTCAATTAATCAACTGGTCATCGGATAAAGTCGATTGCTATCTCTCGAGGATTTAGCAGACCCTATACAGACGGTGTCCCCAGTCTCCGAGCAGGTCTTACATATGAAACACATCGAAGCGTTCAATTTGACCAAAAGTTTTTCCTAATTTTTGATTTTACGGCTATACGTATACGTCGGGGAAAACAGTGGATTTTAACTTCGATTTGATGGAAGCAGCTCACTCCTTAGTCCTTGGTTCGGTTCTCGAATTACTTTTATATCTACGGTGGTCAAGAGGGGCCGCGAAAACACTCGAAGTTATATCGGGGGAACTCGAAGAATTTACTTGAGTTTTCTCGACGAACTTAATATCCCGTGACAAATGAAAGTAGCGAAAACCTTCTCCTGGTTCATTCATCCGGACGCTCCTTTGCAGTAAACTAGACAAGTAACTAACTTATTTAATTAGTAATAATATGGAGTAAATTAGAGAGGCTATAGCAAAATGTAAAGCGTCGTTGGGATAAACTTACGCCATTATGCAAGTTGTACCAGTTAGATAATTATATGGATTACGTGGCTTGGTCGCCCCACCACCACCACCACCTGCCCTGAAATTGGAATATTTGACTTAAACTTAAGAGTCGAGTGTTTAAGTTGAATTTACCAGTCCTGTAAATTTCATGAAATTTGTTTCCCGCTCTCAACGCAAGAGCTACCCTACGTCACGGTGGTAAATAAATTGAATATTTCGCAAGAGATGTTCGAGAGACAAAATTGGACCAATTTTGCACGTACAGAGTTTGCATCTAACGTACTTCTGAGGAAGATGTTTCATTACTTTCCTCTTAACGTTATATACTTTGCGTTGTCGTACGCTTCTTCTACTTTTCTTTCTTTTTAAATTTATTTCCGAGTCCGTTCTTGATCATTACGAACTTTCATCAGTCTTTTCCAGGCTTTTTTCCAACTCATTTCGCCATCGGAAGAACATTTCTCACCAGCTTCGAAGAGCCATTTACCACAGATATATAATCGATAGAACACATATCTCTGATGATTTTTTTTTAAAGTAACTATAACGGTAATTAGTGGACAGAATTTTTGTGGTGACCATATTTTACTCGAAATATTATAACCGGGCATGTTTCTGCGAGAAATATCATCCACAACTATAATCGGGCAAGATCCGGAATTAAATTCTAAATTATGTTGAACTGTCGGGTATTCATGACAGTCAAGTCTTGTTGCATCGTATCGGCTGAAATTGACAAGCCGGAAGTGAGGAGAATTTGAATAATAATACCATTTTACACTAGAGGTCGATCTAAAAATATATTTCACCGATCAATTTCAGCGCCTACAACACATACCCCTAAGCGAGTATACATAGGTGTTGATTTATGCATGAGGATTACGTGCAGGAATATCTGCGTACACAAATCGAGTTGTACATACGATTAAAACTGGATTATATTTACTCACTATCGGCTGAAAAATCAAGCTTTCATTCCCTCCCGTATTTCGTGTATGAAAAGTCCGATGAAAAGCTTCTGCGAATTCACATTAAAAATATTTCGAGGATTTCAGATTAAAACCAGATCATGCCCTTAGGGCTTTAGTTCAATGTAGTACCTCTACTCGGCGTATTCGATTCAATTGGCATTGCGACGCATTCCGATGCTTAACCCCACGTACGAGGAAAAAATTCTCCGACACATACCCAACGTCGAACCGTCGTCACGTAGTAACGAGATGCAAGTCACCCAGTAACGAATTATCGTCCCTCCCTTTCGGAAGTGGTTGGGTGTATCGATTTTTGAAGAGCCGAAACTTTTACGCCTCGAACTTCAGCCGTTAGTTCAGTTCTCGCTGGTCTCAACAAAGTCTCGACTTTATTCCCGTCTGTAAGCGACGCGCGTTTCCTTCGGGATCACTGCAGGATCACGGGATATTATCAACAGCAAAGGTCGACCGTGCCCTAAGCCCGTCTGTTATTGCTTGCCTACTATGAAAAGCGCGGCGATATTGTATAGCAAAGTTGTCAGGCAGTGGCTGCAGGCTACCGACGAAGGTGGGCGAAAAAAGGGAAAAAAAGATGAGGGGGTGGATTAGGGGTAAAGAGACAGGGAGCGGCGAGGGGGCGACGGAAAGGGGGAAGAGGAAAGAGGAAAGAGAAATGAGGGAAAGAGGAAGTCCTGTTGGTCGAGGGTGCCGCGAGACTTGGACGAAGGTTTCAGGTTCAGATCGACGTCAACATTCCACGAAGAGTTTTGATATTGGATTTGGCTTCGAACTTCACCCGTTCACCCGTTCCTCCGTTTCTCACCCTTAGAATTTCGCCCCATCTCCCATCTCCCATCTCTCTACTTCTCGAGGCTGGTTTCTATATTGGAACTCGGCTGATAGTGCACCAAACTATTTGACGTTTCGCCTCGTAAATTATTTACGTCGATGATAACGCGGAGGGTTGTAAATAATTGTCGGCCGTTAGCCAAGACGATTTTTATCACTGAAAACAAAGGAAAACAAAAAATAAAGTTCAAAGGTTAAATGAGTTCGATATCGTTCCTCGTCTCCGAGGAGTTCATCATTTACTCCAAAATGTATGTGTGTACGAAAAGTAGCGGGAGAGATAAGCGAAGACGTTACCAAAAGCGAGGGGGATTCTATAGTGGAAACGTAATTCACTAAAGGATTCCGAAAGGAATATAAATCGCTTTAGTCCAAGGATAATTGGCTGTAGTAACAGTCACCATGATTCTTCTATTTTTTACGATCAGTAATGGGAGTTAACATACACGGCTATAATTCGCATAGCTGCACTCAAACCAGCCGCGTTTTAGGATCCTATATATACCCATAGAGCCGTATACAATGTACACCTAATTTATGGTAAGACATTTTTATTTATCTAGACGAAACTACAGGGTTGAATAGCCAATGAGTCCACCCCCCATTCTTATCTGCTGATTCACGAATGGCGAATATATAGGGCGTTGACAGCCTGGCGAGTTATAATTTAAGCAATTAGAGATAACGCTCCTGAGTTTGGGTCGGAGTTTATGGAGTGGTATAATCTTGATATCAACTCTCAAACCTACCTGCAAAGTCCCAGGGTGTACCCACCTCGGTCTTCTTACAGATATTATACTTGAACAAATATACGTGCATATAGGTATATACATACCGGGTGATCACGCTCGGATCGGGCCATAGGGACATGGTCCACGGAATGGAATGTAACAGGGAACGAAAAGCTCCTTGAACTGTGATTTCGAATGTATAGAATTCGTGTATGTTGATGTTTCGATTGAAACATGTTGGAAATTTAATTATTGAATACCGTTGAATCGCTGTAATGTTTTGCCAATAACGTTGACTTATTAATTTATTTATGGTTTAAATATTTTCCTACGTACTTGCACGCTACACGCTGTTCATAACTTTGATCTGACATTCCGTAAGAAACTGCAGGATAAATTTCAATCAATTTTAATGATTCTCTTCGTCTCAGGAACAGGGAAAATGACGAAGCGACAACAAACTTTAAAACTAAGTCTGCCTCCGAGATTAAGATGAATATTCTCCCTCCTTTCGAAGAATGCGGCTGAAACTCCTGTTCCAGCACTGTCTTATTCTTGACTGACAAGTTTTAGTGAAAAAAGTTGATTGTTCGAGCACTTGGCAAATGTTTGCTAAATCAACTACCTATTTGCACCCCATTCCACCTGGTCTACCGGTGTGCTGCCGAACCTGAATTCACCTTTATCCAAAGTCTCGCCCGGGCCCTTCCATCTCGTCACGAAACTCTCAGGAACTTTTGTTTTCACCATTTTCCAGAGCGACTCGCTTCGTGAATAAACGTCTTGATATTACGGATGACTGGTCGTATAGACGCGTCTCGCTGATGCACAAACATACTTTGGGAGAAGAAAATCGTGAAGAATTTTGAAGATTCAGTCTTATGTCTATAGTGGAGACTTTCTAAGGGAGAAGCGTCGATCTATACTGACCAAGGAAAAAAATCTCGCCTCAAACGCTTTGATCCTTTATTCGCAAGTCGTCAGACTCACTATATGTTATCTACAAGTATTTGATAGAAAAAAAAGTCTGGCAAAAAATAATCGCAAGATGGAGATGGATTCGCTTAGAAATAGGACAGGACAAGGTGAACCTATAATTCCAGACATACCACCCTCATCTTTGATGGAAATCCAGTTTCAATCCCTCGCCTCGATCAAATAGAAAGAGAAATTGGAGATTTTTATTTCTTAGAAGTACTATTAATCCTGATTATTGGTTCTAAGGAAATTTTTTTTTTTCGTGTCTCATCTGAACTTGGCTGGGCTACGAATCTTCTTAGCGAGTTTTTTCTATACTCGTGAAAGTCGACTGGTACTTATACAGGTGTTAGTGAGGTACGGTTACTCGGGTGATTAATAATGCGATGCTAAGGTGACAGATCCGATGAACCGCGAGTTGAAACGAGGAGAGAAAACTCCTGTGTCGTCATTTAAGGATAGAGGACGAAAACCCTTTCAGAACCCTTTTAGATGAGTTATTACAAAATTAGATAACACGTCAGTTGAGTAAAGCAACGACGGAGGTAGGTAGGTACATACCTATAGGAAAATGGTTCGCTGGGTGGATCCCGGCTGGAACCTTGAGTGACCTTCAGGTTGGAAAATTCATAAATGCTTTTGACGTGTTAGAAAGATGACAAGGCGAGATACCCTTTTAGTTCAGTTTATACTGAATTTGGGAGCACTGAAGCAAAATACTCCAAAGTTTCCTTACGCCTCTTTCGTAATATACAATTAGTCAGAGATCCGATTAGAAGAACATCTCTCAGACGCTCGAAGCCCTTCATAATTTCAGCTCAAAACTTATATACTATCTTCGAATTTTACATCACAGTTAAGATACACGCGATCCTGATATTTTCCATGCTAAAACTTACCTCCTAATTCTGTCACTCTTCTGTCAACCAGCCTGAAACTTGGTAGCAGTTTTACCATGATGAGTATCAAGCAAACACATGGATCGCATTTAGGTCGGAGAGACACTTTGTGTCAGTCTCTGAGATGATGGTCTTCCCCAAAAAAAAATTTTTCGCCTCGTGACGCCTCCCTAAGCTCGAATATATATGTTTATTACACGCATATTTCCTGCGTAGTTCAAGACACCTGAATAAAAAAGAAAAAGAAGAGAAGGAAGAGAGGAAAAAAAAACTCTCAAACTCCGTGAAGACGAGAGTGTAAGAATGGATATGCACTTAAGATGACGAGCGTAATACTTTAGGATAAGAAGAAAAACTTTAGTATTGTTAATGTTGTTATCCGTTTTATTCAAGTATAGCACCCTATATGTTTGATATATTTGATCGAACCATTTCATTTGTCAAGTAAAACTTTATACAACTTGTCAACCATGTACAACTATATTTTCACAACTCTACGTTCCTGATTGGTTTTGAATTTTTACAAGAAAACCGGAATGACGTCCGGACTGCCATTTCAGCAATGCAATTTCGTTAGGTACGCTAAGTGATCGATACCTACCTATACGTGTAGTGACTACCCGTTGAATTATTAACCGAACTTCGTATACCTGCCAACTCGGCAGGGCAGCAAAAGCTGGTAGAGTTTTACTGCCGGGGGGGTGAGTGCCGTGATTTGTCTTGGTAACCCATTTTTATATACCTATAAGAGCGACGGATTTAGCTGGATGCGGGAATTAGGAAGGAAATGTATGGTATATGTTCCCCAGGGTAGGAAAGAATCGACTAGTAATTTCGTCCTGAATTGTAGCTATATGTACGGTATATAGGTATAGGTATGCTCTTAAAGTAGAGCGTGAATTGAGAGAATTTCGCAAGTCGATCAATTAGAAGTGAATTGACCTGCAGGAAAAGGATACGGTTGAATCGTGGAAATTCGACGAAGTTTAAAGGACAAGAGCTCAATGAAGCTAAGACGAAGACTACTTGAATAGAGTTTAATACGGAGGGAGAGAAAGCTACAGGATGGGAAATAAAGTCAGAAGTGTATATAGAGAGCAGGAGGAAACAAAAAAGGGAGAATTCCTTGCGGGAGGAATTCGAGAATATCCGAATGGATCGAGAAAAGGTGGAGTCTGCAGTCCCGTTGAGAATTATGAAAATAAATTCGTGACGTGTCACGGACAATTGATCAATTTGAATTCTCGTAGTGACCGAACACCGCCGTGGTTATCAAAAGCAAAAAAAAAAAAAAAAAAACAGAATCGTCAGGTTCCATAAAATATTCCCTGCTCCTCGTCATCGATCAATCTTATACCCGTCCGTTCCGCAGAGTATTGTACACGATCGTATATGGGCAGGGTCATCTTCTTAGGGTGATACGGTCAGTGCCTGTCTTGCTACGAAACGAGGCCTACAGCCTTAAGAATTACTATTTGATGCCCCCTCGGATGATACTTTTACTTTCATATTTAGAACCCTCATTCCGAAGGCGATAACCGTTGTGGAAAAGAGCCCGAGGGTTGGAAGTAGGAGAATTCCGGGCATCCCAGATCTCCACAAGTCCTCGGGTTTCGGTAGTGACCAGTGTTATTAAATTAGAGTTAAAGTAAGGTAGTTTTTTTTGTTTTTTGTTTTTTTTTTGTTTCATTTTCTATCTTCAGTTCTCCTGCTTTTCGCTATATCAGAAACGCCCTATTTTGGTCTCGGACGATTCTCGTGTAAATGTAATCTGATAGCCAGGAGCTTTTTCCGTTTGGTAAAAGTAACTGAAATGTAATTTAAATTTTAATCTCCGTCCCGCATAC
This sequence comes from Macrophya alboannulata, assembly GCA_949628255.1. Taxonomy (NCBI): domain Eukaryota; kingdom Metazoa; phylum Arthropoda; class Insecta; order Hymenoptera; family Tenthredinidae; genus Macrophya; species Macrophya alboannulata. The sequence goes on along the minus strand of OX451207.1, from coordinate 10,564,330 downwards.
TTCGCCCCCATTCCAAGCTCCGTAAAGCTTTCCAATACTTCATCGTATCGTTAACTTCGAGATTACTAAGCTTGAAAACAGACCGGTTCTCAGCTGTAAAGTCTGGTTTGTACAGGGCGAAAATGAACGAAAATCTCAAGATTTTCCTCTAAAGTTTATACCATATCATTAAGAAGGTTTAGGTAAAATTCTTTAGACAGAAGTTGGACGATTCTGAAGGGGGTAGGTATGTACTACATGGTGCGTTGAACAAAGTTTCAATATCAAGTTCACGGTCATAACTTTATCAAGTTATTATTCAATTAACAAAGACTGGATATAGAAATCAATAGAAATCCAACTACATGCACTGAAGCTCTCAAAAATTCCGGTTAACCGATATATGAAACATTCTTTTTACCAAGCTCTTCGCTTCGACAAGTCTAAAAAGAGGAAAGCTCATTTGTAAGAGACGAAAAGCGCTCACTTGAATCAATCGTTGATTAAGGTATATGTACGTACCGCTTGTAACTAAACGGTAATTAAATTGAGGATAACGTAGAGTCGTTCCCGTGTTACCATTAATTGCTCGTATAATTCGAACGTTTGATCCTCTCCGGTGAATACGCATAACCCTTGAGTTGATACGATTTCAAGGGACGCTTTTCGATAAATTCTCGTCTCGGGTGAAAGTGTACCTTTGAAAATGGTCACCGACAACTATGCAGATGTTCTTCCTGAAATAGTTTAAATCTTTTTTCCTTTCTTTTCATTTTCTTTTCCTTTTTAATATTTTGAACCATCAATTACTCGTGTTGGTCTTTTGGGCACCAAGTGGTCTCACGTGCTGGAATCTTTCTTCGTGGAGTATTTTTAATTAGAGCAAGGTCACGAGGTAGCGCACCACGAGACTGTCGAGCCACGAAAGAGCTACTCTTTTACCCTCCTCGGTCCCAACGGAGTTCTGCTCTGTTCGTCGCTACTCTACCTCGACAAGGAGAAACGGCATGAGGGTGGAGACGACGAAGAGGGCGGAGATGGCGTTGAGGCTCTACTCGGCCAGCCTAGGTAATGAGTCTCCCGCAAAGTAAAACCACTTCATCAATTCTAAATAACCAAGGGACACGCGAATGTTACGAAGAACGAACCGCAGTTGGTTACCACAGTCTTATTTCTTCTGACCTTTTCTTACCATGTTTCTTCTACATTTTCTCTTCACTTAAGTAGGCATGCCTATAGATATATCGCTACTCAATTTTGGGGCCGGGTTTGAAGTTCCAAACTTTAAAAGGACCGAACTGTGAGAACTACGAATTCATTTAAAACGATCTCAAATTTTCAGAAACGTTAAAGGTGAGAATATTAAAATCCGAAAAGATCAGAATGCAGCCAGCTAAAAACTGAGAAGTCCAATACTTCGAACGTACAAGAATCCGAAAATTTAATGAGGAGGCACGACGTTCCGTGCGTGAATTTCGAGTTTCGAAGTTTTAGCCTTTCAGATGCTCAGCTTACGGAATACTGATTAACCTTCGGTATTCCTCGATTTGAAATTTTTGAAGACAACCGTGCGAACTTTTGAAAATATCCTTTTTAAAAGCTGTGAGTCGATAATATTGAGATTCTTAACTTTGACCCGGTCTCTTATTTTCGGACAAATTATTTGAGACGGATATCGTGAGAAATTGGGTATATCACCGTCCCTCTTGGTGGGAGTTTAATTCCTCTCATCGATTTTATCCGATAGCTATATTCAAGGAGAAAGGGTCGCAGGCTTCCGTTAATAAGAAAGTTAAGGATACATCTTTAACGCTTTAAGAGAAGAAAATTTTTCCAAAGATATATAAACGCTCGTAATTTATATCGATACTTCCGTTTCCTTCCTTAAAGTTTCTTCAAAAAGTTATGAAATAACGATATACCTGCAAAGTACCAAAGTTGTCAATTCAACTTTAGAATTTCAATCACCCTGAAGCCAGTCGATTAAACACGATAATACCGCTCGACAAAGGTAATACCTACCTAAGAGCATTAATTTGGATTATCCGAGCCAGAGAAATGTCGTAAATGGAATCCCAAAAACGTGCTCGTGCTTACCAACCCCCCAGAGTCATATACCGCGTTTTATCGTCGGCAGACGATGCTTGTGGTCGAACGGAGTGGGTATAGAAATTTTTTTCCCTGTTTTTTTTTTATTCCTTTTTTTTCACGAATGCAACCCGAACAGGGGCAATCGCCAATGTCCTCATATGTCTCTCATTAAATGTGCTGGGGGTGAATAGGGTATGTATATGTACACACACGTATATAACACATGCATATCTTTGAATATCTATACATACTACGCCTGTTATTTGAATTCTGCTTTTACGAATAAGGAATAACGAAGTAATCGTACAAGCAAACAGATTAATTGGTTTTTGTTTGCCTTTTGTCTTCCCTTTCGTTTGTACATGCAGCGAATAAAATCGTTTCGAATTCGTGTACGTCGAAACTTTAGTTTGTGATTTTTCGAGAGTAAATAGAACAGCAAATTCGTTCCGTTCAGGAAGGAGGGTCGACCGATTAAATAATAACAATAACTATTACAATAACCATAACAATAACCGAGAATAAAAATGGAAATGAGAGTTTGTGATTTTTTTGTGATTACAGGTGACCGCATTGTTCGATTGGAATACCAGAACGGAGCCCAAGATAATAGCCATGTGGGGGTACAGCAATCAGTTTCGAACCGTACCAACGGTTTTCCTAATCGTTTTGGCTACAGTCACGCCCAATCTGGCCTCTACGGGTACGTAAACCTTTCTTTATTCATTTCATCCTCAAAGTTTCAAAGGCGAACCAAATCCCTTCGTCGATAATTCCTCGACAAGGAATCTTCGATTCAAATTTTATGCCCATTTCATTCAACCAGAATCCTGGAGTGGAACAGTTTACCGGTGTCTCTTGACAGCGGTGGCTAACCGTTCATTGCTTGCTGGTCACTGGTTACTGGTAGCCAGTTAGTGGTTGGCGGTCCGTGACTGGTGATTCTCAGTTGCTGGGGGTCAAATCCCAGAGGGTCTAATGCTGGGCTAGACTAGATCCCTCCGATCCCTGAGGCATTGTGATTTCCCCGGTATTAATGGCAAATTTGTGTACACCCCTGAGCAAGGATATCGGGGACATTGGTAGGCCTCTAGCAGTAAGACTGTTCCTTAAATAAAATTCGTTATGAATCCAGGTCAGCATATTGCGGGTACTTTTGGCTATGTGTTGGACGAATCGCTACACGATCCTCGGTGTTTGTGTAGGTCGGTATATCGAGCCACATTGCATCGGGAATATGAAACAGCGACGTTTTTTAATTATCCAGAATAAATTTAAGCTGAAAGTTGGATTGGGTAGCGGATATATATTTTTCAGGCGCATCTGCAAGTGAAATAGAAATTTCCGATATGTCAGAAAAGATGGAAACAAATATGGGTATATCGTACGTATCGCTGACAGAATTATATCTGGAGTAGGCATATATCGATTGTAAATTGGTATATCCACAAAAACCGAACGGGGAATCAAAGCGCAAGAAATATCATGGCTATAATTCGCGAATTGTTCAAGTCTGCAGAGATAAAAGTAGAGAGTGTTCTAAGTCGCGAGTGGAAAATTGAGAGGGGAAAAGCGAAGAATGAAACTAGGGGCGTGAAAAGTGGAAAGGGCAGAAGATAAAAAACAAAACAAAATAAAAATAAAAATAAAATAAAACGGGGGTGAAAAAAAGAAACGTAGAGAATGGAAAGCGGAATGATTTAGGCGGAGAGAAAGAAAGTATAAACGTTGGGGAAAGGAGTGAGGATCGGACGTTGCTTATTTTCTTAACAAAAGCACCAACGGAAGGCCTCGGGGCTCGCTGTACCTACCCTTCTCACTCGGTCCTCCAGCTGGCCCAATTACTCCTATTTCTTTGGGAGAATAGTCCATTTAACGAAGTCGTAATAATGCAGTTACCCAAGCAAACGTTAATTTTCGCATTTTCGCATTTTCCATTCCCCCCACCTAATTCTTCGCTCGCGTTTATCCCGCGGAATATTTTCCAACCAAGTCTTAGCCTCGCAGCTGTAGGTATTATCGCTCGATCTTCTTGTACGTCGGTGCCCATCCCTTAAGAACCCCACTTACACTTACACTTTCTTTCATGGCGTAGATAAGTCTGTTTTAAAAAAGCATAAAGCAAAAGCTAGTTAACCGTGACTAAACAAGCGCCGAGATAAGCCAAGATTCAAGATACGTATTTGCATTATAATTCGTTCATTTCAGTAAAAGCCGCGAAACAAACAGCGTTATACATATATACAGTTTTTATACGTGTTTTCTTTTCTTTTTTTCTACCAATTCATCAAAAGTTTCGACACATTTCACCTGAAGGAATGCCAAATTTTATCATAAAATTAACAAAATATTGTACCACTCGTCACTCTGACTTTTCGCTCATTTTCTGGTAAGCTACAATCGCCTGAGGTGGGTACAAGCTGTTGTATTATTTATTAATATATTTTTTTTTTTATTTTCTCCTTTCCCTCTCCCTGGTGGAATTTTATCAGAAATCTATCTGATACGGTGGCAGGTGGGTAAGAAATCGGATTTACCAACTGGCAACTACCTATAGGATACTTCTTTGCGTGTATAGAGTCTAAATTCTTTGTCTCATTCATATATACATGTTCTTACAAGGAAAACCAAAACTTTTTCTGACACTTGTTTTTTTTTTTTTCTTTCCCACTTTCTTTTCTGCCGTGTAATTTATCAAAACTTGAGACGTACGCGTTAGAAGATACATTTTTCATACAGGTATTACTACGTACCTACCTACGTACGTTCATGTAGAATGTATGCCTGAAATTCAGACAACGATATAATAAGAAACGTATTTTTCATTCGTTTCCTTTTACGTTCCTTTGGGTGGTTTTCCTCTTCGTAGTCAAGGCTACCAAAGTTATCCTCTTATTGCAGCGATCCGTTACAACCGGCGAACTACATTTCCGGTTAACTCGGTCTGCTACACTTTTAGTTTTTTTTTCTTTTTTTTTCAAACTCAAACTTTTTCTTTTCCTTGACACCCAACCCGCAATTTTTTTGCTCTTCTAGTCTGACTCCTTTACCTTCTCGCGTTTTCCTCAGCCCGCCTAATTGTAATGAACATTGAAAAAAAAAGGAAGAAACAAAAAAAAAAAAAGGAAACTGAACAGCAAACATTAAGCGCTCAACACTGTATATACGATGATAAAAGTCTCGGAATTTAATTACCGGGTCATCTGAAGTTTGCAAAGAAGAGCGCAAACAACCCCCGCTGCACGGTTCTTTAAACTCAATCATATAGACTCGGAATTGACGGTGGGATATATCGGCGACTATGACCGGAAAGGAAAATCGTAGGACGTGACACTCGGTTGAAATTATCCGCACGTATCAATTTCGAATTGGCGAGATCCAATTCGAAAGAAAACGGACAGCGTCGTATGCTTCCTAAATTCCTCTCTGATCCTAGTTTAACTGACCATGAAACGCGGGGTAAACCCGGATATAACTTTGCAGAGGTTCAGTCAACTGCCACCTTTATTATAGATATATACATGCTACGTACATACCTACGTACGTACCGTGTACTATACGTATAACCACCTTGTGGCTTTTCGCTCACCACTGACACACATGCGCATTATATCTACCTACGTACGTACCTGTATATTGTAATCTCTTCATATACAGGGTGTCCCAGAACTAAATGTCCAAAATGAAAGGTGGCCTAGAGGAGGTCGAGCTGAGTAAATTGGCCCGAAGAACATGGGGTCTGCGAAGTCGCGTTCGCGAGATATCACGAGTTAAAAAAAAGTAGTGCTTTGCGCCGCCGCGACGCGGCGCAAAGCGCTACTTTTTTTTAACTCGTGATATCTCGCGAACGCGACTTCGCAGACCCCATGTTCTTCGGGCCAATTTACTCAGCTCGACCTCCTCTAGGCCACCTTTCATTTTGGACATTTAGTTCTGGGACACCCTGTATATGAAATCGCATGGCTAGGCGCGTATGTAACATACATATACATCTGTGCAAGTATGTATGTATATACACGGTTACCACCTTTCGTAGGCTTACGTTGGAAGTACGAGGTTCGGATGCCTCATAAAGCTTCAGCATTAAAGGCTGTTTTCTCGTTTTATGCCTTTGTTACTACATTTTATTTTCACTACGCTTCGCGCAAGGTTAGACTTGGGTCTCCTTTGGAAATGACAGAGATGAACGGAGGATCAAAGATCCGAATATTTCTCGGGATAATTAAATCTTGTAGGGAAACCGAATTCGGTACCATGTATGGGTATACATTTTCTCTGAATGAGCGATTTGAGAGCTAAAAATTATATCTCAATTCATGATTATTATTCACAATTATTTCGCTCCTCTCGTATTATACAGAGGCAACATTTCGAAGGGGCTGGATTTTGAAAGTTCTTGGATTCCTGGACTTTCCCAGTTTTTAGCTTTTCGCATTCCGATTTTTCCGGATTTCAATATTCTCAACTTTGAAATTTCTCGAAATTCGAAATCGTCTCAACTGAATTCGTGTAGTTTTGACTATTATATTCGGAACGTAGAACCGTTTCTTAACGTAGTTTAATACCCGAAAAAAAAAAAGAAAACGCTTTTATGCGGGTAAAAGATTTGAGAAACAACACAATTGATAATGCCACTTTTCATGCTGTTAATGGAGGCTTTTAGGTGGGCTCGTTTGTTTCCCTAATAGTGGCCTATAAAAATTCCAAGGTGCTGACTTAGAAATAATTAAGGAGAACTACCATTATCATAGATCAGTTTTACCGTCAAATAAGACCTGGGGAAGAATTTTAGGTGCGCACCGCCTCTAGTACTTTTGATATATTTCGTTCGAGGTTACAATTTGGCGCCGACTCCCCAAGGGCTCAAGGATCTGAAATTTAATTTAAATCGAAGGGATTTAATACTCTGGGTTGGGCTGCGGAACAAAAAGAGGGATACTATGGTATACCTATACGTGGCAACGGGGTTGCCTGAGAGTCTTTACCCGCGAGGGGAAGAAAAACAATCGCAAACGAACCTGTAAATTGTAATTACCGTTAATGATAAAATCAAGTTCGTTCATTAAATCTGACTCTTCGGTATGAATGTATATATAAAAAAAAAAAAAGAAAAAAAAATGGTGAAGGAAGAAAGAAGAGAAAGAGAGAAAGAGAGAGACAGAGTGAGAGAAGAAAAAAAAAGATTGGGGATTGTTAGGAACAGGTAATATAATATTTACTTTTAATTCTAAGTTCAAAATGATTTTCCATAAGAATTTAAAGAGTAAGAGAAAAGAATGAATGAAGAAGAGCCGTTAAAATGTTGACTTGGTATTTTATCAAAGAATAAAGATTGAAAAGAAAAGAAAAAAAAGAAAACGTACCGTACGTATACTCGAGGTTGATTATTTCTCGGATAATTTAAATTCAACTTTTCGTTATTAGTTTTGAAATCGTATATCTCCTAAAGGCGTAAGAAAAATTGTACTCGTCTGAAAATCTATCAGCTTCCCTATAGTTACACGGATACTAAGAATATTCCTATAATTTATCCGGGTAAAAGCGCGAATACACAGACGTGCAGTATACCTAACTAACGGGTCAACGTGGGTATACATACATAGATATAATGTATATATATATATACATATAGATATAATGTATATATATATATATACATATATATATACATACATATACGTACTCTGAACAGAGAACAGGTGACGCGTAATGGACGTTGACTTGAAGAGATTACGAGCATAAATCTCCCTTGCAACACTGTGCACACTGGTGAACCTCAGACTTCGTACCACTGTAGACACACGGTCTGGCCTGAGACTGTATGTATGTATGTATGTTACATAGGTAGATATACCTGTGTCGTGTATGAATGTGTGTGTGAGTTGGCGAGTTGGCGGTTTGTGTGTGTATATATATATATGTATTATGTATATACTATATATGTACGTGCCTCTAACCATAAACTATTCGCAAGCTCCTTTGTTCGCGTGTATGTTAAATAATACATAGTGTACGAGATTGTCCGTGCCTATGTATACACGTAGTAACGTCCAAACAGCCCATTACTAACGGGACTCAGGTGATGATGCGATGACACGCGTATGAAGAATGAGTAAGCCAAAAATAAAACGAAAAAAAAAAATAAAACGAAAAAAAAATGAAAAATGAAAGAAGAGAAAAAACCGTAAAATTAACAAAATATTATACCACGCATACGTGTACTCGTCACTCTGACTTTTTGCTCATATGCTGGTAAGCTACAATCGCCTGAGGTGGGTACAAGCTGTTGTATTATTTATTAATATATTTTTTTTTTATTTTTTTTCTTTTTTGTTTTCCTCTCCCTGGTGAAATTTTATCTTGTGTGGTTTTCATTTCCTCTGGTTTTTATACGCCTACACGTGGCAGAGGGTGTAAGGGAAACAGGTGAATTTACCTGATAAAACGACAGATTATCTGTCCCAGGCTCACCACAAGTTACCCCAACTTTAACCTGACCTCACCTGTACGCTTACCTCGACTGGCTATAAAACGTTGATATTCTTCTGCGTACCGCAAACATAAAATACATTTTTCTTTTTCACCGTCTTTTTGCTAACGTGAATTCGCACGTAGATCCAAGATACGCTATAACTCGACCTATATCCTCGTAATCACATATCTTCTGATATGCACATTCATACATTTATGGACGCGGCTATAACTATACGAAATAGGTATACCTATGTCTATCTATAACGTGAAGCTATATATTAACGAGATCGGTGGTGCAGCCAGTCAGGAAAAATTATTGCCGACAAACAAACGTGGAATTCCTTGTTTGTATCGTCGTTCAAAGCACTTGCTGCGATTGCATAGTCGTTCCGGGGCTCTTCCTCCCCCCCCTGCCAGAACGTTGTTCTAGTCCTTTTCGTTCTTTTCGGTCTCGTCATTACCATTTCGAGTGAGTATGGTGGAATAGAAGAAAAACGATAAAGCGAACAGGAACGAAGGACGTAGACGAAGAGACTGGAGAATCACTTTTTACGGCTCGTTACCTATAGCTGAGCGCCAACTCCCCCGCCCCAAGAATCGTCGTCTCCGCGATATAAAGAGAAAGCTCCCAGCGTAAATCCCTTCCAATTAAAGGTGCCAATCAGATGGGGGCTATCAAACGTTGGATGGCCTCTTCTTCTATTTTTTGATAAATGAAGTCATTCACGTGACCGGCCTGTACTCGCCCTTTCCCTTTCCCTTCACCCTTGCCCTTACCTTTCCCTTTCCATTTCCCTCGTCATCAACGTCTTAGCTCGTCGTGTGGCCGTGACACAGTCAAAGATATTTGGATCTCCGAAGGTAAACGACTCAGTCCTATTACCAAGGACCTTCAAAGTGAGATAAGTCCAGAGTTGGAATGAGCCAAAGGGATAGAGCCAGACGTACGTCATTAATCTTGCTTTAGTATTTCTTCAGTTCATTGAGCTTATTTACTTCGTTAGTCTGTCAAACTGTCCAACTAACAAAATGTTTGTGATCTCTAAGGCCTCCGGGTCTTAATTCGTTTCGCATAGAAACAGGTTAATCCTTTCAAAGATCTTAATCAAAATTCTCCCTTGCTACTCGAGTTACCTGCTACGGCGTGCCTCACGTCAGTCGGAAATTGCGCTTGTATACCTACCCACAAGGAAAGTTATATCTCATCTTCAGCAGCGATTTTTCATCTCTTTTATTTTTCATCTTTGCATCATTGTTTTTTTATTATTATTATTATTATTATTGTTTTTTTTTTTTTTTTTGATTCAAACTTGAAAATTACTGCGTCAACTTCAACGATGTGCAATAACTTACCCCTTGACGCATACCCATAAATATTACCCCGCGGTGATCCTGAACGCGGAAACTAACATCCGTCGACGATCTTCCTTTACTATTTTTTCTTTTTTTCTTCTTTTTCTTCTTTTTTTATACTTCTTCTCGCGCGTTTGATCTCACATTGGAATCTAGGGCCTCTGGTGCCCTCGGGTCTGCTGCACTACCAGGATAATATCCCCGTCGTCTGGCCATTTCGCTTCGTGAATAAAAGCTATATATGCCATGTGCCTGCACGCGCCACGGGGTACTGCGTGTACAAAGAAACTCTCTGACAGATGTGTGTAGTTTGCATGGTGCTTTGTGTGCACCTTTGTCCGAAACTTGACAGAATTTTAAATTACATCCTTGGTCAGGTATAAAGTAAATGAAAAAATATGTATGTAGCTGCCGTATTACACCATATACTTCGGTATAAGTATGCCGAATGTATTCATTATAAATGACTGCAATTCTAAAAAAAAAAAAAAATGATATGCTCCTCAATCCACGTCAGGTTTTGGTGGAGCTACTCTATATTTTGGATCTTCGTGTAAACGAATCAGTGTTGTAAAATGTAGGTTCTTATCGAGCCCGGAATTATCCAGGAAATAACGTCGGAAATAGAAGACAAGAAAGTTCGGGGTGGGTCTCCTCCGACTTGAATTCCCCGGCACTGCATAATTCTCTCGTAAATTTAATCGTGTAGAATATAAATTATCTCGGTAGCATATTACGGCAAAACTCTCTACCGCCGTGCCGGAGAGACTGAGAAGATATCTGTATAGATATATATACGGTTTAGGACGAGAGTGGGCCCGTCTTGAAGTCACAAATTTGCTGTTAAATATTTCCCTAAACGAGAGCAACCCTTTAGTTTTTATTCTGTTTTTTTTCCCCGTTCTCCAACTTCTCCCTTCTTTTTATTTAATTTTTTTTCTTATTACTATTTAGTCCTAAATTTCCATCTTCACCTCGTCTCCTCATTATTCTCGCATACAGCCCTCTTCGGAATATCTGTCGATGACATCTCGTTATGAAGTCAGCATAATACAGAAAAGGGAACTTCTAAGATTGCCAAGACTTTAACCGCATAGCCATACAATTTTTATGATTATCTACAAATATACACTGGAAATAACGCCGATGCAAAACATAGAAACTTACACGTATTTTTAAACCATGACTTTTTTTTTCGACAAATTTATATCCCAGCGATAAAGTCACGGAAACTTCTAGAGTATAGTATCCAGGTAACAGTACTTTAAGTAAAAGCCTGCCTTCCAAGAAACTTTTTTGTACGCCATCCAGCTTCCAGGACTCCGGAGGAGTGGCCTAATATTCCCTTGAATTTCGAGAGAATAAGGTAAATGTTTATCGACCTATTCGTAAAATATAGGTATGTCATGCTCGAGCTTATCGCTAGTCAAATTGGAAGTACTCTGTTATCTGAGGACTAATTATGTGGAGATTTATTCATAGGTCAGGGATCGACAATATCAGGGATTCTCTGAAAGGTTTCGTTGAAATTTGCGGATTATCTCTGGCTGGAAAAGAAGGATCAAAAATCCAATCGATTGAAACCTGAATCGAAAGGGCATGAAGTACCTAGGGATTAGGGTCGAAGTTTAAGCCGCAATGCGAGGCACAGGATCGTTCTAAATGAAAAGAAACAGAGTGAATGGTGTGCAGAGTGAGAAGAACAGAACGACAAACGACGGGGCGAAAAGCAGTTAAAATTGAACTTGAAGAAAGACGGCAGGGCGAAGGATGACGACGAGAAGGACGCCGGCGACAAGATGAAAAAAAAAGAGCTAGGCTGCCACCGCAAGCAGCCTTGTCCGAAGCCAAGTGATTGGAAGTTCCGGGTCGCCCTGGACTATTGCCAGGGGGTAGGACCAGCCAGTGAGATTATGGTGGAGTCATCAACAAGGATCACACCGGAACGCTGGTTTCATCGGGGCATAGTCTCCCACGAGAAACGGGATTGGACGTTAAAGTGCATCTCTCTGTAAAGCAGCCAAATCAGACCGAATGGATTTGAAGAGCCATTTCAGTCGAAAACCGAGGGAGAGCTGAACCGAACGTCGAGTATCTGCACTGTCAAGGAACTCTTTCAGAGCTCGATAATATAAAAGAGAAAAATCGAGGCACCTCACTGAAAAAAAAAATACTTTTCACAATCATTTGCCAAAGCGATACGAATGGCTGATGATATTACGGTCCGCAAATCTTTGCAACATCGTTATTTATAATTATATACTGTAACTATCTGTAAGTATGCTACAGCGTAGTAAGTTATACATACCTACCTACCTACGCGATGCATGCTGATTATAAAGTTTCCCAATTAACTCGAGCCTTGATCCGTTATTGGCGTAATTCTAGGCACGCTGGCATTAAGGAAACCACTTCACTCTTTACGAGTGCAAAGTACTTGGACCTTATTGCTAGGTCAAAAAAAAAAAAGTAACAAAAAATATTGAACAAATTGAATACGGCGACTCCTGAAATTAGGAATGGACTGACTACGTTCATGTAATCTCATTTTGGACACGAATGAGAAAGGAAATTTAAGGTATTACACGTGTGTGTGTCTGTGTGTATGTACAGGGTGTTCGTAGATTAACTTCACATTTTAAAGACGTATATAACTTCTTAACGACCCAAGTTACGACTTTAGTATTTGACAGAGATATTTAGGGTACCTACTACAAGGTTTTATGTCGTAACAAAAATTGTTTTATCTAAACTGTTCATCTCTGTTCTTTCGTTATGTTTCTTTTTTTTTTTTTTTTGCTCAGATTTTGACCAATTTTGTTCATCCCAGTTTTTCCGTATTTGAACCATGCAGGTTACAATTTTTAATATCAAACAGAATTTTTGACGATTCCAAAAGCAAAAAATAGTATATTACATCAACAAGTATTTCCGTAGAAAATGTTGAGAAATTTCAAAAGTAAAGTTAATCCATGGTCACTGTGTATATCGTGTACGTTGAATTGAATTCTCGGAGCTGGTTGAATGAGCTAAATTGTCTAAATTGCCTGTACGAACGAATTTTGTAAGATATAGGAGAATGTTTAAAAAAAAAAAAAAAAAAACGGAAAGAATTTTCTGGCAATAACCAATCATTGTCACGTAATAAATTTTAACTGGAAGTTAGTATTAATCTGGCGGTAAAATTTCGGCGATATTCTTATATGATTTATATAGATTCTCGATTATTATACAGCTTGAGGGGGTTTAATCAACTTTTGTCCGGTATCAGTTAATATAATGATTTATATTCTATTCACTGAACTTGGAGCCTTATAAATATCGTCTAATCTCCACTTGCCTCGGGTGAAAAGCAAACGTTTTTGTTGAGTTCGGTCGATATCGCTCGAGTCGTCGTCGCGACCTCTTAAACCCCCTTGCACTGCAAATGATATCTTGTGGAAGATTTCTGGGATCAGTTGAAAATAATTAGACCGTCAGTTTGATCCAAACGCCAGACGGTGGTGCAAGTGGGCTTTGCAAAAAAACGGGGAAGGAAGAGAGAGAGAGGGGGACGGAGAGATTGAGAAGAAGCAAGACAGGGCGAAACAGAGAGAGAAAAAAACAATCCGGCGAACCCAATTTCGTGCACTCCTACGATTTAACCGAGCAGAATGAAACTTCCTTGCTTGGCTTACAAAAGGTATTTTCTGTGTGTCGGCGGGCCCCGGAGAGTCGAAAGGGAAAAGGGAAAAGGGAACAGGGAAAAAAGGTAAAACATTGGTACAAAACGCACGGAACTACAAAGAGAAAAGGAGAAAAAAGAAAACAAGAGACAAAAGAAAAAGCAATATACGTAGTCAAACCAGCTAATTAAACGCGACTAACAAAACCACCAATTAGCGGCTTGGGTTCATGCGCGATACACGCCGTCCTCCCTATATTTCAGCAAAATTGTATGGGACACATAACTGCAGTATACCTGCAACATGCCTGGGAGGAAATGTTTGCGATTGCGAATAACATAAACATACGTAACGTCGAGTTGCGAATTAATGTGCATAACCAAATAGTAATCTAGCTGTTCAATTACGCGAATTTAGTTTCTACGTATATCTATCATTTGTACAAACAACCAGGACCGCTGACGAAGAATAACTGCAGAAAGAGTAACGAAATTCATTCGAAACATATTACTATTAGTTCGAATCAAATCGACGATGAATGGCGTCATCATCGACGGTGGAATATATCGTTACTCGTTCGCGGAATGTGTTGACCTTTATGTTTATCACGCGAGAAGACATGGGAGTGATTCATATTGATATTTTGAAGCCTTACAAGCGGTTATCCCAGTATTTATAAGCCCCTCGTAGATGCAGGAAACATCGGCCAGGGGTATCCCGGCTCTTTAGATGTAAAGGCAGGTGCTGCCTCGTTGGAATCAATGGGATATGTGATTAACCAGAGTTCGCGAGCCTCAATGGCAATCTACATATTTATATGCAAATTTATACGAAAGCTTGCGCATCCCGGAGTACAGTCAACTATACGCCGCGTATGCCCTGAAACTGACCACAGTAGTCGAAGCGAATGTATGATGCGGCACTCGGCATATCGCAGTAGTATTGCCAGCGTGTGGTCGGGCATGGAATAATGATAATAAAATAGAAAATAAAAAAAATGACAAACCATATAACGCAGTTCTACTCATCCCTTATATCTATGTATGTATAATGTAGCCTGCAGGAGTTCTTTTTACTTTTTCACTGATCATACTTCAAATGCAGCGTATTCGTCGTATATATTTATTTTGATTACCGTGACCACTTTGAACTGCACAGACCTGCAGCATTTAAATATGTACCTGCGACTACCTATAGGTATATTATGCAACCCGAAGTGCTCTCGGTAGTTTTAAATGCACGATTTTCAGTAGCTAAAACTATATGCTGCGTACTACATACATGCCTGTCGTTACGACTGAAAGTTGGAAAGAAAACGGACTCCCTTGATTTACCGGAATTTCAGTTGCCGCTGGCTGTTAACAATAGTATTTTTTTTTTATTATACGAAGAGGTATAGATCATTTCCAGGATAATTTGCGTGGGCCATTTTTTGACTCCTAAATTGTATTAATTAATTATCTATATACATTCAGATTATGGGTAGGTATTGTGTATCTTTCCACCGCGGTGCAGTGGTTACGATAAACGGTTTGATGACCACGCCAGGTACTCCCAACCAGCTTACGGACGTCCGATAGTTCGAATAACAAGCTGGACAAGATCCAGTTAGTACTCAAACTCGGCTGACCGTATAACACCGAGCATTGCTCATGGAATCGACAATTGGTGGTAGCTTTTAGCCGGCTATTATTGACCAGGAGATAGAAACGTGAGCTGAATACAGTTCAGATTTTGTTTAGTATCAGAATCCAACTCACAATCGATACCAGCCTATAATCGGGAGTTCTGAATAGAGTCCAATCTATCCGGTGTGTTATAGTACATAGGTAGGGGTTCGTTAAGTGCAGTAGGAAAAAAATGTATAAAAATATTCTAGAAAGGATTAAACCGGATGGAAATAATCTTTCTAATAAACCTACGTATGTATGTAGGTTTTTGCAGCATATTTCGTATTGGCGAGAACATCAGCAACGATCACCAATTATATATATAAAAAAATATTACAGCTGCTATATAATTCTGTAATAAAGTGAACAATTAAAACAGTTAGTAACGCGGTTAGCAGCGGTTAAGGTATCATTTAAACAAAGGCACCGGCAGGTAGGCATTGTTGTACACGAGGGATTAAACTACTTTTGCAAATCTCCCACAGTTGGTTTATAAGGGCATTTCCATGCAGATGCGGTTCTCCCGTTCACACTGAGTGCGCACTTAAGAACGCCTTAAATTAAACTAATTACAAGAAAAGTTAATTATGATGAAGAAAAAAAAAGAAGGGGAAAGTAAGGAGGAAGGAAAAAAAAAAGAAGGAAACGAAAAAAAAAAATAAATAAATAAAATAACCAAGTCGAAGAAGTTGGAGGTGAAAATTTTCGTCTAACTATGAGTATATAGGTATACATATATAATAGGGTGGTCCTTATTTTGGATATTTTCGATTTTTTTTCCACGATCCCCCTAAATCGGTTCTAAATAAATAAAAAAAAATTCCTGCCAAATCGGAGCTCGATATTTCAATTTTAACCCGGCCCCCCCGGCAATCAAAGTTTTAAACGGGAGAATACGTGTATTTTAGACTGTCAATTGTTTGAACATTTTTCCAACCTAGTACAAATTGATATAAAAATTCGAGATTTGGCACAAATATTCCCCACAGTATAAGGTATAGTTGTAGTAGTATATCAATTTTTTTTTTTCAATTTATTTATTTTTTTATGAATATCAAATTGATATTTATATAGATCATAACTCCAGAAATTACGGATGTAAAAATTTGATATACTACTTCAATTATACCTTATACTATGAGGAATACTTGTGCCTTATCTCGAATTTTTATATTAATTTTCACTAGGTTGGAAAAATGTTCAAACAATTGACAGTCTAAAATACACGTATTTTCCCGTTTAAAACTTTGATTGCCGGGGGGGCCGGGTTAAAATTGAAATATCGAGCTCCGATTTGGCAGGAATTTTTTTTTATTTATTTAGAACCGATTTAGGGGGATCGTGGAAAAAAAATCGAAAATATCCAAAATAAGGACCACCCTAATATATAAGCTTCGTATATATAAGTATAACTTCAGCCATTAAGACTTTCGCCACCTGTCGATACGATGATATTAGCAGATTAGTTCGACCTTTCCTTAATCAACCGGTCAACCCGCCAGTATTTTTTTTTTTTCTTTGTCTATTGCGTCATTTCTTACGTTATAGATGAAACTTGCGAGACCATTATCTAACGGGCGAAAAAAATATATAAGTATATATACCCATGTAGAAACTATACACCCACATCCGACACAAGACTAATATGCTATTACCAGAGAGGGCTATAATTTCTGTATTCTCAGCGAGCGTTGGCTCGTAAATCAGTATTACTTAATCGGAAATGTCCGGATTCTTGGACACGCCAATTTTTCAAAACGGTTATACTTTTTCCCCGTCACATCTATTTTGATAAGGTCCGCGAATCAGGGGGATAAACCCGAGAAATTGAATCCGCTCACTTATACCGTCGTCAGAAATAGTGAAATATGCTATCGGCTATATCGGGTGCTTTCTATACTCCTCCGGTGCAGAAGAGTACCTACCTACTCGGTTTTTCTTTTTCCGCTGCACGTTTTACCCAGTGCTTTTTAGTCTTAACACTTTACGCTAAGCTCCTTACCGTGTTACTGGAAAACCATTGGGCTCCTGCACCTATAGTCTGGTACGTCAATTTTTAAGGTGCTCGAAATTGCCACCTTAAAAATCGTTTTTCTTGGAGGAAATTTAGCGCGCGACAGGCGTGGGTAACTCGTTAAACCGAGCGTTAAACTTGCGTTTAAATTAGTATTCATGGTTTTCCTCGGTGGTTAAGGAGCGGTTAGCAGGGCTCCGTTATCCGCTACAGCATTGAATCGGAACACCTCGCTTTGGCAGCCCACAAATGTTGATAATTTTCAATCGCCGAGCTATTATATTACATGCTCTGCCATCGTGCCTACAGGAATTTTCTCAAAATGAATAATACTCTCGACAAATTGAGCTTTCAACATTTTTTAACAATCTATTTGTCAGGAATGAAAGGCGCCTGATTCCGACCCCTTCAATAATTCAATTGTACGCAAAACCCCGGAAATCTCTCCTTGATCAATCCCAATGGGCGACCGATTGTTGATTCATCGTACTATATAATTCACTGTTTCTATCGTGCATTATTATGAAAAAAAAAGTACAAATTCTTTAATCGGAGCGATATGGTCGAGGACGAGAGGATCCCGGAATTTGCAGTTACAGGATTGATCGTAATAAACATATACGTGACGTTTGAACAAATGTTTCAGGACTGCCAAGCATAAGGGACAGTATAACACACCCGGTTCATGTATACGAGGGTGACGACGCCTTGATCACCTGCGTGGTCAGGAACATCGGCGACAACGTCGTCATGTGGAAGAAGGAAGACCGTCCAAGGCACAGCCGTCGGGTTCTGACCGCCGGAGACTCGCGGGTCACTGCCGATCGGAGGGTTTCCGTTATCCACGATTCCGGTAAGTTACTTGGCCTCCTACACCCGATTCCTTTACTAAGGGCGTGTTATCTTTGGGGTTGGGTTAACGGCAGTTGTGGTCCACGCGTACAAACTTTACAGGACTAAATTATGCGCGCTACGATCCGCGCTGACTTAATTTGGTCATCCGCGTGCGCCAGACTGTGCTCTGGCTCCCCCAGGTGCTACTCCGCGGACGAAGAAGGATCTTTATCCAAAGATGACGTTCAAACCGCCTCCAAACTTTGGACTAACGTGTTTTTATCGTCCTCGGTATATCGTGGTGCTCATAATCTTACGCTGTACCCTTCGAAGCCGAGCAATTAATTTTGAAGGTAGCCATTTACGCGTCTACGGCTGTGGTTACAAGCATCTCAAGATAGTATGTAGATGTAGTATAGGTATGTTTACCGTTATAGGTATTATGTATGCTTAACAGCGTTCCCTGTTGCCGAAATATATTTCCACTCAACCGAGTATCGATATCAAAGAAAATTGGGACTGACAGTATAATATTCTGGAGAAACTGTGCTTTACAATTTCATCCACAAGATTTTTGCTACTTAACAGGTACGTGTTGCTTTTACGCAACGATAATGATCATAATGATATGTTCCACCCAATCAAATTGCATTCTGATATCACAGCTGTAACTATCGGATGCAACCTAGTTTCTTATTTTTCTGGGATGGTCTGACCACGAAGAGACTTTTATGCATCGATGCCAAGCGCATCTGCGTATTAAATTATCGCTTTAGAATTCGTATTTCAGCATCGTGTTTCAAATTTCGGACACTTCCACGAGGATAATATATAATATTCATTGTCAGCCTCTAAATTTGATGTTTCGACCGGACTGGACTCGGTCAGGCAGGCATGCACGTCGCGAAAACTGGTGATCAGGTAACTTTTGGGTCGTTAAGCTACCAAATTTTGGGCAAAGCTCGTTAAAGTATGTGCCCAGAAATTTTCGCACACTCGCGGGGGTTCCCTCGTTATTTCTGCCGAACAAATTTGTAGGCAGCGCGTGACGATCTCCGCGTCGCTACCCTCCGGAACCATTTTCCAAACTTGAAGGAACCAAAGACTTTTTCGTATTTTTTTCTTTCTTCCTCTCTTTTTTCTGTCTTTCTTCCCCATCCCGAGGTGTACGCAGTCCTACTACCGATTGAAAAACACTACTATCAAAGTTGGTACTTTTCGCGGCACTCTTCTGGGTTCCTCGGGACTTCCACAGTCCCCAGGGAGTCACATGGATGGTATCGTTTCGCGTAATCGCACCTCGTTTTGTCGATTCGCCACCTGGTAGGAGTCCTCGGTGTTCGTCGATACACATTCCGGACCTCGTTGACAATTATCGTTGCGGCAAACGGTACTCGCAATTTTATCGCTACCTTATCGACGCGTTGTTCAAGCAATATCATGGATAAACGAACAACAATATCGTTACTCGATGTCAAAAGCAGGTCTCATTCAGGGCACATCCGAGTCAAAGACCCTTTTTGCCCGCGAACAGATATTCGGGACATCGCATCAGTTGGATCGAGTGGTCGGTTATTCGACTGATGTAATTTCACCAGGATCTTCAACGCGCACTCGAGCTTACAGCTTCCACTTTACTCCTACCGCCCTTCGGGCTTACGGGAATTGGTTAAAATGCCCAAATGAGAAAATCTTCGAGCACCATAACCAGGCTTTACGGTTGCTTTAAATAGCCACAAAGTGTTTAAATTAGCTCGTGAAAATCTTTGGTTGTCCGATGGAAAACGGGTCCGGACTTTAGCTGATATTTAATTGTTAATCTCCCATTCACGGTAAGATTAGCTCCTGAGATCCTTGCCGACTCACCCCTCTTTGTAACGAAGATTTCATCCAAAGTCTCGCTATTATCACAGCAGCCATTGTGGCTCAGGGAGGAAACAGGAGCTGAAAGGGGAACGGTGTCTCAATTCCCTATAATGCTTCGTCGAACGACAAGGTCTTCTTCTTCTTTCTCTTCCTCTTCTTTCTCTTCTCGTTCGTAAGGTAAGGACGTGCGAAACCGCGGAGAGTACCTCGAAGGTCGTGTCTTCAAAGGCAGACAAAGGAGTCAACGGATGGATAGATAGACACGAGTAGGTACATGGGCTGTAATATCCTTCATCTCGAACACCATCGTATAACATTATACAAATGCAATGGGCATGTGTGTAGCTTTGTTCTATATCGATGATTCGCTTCTCTTACCCTCACTCGTCCTAAGTTCTCATATAATGAGTTTAGCCTGAAAATAGCGACACGCGCAGCGAGATGTATATTCGATTGGGAAGACACGTGATAGAGGGTGAAAAACACCTTTGGTGACACGAAATAGAACTCTATGGTACGAGCTTGGAAGGCACCCTCGGATGGAAAGTCTTTGAAGAGCGTCAAATTTGTCCTGAGACATAACCTTTTACGAGAAATATGGTTTGGCACGTGCAGGTTGAATACGTATATACCTACCTATGAGGTATAGGTATGTGTGTCGAGTTTCTACACCTACCTTCACCTTTAAGTACATAGAGATGAAAGTTAATTTGCGAAGCAAGAAGTTTCGGAACAGCAGTATCAAAGTGCGGAGTGTTACAAATGTTGGAAAAGAAGAACGAATGCTTCTGAACTCCCCGTTTATTAAGTTAGGAGGTTGGAGAAGCCGTCTGTGGCTGGCGTGATTCGAGTTGTTTGAAAAGTTTGGATTATGGCGATTGTCCCGTGTAAAAAGAGACCTTGCCGCCATGGGACACGCGAGAATAAGAAGGAGGCCAAAAAAGGAAATGACAATTTTTATTACACCCTGCACTACCTAAGTACCTACCTTTACTCCAGGAATTTACCCGAAGGGCAACGGCCGCGGGTCCCAGTTTACCTGTTTCTTCCTTAAACAATAAAATACTTTCTTTACGAGAATATTCAACGAACTTTGACGGTTTCGTATAGAGAATTCGCTTACCCAACTACCCTATTATCATACATTTCAGTCTCCAGCCAATATTCCATCGAATACGAGTAGTATGCAAATGTTTAGTAACTTCTCTATGCCTCCGCGGAGGTCAAGTTGACGCGAAATCACTGACAATTCCAAATCAAATGGATATAGTTACGTAAATCTTTCCCACCATTTCACGCTTACGTGTGGTGCCGTCTATGTACCTACATACGTATATACTATACCTATATGTATATACCGTTCGTTGACATACAGAGTGGCCGATTTCAAGCTTTTCGAGAAATTTTTGTCAACGTTAAAGTCGAACAGTACGAAGCAGGACGGATAATTTCCTGAGAAATTTTATTTTCGGAATTCAAATATCGCAGATATTTGACCAGATCTGCATTTTTTTTGTTTGATCAACACATACATTTGGGATCGAAGAAAATTTTAGTATACTATGAGTCGAGATAGGTTTAACAGTCCGTAATAAAATACCCTTACCATGATTCAATAACAGGATATTGCTACTTGAGGTACGGATCGGAATGATACTTTACTAGGTAGGTATATAGGACATCCAGTGTTGAGCCCGTATTGATTTTTGGTACAATTTTTTTTTGCGGAGCTGCCATTATTAGAAAGTAAGAAAAACAAAGAATGAAAAAAGGCAAAAGGCAAAGAAAAACCCTTCAAAATTGTCAATATTTCCGATGATTAAAATCTGAGACAGAAATTGTCAGCTCTGTGGTATTTTTCTCTTGAAACAGAGCAAGAGTAACTTCTTCTTATTCGAATTCGATCTGTCGGTGAGATGAGATGGTATGGAACGGTTGAAATGGGTCACTCTGTATATCGACAAACAGAGATATATATATACAGTCGTCCGCGTGCACACAAGTATATAATATACCTAGAACCGACGTCCTTGCGAAGAGGATCAGCTCGGTATATTGAATTCGTTAAACGTAATCTCCAGCCTCGAGCCCGTCAGCTGCCCTCTCGTTTCTGGTCCGTCAGCCGCAAGAGAAGATGACCCGGGCTCTGAGGTACATGTGGCGATCGCTGACGAGAAATGAGGACGAATTGGGGTGGGTTAAGGGAAGCATAAAGACGTTCTAGATCGCGTGATACGTATACGTGTACAACCAGCAGCTTGAAACAAAGGTCGACGAACTACAGAACGAATATATAGATATAGTCCTTTGTTGTATATAATCAACGTTCATTGAAACTCCACGCGCTCTGATCTTCGCGGCATATGTATATTCTGGCGCACTGGGTGTAAAATAAAACATAGAATTTGAAAAGAAAAGAAATGAAAACGTCTCTTCGTTGGGACAAAGTTTTCCTCTGTTTTACTTTTTTTTTTTTTTTTTCTTTTTCTTTTTCTTGAACTTTTTCGTATCCTTTGAGCCACTGTGTATAGAATAAACAAAAGACGAATAATGGAGCGACTTGGTGAAAGAAAAGAAACAGTTGTTCGGAGCTTATAACGACTAAGGGTACCTTGTTTACCTGGGTAATATTTCCTACGTCCAGCTTTCAACAAAGGGATGAAACTCTTGAAAATATTATTCTTAAATCGCGGGAATATTCTCCACGGAAGAGTGCGGCCGTCGGCCCATAAACGAAAGCGCAAAGCCCCTCTCGTAATATAGCCCGAGTTGCCCCTTTCACTTGAATGGTAACATTAGTGGGAATCCCCGACGGTACCGCCGTCCGCTTACCCCTTGAATAAAACGAGGAATGAAACCCCTCCGTGTAATTCTCGTAAATATTTTTAATCCTTCAATTTCCATGCAACATTGAAAACTTCCTCGATATCTTCTCCGCCTCTAAAACTGCCGATTTCTTTGATTGGCCTACCCCCATTCGCATTGCTGCTGACGCGTGAACTTTATTTTGCAATCGATACGGCCTCGCAATCTCCACTTTCTTTCAAACATTTCGCGAACACTTTACTCGCAAAATGATACCCCGTTTATTTCGCCAATACTGCAGAGTCTTCTGATTGAGATACAAATCGAAAAAAAAGAAAAAGGAACGCGAAACATCTTCCATAATATAACTATAGCCTAGTACACGGATATAAATGCTCCGCTTTGTCCGATATCTAATCCCGGCGAGGAGAGGTCAATAAGTTTCGCTCTAGGCATAGGCGCGGTTATATTTCCGTCCGTGGAATTGGTCTTGTAAAGGAAAAGAAGATGCCTCGCGGGATATGCCGTCCATCATGGCCGACGTCCCACCCGCTAAGACACGGTTTAATAAGCGGTTGAAATTTTAGTCCTTGTCCCTGCAGAAAACGTTAGTTCGATTGATCGCACGCTAGTAAAATAGCGGATACTTAAATCTATCGAGTGTCAAGAAATTAGTTTTAACAAATGCTTCCGCAAGTCACGTTATAAAGTTACGGTTACAACTGTAGGGGCGAGTTGTATACCCGAGGGAGTTTTTAAACTCTGATAATAAAAACGGTGCGAGTCTCCTATGGTCATTGCAAAGATTCAATGGCGATTTCACTTCGATTACTACTCGCGTGGTTGAGTTCTTCAATGGATACCTATACGTACTCGCTCCGGCGCGAAAGCGGAAATCGTTGTGCTTCGATGGTCACTGCAGCACGGTATAGCAGTTGCAGTGGCCTCATACTCCCCGGAGCAATTCTTATGATGGAAAATAAAGTTTCGATAATAAATTGGGGATCAATTTTCTTCTCCGTAAATCGAAATGTGGTTGGAATTCTAGTTTTCCAATTTTAAACCGTCCGAAGATAACGAACAATTTTCTGGGGTAGGCAACAGACGCCGAAGGTTCGTATATGATGGTAGGGTACGTATATAAATTCCATTCGAGAAATTCACAAGGATTTTCTAGGAACGTCATGCGAGCTACGACGATCCTCTTCCCCGGAGAAAAATCCTAGTTAATCTCTCAGCCAAATCCTCGATCTGGCGAACGTGAGTCCCGTACGGAGTATTGCTTCCCGCATCTTTCCGCCACTTTCTCGCCACTTTTCCTCGGTGATTTTTACCTTGCTTTACCACCGTATTCTAGGCGGTTTCTGTCAGTTGAATCGACGGCTGTCAGTCACTTCTAGCTATTCTACCCAGAGCCGCAATTTTACGGATGGTCTAGTTTCGTTGCTTTGTTCACATGACGAGTTGCTCCGTTTCCTCATTCGCTTTGCGCAATATATTGTATTGAATTCCTCCTCTTGTCTCCTACGGGACTGATTTCTTTTTTGTCTTAATTTTTTCTGACTTTTTATCTATGGAATTCTCTACAGCCCATAAGGGAAAACTGTCGTCGTTTCTCTAAAAAAAAAAGAGATGAATGGAATTCAGGAATTCAAATCTTGTACTTGCTTGAGATGATCGAATAAATTGTGAATTCTTGACCGATAATCGAAACGCGAAATAACTTGGCCCAGTATAACGCGATTTGAAATTCGTAAGGATCTCTTTCGTATTCTAGTTCGAAAATTTTACTCGTTCGTTCGTTCGGTTTTCTACCATTTCGCCGGTCTCTCGGGATCGGAGTACTGCATATGTAGAAAAATTGAAAAAACTAACACTGCGTGCTGACATTTCAATCGGGTTTTACAGTTTTGCAAATTATTGCATCCGGGCTATAGTTATTATTCAAGCTCTCTTCTGCAACGTCCCTAAAGTATTTGTTGCAGAACACATATGGCGTCTAGATACTCTAAGTATTATACACGCGCCAAAGTCAGCCGAAGAGATTCGGGCGTGAGCCGTAAACCGCTAATGAATCAAAACCAGATTAAATGTGTATAATATTCTCCACCCTCGTTGGTAGCGTGAATTATAAGGTATTTTGAGTTCGCGAAGTTTGTTCGTCGTATACGTTACTCGGCGAGCAAAAATGACTGGATCGTTTAATTCGTCGGTGAACGGTTAGGAATACGCGGGTGTTCAAAACCGTGCGATTAATCATACAGTAAAGTTCTTTGTAACGAGGTTCTGCAGACCAAAGTCATTCGGCCCATAATATCTGGTGTGAGAAACGCGGGCCGTCCCGAATAGCATTCGTAGGTAGGTATACGGTGGAGAATTTCTCATGGGTCAATTTTAACGATGTGTTTTTGTTTTAGCTACTTCGGGGGAGACCGAAACCCCGACCGGTAAGTACTTTTAAATCTCCTTTTCAGTCTACCTTAACCGTCGCTCGAGCGCGCATTAATTAGTCAGTTTAACGTGCTCGGGTCCGGAGGGAATCTGAAAAATTGCAAACCACTAACCCTTTGAAGCTTCGGGATTCCCTTGGACTATGGCTGTGCACGGATTTTCCGCCGTTTCCCTTCCTACAATTCCTTCCTCGCAACGATAATTTATCGCCCTCGTTGTCGCCAGTGCGAATTCCCCGTCTGCACCGAATTGTTCTATGTATATCTAACGTATGTACATACGTTACCTACGAATGTAATGAAAACTCCTGTCCCCTTCTATCGTAACTAACTATCCTATCCAGACGGATAAAATCTGATGAAATTTAATGGTATGCACATATTCGCAGGCCGTGAAAAGTAAATTGAAAACTGCACCGTGGCTAATGGTGTCTATTCAAAATGCCCGTTATGCCATTGCTTTTGCGAATCCACCACATATCTTAATATGTCTGAATTACCTGTGTGCAGTATATAATACGCCGCTATAATTTCAGCATGGCTTAACTAACAAGAGGTATAGCCTCGTTTGGTAATTGGAAATAATTTCTGTACCCTGAATTGACTTGGAAAATTACCCACGTCTACGTTATTTTGAAATATTGAAATTGAGTAAAACAGTTCTTGCTTTACTGTTGATGAGTTTGTGCTCAGTTTGTTCTGGTTCGACGTAACCCATCCCTCCTCTTTGCTGTTACCGTACTTTGTAATGGTCTCTTCATTTTTACAGCTTGAGAATAAAGCTGTCCGGTACTTAACTTTGAAGCTGTTTATAAGTGGCTCAGTATCTGAAAGCGCCCGAAGCTTCGTGGCAGTTGTTGGGTTATACCTGAAAAACATTAACGCGAATCTCGAAAGTTTATTGACGGATAATCCAATTAAAAGCCTCTGGTTCAAATTCGGTTTTCATATTAAAGGAAAAGTAAAAACAAAAATCAAGTCTATATAAGTATCTAGGTATACGAAAATTTTTATTGTTCTATGAATTTACACATATTCCATGTATCCGTAACACATACATATAAACGGTACACATGCGGCTTTGCTACGCCGATATTCTGATCGACTCACTGCCTTTCTTGAATCCACTCCTCTACTAGAGGGGTGAAACCGCGACAGGCTGATATCTGGTGCGGAAGCTTCCCTCGCTTCCTTCAAGTAACAAACGTGTCGCGAATATACGGGGTGTCCTCTGTCACATCTGTCATAATAAAATTTTCATACAGGATTTAAAATAATATGCCAATCGTTCGCAAAGAAAATCTTAATTCACACATGATACACATCATTTTTAATCTTGAACATAAAAAAGCAGATCAAACTGCAGTAGTACCTCTATAAACTTTTTTCGGTCAATCGCGACCGGTTAGCCAGAAAAAAGCTATTTATCATACGACGATTTCGTATAAACATGTTGACTAAGATGGACCTTCTGAATGTATCCTAAAAATGAAAAGAAGCACCCTGTATATGTGTGGGGTTGACAGGCGAAGAGGTAAGAGAGAGATAGCTGAGTTGTAAGTTGTAAGTAGTCGTGCAGAGCAGAGCTTTTGCGTCGCGGTTCGATCAAATGTCTCGACGAGACGGTGGGCTACTTTAGGTCGAGGTTAAGCCAGGTTAAGCTAGGCTGGTTAAAATTGGCGATAAGCACGCCTCAGCCACATAAGCGTAGATCCAATCAGTGAAGCGTCTGCTGTTGGTCGTCCCTGGATCATGGAAAATTTGATTACCAAGCTTTTCTCGTCTGGTAGGCGCAACGTCACGTTCTCGCAAGTCCCATCCATCAACCTCTTTGGAATCGTTGACGTACTGTCTACTTCGTACGTAGAATAAATATCCAACGAAAGTTGCCCTTCATCCGCGTCAAACGTAGGTATATCAGTGAAGAGTATACTCTGCGAAATTTTGTCGACGCACGAAACTCGGGAACTCACAATTCACAATTCCTCGGTACCCCAATACTGTAACAATCAATAACGGAACGAGATCTTGCAACTACTCGATTCACGGGGTCTTCGTTCCCAGTGTATCTCGTCCATGGGCAACGGGATTCCCCTTGGGATCTATTCCGCGAATGGACCAGAGCCGATCAGAATGGGCACCGCGTTAAGTCGCCGCTAACGAGGGCTGGCTTGTGAGCCAAAGCCAATATACCGGAATACATTGATCAAAATCTGCAGTTCTTTGTAACGTCGAATCTCGTTGTTCATTCTTTTAGCCAACGAAGTTTGAGAGCGGCATGGACTTTGGCAAATGATTAACTAACTGAATCAGCTGTACGGGTAGGTATGTAGTTTTCTTTCGTTAAACAGCTGTGTTACGCGTTCAGGACCTAACAACAGGGTGGATCGATATTGCGGTTTAAACTAAGCACCGAGGTATTAGCGTCGCGGAAAAAGGATCAAAGTTTTAAAGAGAAAAACAAAAACAAGAACCCGGGTCACCCGTTCATCCGCTCGTCCTTCCCTATAGTATTTATACAGCAGGAAAGTTTAACTTTAGGGTTTTGGGCGAAAAGTTTTGTTGATACTCACAGGTGGCGAACTACTTGGAGGAACTTTTTGGTACAAATTAATTACCTACAATGATAAATTAAAGTGTCATTAAAGTATTTGAGTCTGAACAATGACCAGGGGGTGCCGTACAGTTTAGCACGACACCTACGCCGACAGTTTAACCCAAGTTGTAACAAACTTGTTTAAACTCTGACCTAGCAATAAACATGCTAGTTTTTTTTCTGTTTAATACCCGTCAGACAACGTTGGTTGCCAAATGGTCATCGCCCTTAACTAAAACGTTCTCCCGGTAACGTACTAATCTAGTCCCAAATGTACGGAAGCACCTCTTCTTGGCCAGGCGCACGTTACCGGCATCTCTGCCATTTCTGACTTTCTATGGAAACCCTCTCGTAACTGTCCCAGTCAGCCTAGCATTTAAACTATTGTTATATACATAGGTATGTATGTACTGTGTATACACATACCTATCCCCCAAAGAGAGAAACAAAACTTTACGATACGAGGCTCACGAAACCTGGGCAATTTATTGCTGGATTAAACGTAACATGATGTACACCGTTACTTTTCTAGGGGGTGACGTATGGGTGCTGGCCATCAAGAACGCCAAACCCGCCGACTCGGGGCTCTACGTTTGCGAGGTCAACTCGGATCCCATTTTACGCTCCTTTCATAAACTGAGTGGTAAGTAGGTGGAACCACACGAAATTGCTATGGTCGATGTTAGTTCTGACTTCGGCTCATACATATTATATACCTTATACCTATATCTATGTTGAAATAGTGCAACGTGCTTTCTAACCACTAGTAGAAGATGTTCAACCAACTTTGTACGAATCTAAGAACATTAATTTCCTTACTCACCATTAAATGTTCTGCAGAATATTCTGCAAGAAGTTTAGTCACCTGAATTGTAGTCGAAAATCATACCGGTTTTGAAAGTTTGACAATTTATGAAAAAGTTGTTTCGAGTTTCAAGTTTTCAAGTCCGGAGCAACGTCGAAATGGTAATTTTTCACACTTATATGTTAGCTCGTTTAAAATCGTTGTTACGTCCAACAAGTGTGTTTTCAAGTTAGTTTGATTTCTTTTACATTTCTCAACTAGACCTTATCCTACAGCACGTTTATATTTGATTACCGAGAATAGGGGGAAAGGTTTCTTTCGGTCGTTTTCTCGACGCGAACGACTTTCTTTGGTTTTTTGTTCCCTGGCGCGATCCAACTGTCCAAGAACTATTATAGTAATATATCTTGCTCCCGGAGCGACTGGTTGGTGTCTGCTTGTTGTGTTCTACGCTATTCTGTCATAAAACAGAAGAAGTCATCACAGTTTGCCAAAGTGCGTGGTCGAGGGGTATATAAGATTTCGTATAAAAAAGACGTTAGATAGAGCGAAAACCACATCCATGCCGGGTTTGGCCAGTTAACCCACACGAGTATAATCGTTCGCCGAAACCAGGATTCTGACAACGAACGTTTTTTTTTTTTTCGTTCCATTCAGTACTCTCCAGGGCGCTTTTACCCCCGGAGAACTCAACGGACACGAGCTTATACTCGACGCAGAAGGAGACCTTCGCCAATATTCACAACTACACGAAATGCTGCCAGAGCCAAAATGTGAACGCCAGTTGTCTTGGCTTCTGCAGTATTCAGAGTATCCTCCAAGGTAACACCGGTCAAGACCCAGAAAATTGCGAGGCCGACTTTCCATCCATCGTAAAATGCATGGCAGGTAAGTCTCGGAGAATATAATCCCTACTACGATTACCCGTGTCCCGTTTTTCCGCAGGTATATTGGTATAGCAATAAATTACTCATACGGGAAGTTGAGAAGCTCCTTTACCGGGCTGTGTGATCATTATAGTGTCATTTTTTCTTGGATAAGCTAACAACGAGTGATGAATCGAAGGAGTCCTATATATCGCTCTTTCGATATATATTTTGCATAAAATTGAGAATACAAATTAGATCTCGTATACATATAGGAAAAAGTATAATTTGAATATATATCGTCACAAGAGCTAAAGGGTCGTTCTTCATTCTACCAGGTTGATGATGGGACGTTGAATTCCACGTAGACATCGCGTCCCATCAACCCTATCGCACTTTCACAGCCCTCCCTTACCCGTGTTACTTTTCGCGTAAAAATCCACGCTAAGCGAGATGCGTTGTCGTAAAATGCTCAACGGATCGTTCTATATCCTCTTTTAGTCTGATAGTCGAGTGGAATTCTTTTCACCTTTGAAGTCATTTGCGTTTGTCGTTTGCCCCACTTCGTGACTCGTGTGCTGGGGCTTTGTCAGTTTTTTTTTTTTTTTTTTGGGAAGCCTACTTTTTAAGCCAATTCCTCCATAAATATATGCCTTTCTAGGTATAAACGATTCGGTATTTTCTTACTTTAGACGGTCGCAATCACGTGCCTTGCTGCATTCAAGAAAATGTCCCAGACATCTGTCAGGATGTCTGTCGCGGCGACTACACAGTCATAACAGAAAATGTTAAAACGCATTTCTCGTGTTCAGCCTATACGGAGAAGACCCTCGCCTGCATCGTCGAGGGAATAAGTAAGCCAAAGCTGATGTGCAGTATACTTGTTGACGGAGTGAAATAGCGGTAAAATAGTATTTCCACAACCTGATCCTTCCTTACTATTTATTTTCAGGACTATTGCCGTCACCACCCACGCTTCTTAAGGTCGAAGCACTCAATGACGAGTCTTTTCGCGTGGATTGGTCATGGCCAAATGAAAATAGGGAAACGGTAACTGAATTTATGATCAACGTCACTGCACTCAGACATTTTGACGAGCATCCCAGTGATCTGGATTCGACCGGAACACAGCCGACAGGTAGGATTTCATAGAAATAGGATAAAAAATCGTTTCTATTTATTATTTGCCTATATAATTCGGATGGTATCGTCGAATATTAAACTCAGGAAGGTTATACACGTCCATTGATTACGGATGTAATTATCGGTCACTAAAGTAGTAAATCCGGCTCTGGAGATTAAATCGGGCTTTTGAAATCCTCGGAGCTCAATTATTTGTCGCAATTAACGCGGACCCGAGGTAATTGCGACCTTCACGGTACGAGTCTCGCAAAGAAGCCGCGATTGAAAATGATCAATTTCCTGTTTACGATATATTTCACAGCAGCCGTTAACCTCCGGCACAAAGAAACGGCCAATCGATACCACCGCGGCTTCGCCAGTGCCTGCGGATTTTTGCCGTTTCTTATCGCTCCCGAATAATAATAATAAGAATAATAATAATAATAATAATCGTAACTCTTAATATTCAACGGGCGCAGATAACTCGGTCAATTCAATCAGTGATTGATCCTTAAAGATTCTTCAGCACCATTGAAGCAACTGAAGTGACAAAACCTGTGAAAGCAATCCCTTTGTCAGACCGTCCTTTCCCTCGACATTCACCTAAGCTCACAGAAATCCTGGGTCACGCCGATGACCCACCTCATCATCCCTCATCTATTTACAAGATCTGAAGGATTTCTGATGCCTTTATGATCGAATACACGATGATCATTGATGAAATGCTCGTTCAGATACTGTTTAAATTTATTCTTTTTGTTTTTTTTTTGTTTGCGTTCAATCTTCGTCTATCTATAAACGAATCTCCTTCTCCGTGCGAGTTAGAAGAAATTTCTTTACGTTTCCCCGTTAATGGAAACTACCAAAGTGAGATCATGGCTTTTAGAAAACGTGACGAGGCAGGTCAAGGTCCCCGGAACTGTACTGTCAAAAGTGATTACCGACCTTAAGCCATTTACGATGTACGAGGTTCACATCTTGGCCCTGAATATTCACGGAAGCAGTCTTCCGAGCTATGCCGTCAGAACCCTCACCTTTTTTCATGGACGAATGAAGCCTACCGCCATTGGCGACGCTCCCCGTCTCCCGGATACCCGCAACTGCTGTGTCAGCAGGGGGGTCACTCATCTCAGGTTGGTATCCCTATCGTATACGCTTCATTCTCTATAGATACGAGGAGATTTTTATTTTCCGAGACAATATACCCACCTACCCCTAAGCGGTGACAAAATTTTTGCGCCTGCTTCTTGAATCTCGTTCATTCCTCGAACAGGATTTTTACGATGAACGGTTTATATCCTGAACGACTTCTCTTGGTTTTTTGAAAGATCACAAAACGAATAATCACGGGCTGATGAATCGATTTTAATTCTAACAAACGATCGTAAATTTGAACTTATGTAATAGGCGATAAAACGAGCTATGTGTTTTTACATCTAGCTGTGTTGCAAGTCTCTGTGATCCGTCCTTAATTCATCAAGCGAAAATTCCTGACTTGATGATATGCGCCCCATGGGCTCCGGACAGTTTTGCCTGCTTGAGTAACGGAATCGATCATACACCGTGCTGTAAAGATCGTGGGCTACCTGAACCCTGCCAACAACTCTGCACAGGCAACGTGACTGTGATTAATTTCAATCACTTTAGGTGTGTTGAACTTTCGAGCTTCGTTATAAATAATTCTATCTAGTTAAATTGGATAGGAGAACTGGAGGAAAAGCATTACGTATTAAACAAATATTTCATCCTATCCACTATCTGATTCCACTTATTTATTCAAATTTAATAATTAACCAGATGCTTGGGCTACATGAAGGAATACAAAAGCTGCTTGTTAGACGGCTATGGTGTGCTTCCATCAGCCCCTACTGGTATTCAGATCTCTAATATTGACACTGACTTCGCGATCGTACAATGGTCACCTCCAAAAACTCTTCAAGACACTGTCAAAGGCTATAATATATATTACATGGATCTGAACGATGCCTATTCAACGTCTATTTACAAAACCCACTTTGATGTACACTCTCCATTTATTTTAACAAACCTGACGAGTAATACTGACTATGAAGTTTACGTAGAGGCAAGAAATGTTCATGGAGCTGGTGAACCATCGGCTAGAATAGTATTCAGAACGCAAAGCAAGGTTGGTTCTATTCGTAATTATCATAACGATTCCATTTTGCGAATAAATTCTGCATACATTCAGATCGCGCGAGAATAATAGCCGGAAAATTATCCATCGTCATTTTGCATCATTTGATCTCATACTTCAAATTTATGTGGGTTCAAAGTTTTTCGCGATTCACTCCACGTTTTATTGTTGTACAGATTTTTGTTGACAAAGAAGAAGAGGCGTCGTACTACAATATCACGTCATGCTGCGTCGAGACAAATTTGAACAGCATTTGTATGCCATTGTGCACATATGATGCCTCGATGTCTGATATTCGAGCACTGGCTCCAGTTTGTGGTCCCGATTTTCATAAGCTGCTAAAATGTGCCGCTGCAGGCAGAAATCACAACGAATGTTGTACTCGCCGGGGTGTACCTTCGGGATGCATGACTCTATGCAGCGGAGTAATTGTCGATAGCCTTCTCAGTACTGCTACAAGTTGCATACCATTCATTGGCAACATCGTTCAGTGTCTGGAGGAAGGTAAATATTGTAAAACTGATAAAGGAGTAATATTTCATCCAAAACTCGATGATTTTGCTTCTGGGACAGGTGAAAAAAAAAATTCGTTCGATTTCAGGAGCTGGATTATTACCGGGACCAATTTCTGAGCTTCATGCTACTGAAATTACTGATAGTTCGGTAAAATTGGATTGGGGACCACCGGCTGATGGATCAAATGTCACCGATTACGTAGTCTATTATCAAAAAGTTGACAATACATCTATGCACGAGACTGTGACGAAACTCGATCACGTAAGTTACGATCATCCTCGTCCACGTGTTGTGCGTTTTTGAAAACTTACTCTAAAATCATAATTTCACGATTTTAGCAAGTGAATGTCACCGAAACATCGGCCACCATTACTGGATTAGAAAATCAAAAACTTTATCAAATTTTTGTTGTTTCTCGTAATGGACACGGGACATCACTGCCAACCTCTATTTTAATGATTAACATCACGAACACCGGTGGTGAGTGAAACTCTATTTTTCAAACAAAGAACAACTCTTGTCTTATATAATAACGAAATGCAGTATCATCTTCCGCGTGTCTATTCTCCGTGAGTAACTACTTTATACTCTGTTGAATTAATACTGCCGCGAGTGTTTATCGAGGGTTTGTCTTTTTTATTCCCCGCATATCTAAATAATTCACTATAAAATTGCAGAAATTGAGGATAAAGGTATTCATGCGGTTACATCACCGCCGCATTCTCTCGCTGTTTCGGCCCACAGTGCTATATGGGTGACAATCTCTTGGCAGCCACCAGAATTCTCACATCCATCAGAGAACCTGACGTATGAATTATCATACAAAAGCACAGCTGATCAACAGTTTCAGCACGTTGAAACATCAATTACTTCACACATGATCGAGAATTTGATTCCAAACACTCAATATATTGTATTCGTAACTGCTCGTGGCAAAAAGGGTACCAGTCAACCGAGCGAAACCCTTATTGCATGGACGGATCCCGCTTACCCTGCATTTGTCGAGGTGAGTTTCAATTTGTTCATCATAAATTTCAGCCACTTCTAATCAACTTGAGGAGAGGATTAATTCTGATAAAGATAAGGCGTGTCGATTCCATTTTATTTTTGGATATTTGGTTGATTGATTGGTCGAGTTAACTTTGATATTTATACGCTCATGTAGCCCCCGACTGTTCATCCGATCAACCTCGTGGTAGAAGGCAGTAGCATGACGATTTTGTGTATTGCCATGGGCACCCCAATGCCTACAATCAGTCTGTACATAAGTGGTCGACTTGTACGACAAGAGACTACAAGGCATATGGTGACTGTTGTGCATAACGTGACACGTGATATGGATCAAATTAGTTGCTACGCAGACAATGGCTATGGGACTCCTATGCAAGCCAGCAGAAAGATTTCGATCAGTCGTGAGTATTGGCGAATGAAAAACCCGGCGAATAAATATCACCAACACCGTGCCTGCCGAATTCATATTTGAACGATCATTTCTCTTTTCTTTTGTGTCAGATGTCCCACACGTGACTGCTTCTGTGATAACAGTAGCGGCTTTAGGAGATTCCGTGGTATTGGAATGCAAAGTTGAAGCTTACCCAGAACCCAAAATGCTCTTTTGGAGAGATAAGAATGGTCGCGTCCCTGTTATTCAGGGTGGAAAGTATAACATTCAAGTTCAGCCAAATAAAGATGTGAGTGTGATCCCCGAACATTTTATAGTTTCGTGACTAGGAAGGCATCGCAATATTATACTGAATCAGTACATAAGCTTACGGTATAATCAAGCGATGTTCGAATTTATAATAATTCCAGATGGAGACGGAATACGTGATGCGATTGACGATAAACAAAATCGCGGACACGGACGAGGGGGATTACTTTTGTCATGCAGAAAACGCTTTCGGAAGCGGAACGCAGCCCGTAAGTGTACGAATTCGGAATGTAGCTGCTACCAATAACGTGACGCAGTGTTGCATCGAACAGAATGTCACGAGCGGATGTATGGAAGCCTGTAGCTTTTATCTAGACATTGACGCAGTCATTGACAAGCCGCAGTGTATCAACGATTTTGACAAACTGATGAAATGTGCCGCTGGTTAGTAACGAACTGGCAAATATTTATACCACATGACAACACTTAACGATTATCATCATGAAATTATCCATCGGTAAATTACTTTTTCAGATGGATCCGATCACAGGTCTTGTTGTGCACAGTGGGGTGTGCCTCGTCGATGCTTAGACTGGTGTCGCGGCGAACCACTTCTAAACAACAAATTTTGCGTTCTATCGTATACTAAACCGATTATGAGCTGCTTCCACGAAGGAAGGGATCGTTTGCCTGGGCCACCACAAGGAGTTAGTGTGGACGTCCTAGACACACATTCCGTAAATGTGCATTGGACACCGCCCGT
Organism: Macrophya alboannulata; assembly: GCA_949628255.1. Taxonomy (NCBI): domain Eukaryota; kingdom Metazoa; phylum Arthropoda; class Insecta; order Hymenoptera; family Tenthredinidae; genus Macrophya; species Macrophya alboannulata. Next base: position 10,528,655 of record OX451207.1, on the reverse strand, counting down.
CAAGAATCCACACACGGTGGAAGTGTACAGGTAAGAATGAGCTGTGGTATAGAACAAATCCTGTTTCTGATGTCTTTTTTCGTGTTTTATTATCACTGTAATCGTTTTGAATAAATAAATAGCTTTTAATTCGTTGAATCTTATCGAAACACGTATGATTTATGGTTTCAGGGTGTTCTGGCGTCCCAAAGGATCTCGTAATACGACTAAAAATGATACGAAAACGACAAATTTGGTAATATCAGGACTTAAAGAAGGTGTAATATACGAATGTGTGGTAAAAGCTGGAAATCACTTGGGTACGAGCACGCTTACTGATCCAACCGAGTTCATAACTGGTGACAAATACGTGACATCTGCACTCGGAGGTGGGATATAAATAATCAGACATACAAATATTTTCTAGTTTTCGAAAAATACCAACTTATGATGTAATCCTTTCAGATTCTGGATCACACATCGGAACGGTGATTGGAATTATTTTAGCCGTTGTTTTCGTCGCTTGTATAGTCGTGGCCGGTGTTTGGTTCGTTAGAACGAAACGACTGAATGCCAAGGGACAAGGAGGCGTTGCGTTCGAAAATCCAAGTTATTTGAGAGAAGTGAATATGGACCACATACAAGATCAGTCCCAGGTCAATGGCATTGCAACTTCGGTAATTTTCAAATTAATAGCTTATAACTTATTAGACGGTGTGTCATGATCCCATTGATCCGTGTTGTCGAGTACTATAGTGGAATTGATATCATCATTTAGTTTTCATAATTAGGTAACGTCTGGAGGTGCTGGATGGAAGCAAGAAACTTTGAACGTACCGTCTGGTCAAATGGGTTCAATGATGCATCACGAGACAAATACACCTTACGAAGAGTTGAAGCTTGGACAAGACGGTGCTGGTTTTAAAAAACTTTGCCCGTAGCACACAGCCTTTGTTACTCACTATCAGGATCACGCCAATCTAATGCCCATACGCTTAGCACGTGAGTCAACGTTTTGAACAAAGAAAAATGAAAAATAACAGAAAAATTAAATAAAATAAATAAAACGAAGAAGTAAAAGTTGGAAATTTTTCAAGTCCAAAGTAACTGTAAAAGATACAATAGCTGAGAGACTAATATCGTACGTTACTGGGTAGAACGCGATGGCCTTTGTGGGATCTGAATCTAAGACTTGATGGTATTTTTGTATTTTTTTAGTTTTTAAATTCAATAATTTTTTCTTCATTTTTAAAATATGACTTTATATATTGTATAGTGACTATTGGATATACATGCAGATGAAAACTTGTTACTATATAAATATATATATATATTTACTGTTCGTGCAGTAGAGAGTTTTATGTATAATCTACGCAACTCTATCATGATCGTATATGCATTATAGAGGAGAATAATTAAAGTGTGCAAAGATGGACCAACAAGTTTCAAGAAAAAACAAAAAAATTAATAAATAAAAAAATGAAAATTTCTAGATTTTCCCAGCTCTGAAAGAGGTATAATAAATATCTTATGCAATTTCAGTAAAAAATATATAATACTTCACAATCGAGTAGCCCAACTTTCGGGTATATTTTTATCTTGATGAAAAAAAAAAAAAAAAAATTTATGAAATGATATGACTTTCATGTTTTAAGAAATCGCGTGGTCCAAATTTCGTAACTGGTCCATCTTCGTCAACTTTATGCTTTTGTATAGTTTTACGCGTGTGTAAGTAGAGTTCGTCCTCAAAATTAAAAGAAAAAAAAAAAAAAAAACCTAATTTCATATGGCATTTCGGGGATCACGTCAGAAATAACGAACGAATAATGAACGGCTTTTAACGAAAATGTACCTGAATACCATCGTGTGCATGGTCTTGTCGTGAAATTTGTCACTGTTAGAAATCATTAGAATTCTTCATCACCCTGGAGTGGTTATAGTTTATCAAGTAACCTCATGGTAAAATCAACTTATTTCGCAATGTTTCATCTCATTTACGCGAAAGTTTGTCATGACTTTCACAATACTCGTTGATTCAAAATTAAGCAAAAAAAAAATTAAAATCGAGCGGTACAATTTTAAAATTTAGAATTATCCAAAAAATTGACCATACAATATGGTGTTTGATACATCAATTTAGAAAATAATAACACAATTTGAGTGAGCTGGCCTCACCTTTTTTTTCTTTATTTTTTTTTTCATAACATTGCGAAATGGAGATTACTGCTTCTCGGAATGAAATAATTCTATAAACCGTAAAATCCATGAAATGTATCCATATAAATAGTAATTCGTGCCATCGCTCTCAATAATTGCATTATTGATTGGATTCTGAGTAATACTGATTAAAAATGTATGAAAATACTCGTTTTATATATCTGATAAAGCGTAACGTTGATCAAAGTGTAAATTTATATGCTTTCACGACAAGTTCGGAAACCGTCGTCGTCGTTGTCGTCGTTATAATATAATTAAATAAATCAAGCATGTATATTGTATATGGTCTTGTATATCGACACTGGTAATGAGAAATGTATATGTATATAATCGATTTACGGATTCAACGATACAGATAAGGGGTTCCGCTTTGCCCAGTCCTTAGGTCGCAACCTACTTCCTTAATGAAGTAATAAAAATGCCTCAGACATAAAGTCTGAACAATTTTAGTTCTTGTAATTGAAAATTTTTACAATTACCGAGTACTAAGATACGATTTAAAAAGTGACAGACAACAACATACATAATAAGAAAAATATCGAATACTACCGTGTATAAATAATTATAGATATATATATAATATACGCATCATAATTAGGTGGTGCTATGATAATTAATTATACATACCTAGATATTATAGCAATCAAAATATATTGCGATGTATAATATTTTTATGCGTCAGCTCGTAATTGAAATTATTATATACATATGTATATCTACCTGGAAATTGTTTTATTAGTGGAAAAAGTTATTATGTTATGACTATATACGGTAAGCATGATGAAAAAGAACAATAGCTATATCGCATGTTTCACATCTTGTCTATATTGTATATTCATAGAAATTTGCATATTGTGTAATATAGAATTATAATGGTCACAAATGCAAATTATATTGAGTAAAATTTAGGCAAAATGGAGTAAACGGAGACAATCCGCGGACGGCACCATATTGTTTATATTAAATAATACCCGTCCTGAACCTTATATATGTATAGCTCACTGAAATTATTATATAACTGTAGCATTAAATCCCTTATATGATTACAATAGAATTAATGTATGGTACCAATAATCTAAAAAAAAAATATTTGACTACTCACTGATGCATCGAAATTTAATGTACAGACAAACAAAAATAAAAAATGATGAATAAATAATTAAATAAATAAATAATAATAATAGTATAAATAATAAATAAATAAAATACAGAAAGATAAAGCATCGCGGAAACTTTACGTAGGCAGTGAGAGTAAGATTTGCATATTGTTCGTTTCCGTATAGTTTTCTTGAATTTGTCAAGTAATAATGTACTAATATAAATTAATAAAACAAAGAAAAAAATAATTAAAATAATTACAAAACAAAAAATTTAAAAAAAAAACATATATATTGTATATTGTAAAGTTGAGGTGCACTCAAATTTATATGATATTGACGATCGGCAATAGCAGAATTTGATTTTATTCATATTTTTAATCATAAAGCAGAACTTAAATACAAATATACCTTATAATATGCTTATCAAAAAATTCAAATGAACTCAGAAGTGGAAACTGAAGGGAAAAAAAAAACAAAACAAAAAAAAAATAAAATAAAAATAAGATAAATAAATAATAATTAAAATTGTAAAACTATTATCAATTAGTAAATGCAGTCGTCAAGTTTTATCAAAAATTAATTGTACCAATATTTTTGATTCGTTTTTTATTGTATCTTTGATTAGTCTAATTCTCTCTCACATGTATAATTTGATATCATGAATATCTGATACAATTTTTAACATTTCTCTTTTCACACCGCGATAGTAAAATTTCGTTTCAATTTTCTACTGCAGCCAAAAATTGAATAGCCTGACGACTGCATTGGCATAAAAAAAAAAAAAAATCTAATGTAAAATAAAACATGTATCTATTTTAACGCTACGTAGTTCATGTTAGTAGTTATATTGTTTAATGTTTTAACTTAGAGGTATATCAATCTCATGTCACTCTATATCAATTCATGCGAGCATTCTTAACACTACTTGTAAAATCATCATGAATCAGACAGATTAAGTGTCTCTACTATTGAAACTGTTAATTTATAAATTAACGTAAAATATTTTGATTTTCTGTGCTTAATTTTCTTGGAAATAATTATTGCTTTGTGAATTAGCTGCTGTACAATCGTTCGAAACACAGTTAAGCGTGCTCTTATGAAGTTTAGGTGACATACATGTTTCACAATAGGTGTAACAATAAAAAAAAGAGTTTAGACCTACTATATTTGTAAATAAAAAAAAATAAAAAATTAAAAAAAAAAAAAGGAATGAAATCGAGAACCAACAACATATGTTGTGAAGATTGAAGAGGGATGCTCAATTATGTCCCCATGGGAGTCAGTATTTACATTGCAAGACAACATTTCAGGAATCAGTATTGGTGATCAGCTACTGGATAAAAAAAAAAAACAAGAAAAAAAGAAAACAGACTGGCCAATTCTATAGTATACGTATAGTCTCGTTTGTCTACTTTATTTTCCATATTCCAATTACGACGAAACATAGTACTGTATCTGATAAAATCGATTTTCAAATTCAGTTCAATTTCGGTGATTAGTTTTGATATTCTTCCGTTCGTGTACGGATGAGTTTTACATTGGTTTCAGTAACTATACCTATATATAAAATACACGGAAATTTTCAAAAGCTGTTTGTGTTAATTATCGAATTTAAAGAAACTACGCAGGTAATAATTAGTCGTCGCCAGATAACAGGTGCCACAAATTGATTCCCGTAAAAATAGTGACTATTATAAATGAAATAAGATAACAATCTTTGATGTGATCGTAGTATTACCGTATTTTAGTATATAGATGTTCAATGCTTCGCCACGAGGAACCGTATAACGAAATCGAGTGACAGATATGTTTACGAATAAGTTGATGTCTAAATAATTAAGGATTTCATATAGCAGTCGAAATTATATGGTCAGATAAAATAGAATCAAAAAAAAAAAAAAAAAAAACAGAAAAATCTAAGATTGTTGTTTTATAACTAAATTCGACTCACAAATGATGTTGTTGCGATACGTAAATGTGATTAGTACGAGAGCATTATATTACCTATGCTTTTCTACGTATGCGGTTATTATCAGACATGGCGTTGAAAACTTTAATTAAATGATTGTAGCCCGCAAGTACGGGACGACATGTGCCTTCACTGAGTATGTAATTTAGTTTACTATATAATTAATATAGTACTATGTAACATTGCACACGAATAAAGTAAAACGTACATGTATTGAAAATACATTTGGTTAATCGGTATATGAATACGTATACCTTTCCTTTTTGAAAATTATACTATAGATTACCAGAATGATGATAAATGAACATAAAAACGCTGCGTTATCATATTTGGCAATTCATTGCGGATTTATTCCGGGTTTCCATTGCCATTCATTTATTGATTATATTACAGGGTACAATTATTACAATCGCGATGTTACCTACTATTTATACTCACGCCGTTATATGAATTATGTGAACATAAAATACAATTGATAAATTTCGACGAGTATGAACGATCGCGTTTTAACAAAACTATCAATAATCAACAATTAACATCAATTCGTATGTTACGACGATTAATCATAATATTTGGACTTGCCATAAATATATCTATTATTTTACATCGGTGGCATACTAATGTTTTGATGCATTACTTGTAGTATCGCTTCGATATCGTATAGATTTTTTTTAGCTTGAATACCGATTTTTCCTTCAGGAAGAGTCTCCGGTTCAAAACTCAGCAAGTCATACGATTCTGCTAATATTCGTTTGGATTCCTGCAATAAATCAAGGTAGGTATGTATACGCACCTATCATACCTATGTACTTGATCAAATATCGGACGTATCATTATATTTCACTATAAATATAATTATTGACATTTCATTAAATATTTAGTATACAAAAATAGACGTATAAATCAAATTATGGATTTCATTTCACGACAATAACTTCTAATACAGTCATATTATTTCAATCATACCAATAAAGCCTCTCGTAGCTCTCCAGGGTCCAACCTACGACCACATTCCGCAATTGCAGCATGCAGTTCGAACAGAATTAATCCAAGGACTCTATTTTCCGCTAGTAATACGAAACGATTATATAATTAACGAATATACATTTATAAATCGAGCTTTTCGAATATACCTTTCACCTATACGACATGCCATATTATAATATTTTGTTTGTATGTTATGTAGCATAAGAAAACTTTTACCCAAATTGTGCCAATACGTATAAGATCTTCTATATGTAGATAAAATTTATAATCAGTTATACTCACCAGGAACAAGTTTTTTGAACAACTGGATCACGTGTTTGCAAATTGAGATCTTTTCTTGTAGCAGTTCATCACTGACTCCTGGTAAACCGGCAGTCTGTTGACCAATGAGCTGAGCCAAAGCCAATTTAACGTCCATAATATAATAGTGATTCTCGTGAAGTACTTTTCCGTAATGTTTAATAAACTTTCTGCAAGATTCAACATCGTCTTTCTTCATCTGCGAGAGATCTATTCCAATCCGTTCCATCATTTGTTCAACGGCTTCAAAAGTTTTGCTACTTGAACATTTGTTGCAGATATAGTCCGGTCTTTTAGTTCCAGTTTTAATTACGAAACTTTCTGGAAGTGCGCATCCACTGCAGTCGCTTTAGAAATAAATAAAAATCATGAATATATCTGTGATAAACAACGCGAAAGATCTTGCAACGGATAATAATGCACGTAATTAATAAGCATTTTCATACAGGAAAACGGAAACATGGAACTCACGTATTCCAACATTTGATAGCATTGTAGTAGGTGTCAAATTCGGTAGCATCCTGGCACCGGTCGCACATGCATTGAAAAAATTTGGTCTGTGCTAAATGATGTCTTCTATTTTCAACGCCCCACAAAGGATCGGTGTAGCATATTGTGATATGATCGCCTATGAAACGATTAGGGTAAAAAGTCAACGTGAAAATGAAAAAGAAAAATCATCCCATCGATAATTGGGGATTATAAAGAAAGAAAAAATGTGTAACGACATAATCGAAAACCTTTTTTTATGGGTACTGCAGCTCGAACAACTATTCCGCCTTTACTGGTGAAGCTTTTACTGCAGTTTGCTCGGCAGCTGTGCTCAACGATGGATGAAACGTCGTAAACAGCGATGTGTGAAGGATCCGTTAATGGAACTTCGTGACCATTCACCTGAAATACAGTTCGAGGTATTTTAGTCTTGTTAGATAATCCGGGATATGATTTTCAGCTATTTATTGGTATAATAAATGGATCAGGAAGTACGAATTAGGCACCTGCAAAATACCGACGACTTTGGCTATTTCTTCTTCCGCAATGTGGTCAATCTTGAAGAATCTCTTGATAAACTGCGCTACATAACGAGGTGTAAGAAATGAGCTGCTTTCCTGATGCTCAGCGTGATCCTCGAGGTTTATAAATTTCTTGTAAAGATCCGGGCCGGTTTCTCGCAAGTGAAGAGCTCTGATCGTGGAGATACAACGATAGGTCGGGTGCGGAAAAATATAATCCGTAATTGATACCTGCTCAATTCAACGACACGAACAATGTACGTATGTTACCCTACTAAAACATTTTTCAACAAAAAGGTACCCGTCGTATATCATAGTTATACAACGTCGGAAAATCACCGCCAAAATTCAGGTCCTGAAATGCTTTTAGGCTTATCCATACATCTATACTTTAATCCTATTCAATGTCTTATTTAGGCTTACTCTTTTAGTCTCTTTAATTAGGGCGACAATAATATAATCAGCTAGTATCAATCATGTTCTATTTTTTTTCCATATTCGTACCTAACGCAGGGCAAACTACCCGTACCTTTTCACCTTTGTACTTGACTGTAAATTCACATTCAGCTCCATGGTCTTTGCACAATCTGCACAACGGCCAACCGCACTTATTACAAGGTACAGCAGACTCTGGATCAAGCACTATGTAGCAACCCAAGCAAACGGGTGCCGTCTCCAACGGAGGTCCATGAATGAAGGGCTTTTCTTCGCGAAAAACTACTTCGCCAACACTGATGTTTCTTATCGCCACGTAATGACGTCCGAGTACTTCGTTCGTGGCGATCTAATTATAAAGGAACAATTTCCTTTCAAGGAAATGATGGAAACTAATATACGTGTCAAGAAACAGAAAAAATATTTCCACCTCGAGTTGATGTATAATCATATATTGGAGGACGTTAAATTGTGATTGGATAATCAACAATTCATGGGATTCCTTTTAATTACCTTGAACGGGTTACATCTTTTTGCGTGAGCTCTCCAATGAGATTTCTGATGCTCGCGGCTGCAATAAAAAACGTTTTTGCAAGCGCTGCACTTGTGTTCAGCCGGGGTGCCGCACAGGGCGCAGATCTCACCCGATCCTGTAGTCATTATCTAGTGAACATAATTAGGAGGCTTTAAAAAGTGTGATGGATAACACGTGCCACAAAAATCAAGCGGTCATACGTTTTTTTTCCTGCAGAATTTCAAATCTTCACCAACATCTTTTAAATTTATTTACGAACTGCAAAACGCGTTTATAGGTGTATGTCAGAATTTTGTTCAAATTTTTACGAGCCGCGAAAAAAGTGTTTAAAAAATCTATAAAAAATTGATTGTTAAATAAACAACTAAGACATTCGCGTTTAAAGTCATGACTTTTTTTCAAACATTAATACATTTGAAACTGTTTAAGCGTAAGACAAGACAGAAAAACCAAGGTCTATCTTCATTCATCATTGGTGACGGAAATAGTAAAATTGACTTTTTATTGCAAATATCCTAATGCATTTTGAATAACAAGGTCTGTCCCTATACAGAAAAATCTAGAAGAGTAGAAACCTTGTTGCTGTTATTATTTAATTTCATGACCTAATCCCCGAAACCCTTTTCTAACACAAGAATGTAACTTTTTGCAAGATCGATGAACATGCAAAATATTTCAAAATATGGGAAAGAGGATCCTGATTCACGAGGAATAATGATAAAGTTTTTCAAAAATGCTTACACTCATTTTTTGAGTAGCCGATTTCGATATGAGAAATGTGTAATAATAATAATGAAACTATCTACCACAATCAAGCATATCTTGGCTACACGTATAACAATTCTCTCGACTAGAGAATCCCGGAAATTTGTTTTGTGAATTCGTGAGCACAATATATTTAATCTCTGTATGTGTGTTTGTGTTCACTAATACATCGATCACCCGGCGATTCTATGATATCTTGAGCAAATATACATTAGTTATTAATTAAAACGGTAACGTACTTGTCCTTGGCTGTGTCGAATGAACGTGGGCGACCCCTCCGCGTCTTTCACTTTAATTGAAGGACTAAATAGTATTAGGAAATCTAGATTTATTCAGTATTCACGTGCGAGCCGGACTGATAGAGACTCAAACTACCACGTAGACGCTGCTTACAGCCTCTTACTATGCAATGCCTTGCTGACTATTTATAGTTAAGCAAAAATGGTTCAAGCCTCTGTAGCAAACGAAGTGATTCGAGGCGTCGTTTCAACTAGCAGATAATTACATCCGGTTCAAACAGCGAGTACAAATTAGGAGTTAAATATCTATAATATTGATTATCTAATGTATTTAAGGATAGGAATAATAATAAATTCTTTTCCTCTAATTTTCTTCGATTTTTCATTTATTTAAAGCACAAGGTATATGCCTAATAATTGAAAACTTACTTAAGTCAGAGATACACATTAAAAGTATTAAGTTTTATTAAAGCTTAGCATGAATTATGCAGATGAATATAATTACTTTCGAATTGCACGAAGAAATAATACCTAAATAAGAGATAAATCATTTAATCCAAGGGGCTGATAATCTTCTACAGAATTCCCAAAATACGACAACATTGATTTTTTACAAAACTATAAAGTAGTAAAATATTTTTTCATCCTTTTCCATAATTATTTATATCACAATTATTATAAATATATCTAGAATATATAGAGAAATATATCTTGAAATGGTCCGTTAATGGCAGGTACAATGAAAAGTAGATAAATACCATGATTTTCTAGATATCTAAAACACAATGACCGATTTTTTTTTTCTACTTTTAAATATTTTAACATCCATAATTTTCGAATTTTTCCTTATTCATTTTTACCTAAGCTTAATCGGATTACTAAACTTCAACATAATATTTTAATCTAACATAATTACATAATATATGTACACATTTCTGTGCAACTTTAACAAGGCTTCTACCAATAAAATCGATAATTAATTCAATCGTAAGCCAGAATACTGTGAGAAAACGTTATTAAACGAATAACTGTTTGAGAGAAGGCACATTAGACTAATATAATCAAGATATTAATCATAATTCATGTTATTTCTACGCTCAATGTCTCTTATCTCTAAAATATCAGTTTTTAGTCTTAATTTCATTATTTCTCTCCATATGTCGAGCCTATGTTGTTCATTGACGATCCCCAAGCGCAATAGAATATTCTCATTAACTCTCAACAGCGCTCGGCCAGTTATGTCGTGCTAAATTGATGAGAAAGGAAAATTAAATTAGACTTTGATCAACGATATTAATAACTGAATTCAAAATTCTTAGAACTACGAATTTTAATGAAACAAATTCAAAATCAAATCAGAAGCTTCCATTGATGTTTCATGTAGTAGAAATGGAAAAGATCAAATCCTGGGGCCCTTGAAACTTACATATAAAAACTTCTCGTGATAAAGTTGATAATAGTCGCTGCAGTGTCTCCGCAGCCACTTTTGTACGTCCAAAACATTCCACAAGTAGACTGGACGAGGTCGAGCGGTTTTATTCTATATAAAAAATAAAAAAAAATGGAAATGTGATAATTAAGTAATAGGATACAATTTCAAATATATCATAATCTAATCTCACCTTTGGTTTGTTATAAGAATTCACACTCTCCTCTACCATTTTTTAGAGATACTTCTAAGCCTCAGACTTCTTGGAAAGATTTTCTGAAATCGCGAATCTCTTTGAGGTTAAAGAGAATCATTCAATAATTGGACAGCATGATCTAACTAAAATAAAAATCAACTAATATTCTCCGTCGTAATTAGTCGCTATAATTAACTAGCATCGTGAATTTAATACTAATAAAAAACAAAACTGATTGTAAACAGCGACGCAGTTATAAACAGAATTTGACACTCGCTAGCAGCCGACAATTCAGATGAACAAACACCTTTTAATACACCTGTTTAGCTTTATGCACCTGCAACAGGTAACCCCATCTGTATATCTACGTTATCTATTATCTACAATGCATGTGCACACCTTGTCTGTACACCGCAACGGCGTAGTAATCGCATCATGTATATCACCATCTGGTTTAATTTTTCTGTACTAAAAGGTTGACGGCCGGAGAGAGAGACACAGATCCCGGAGCCCCAGCTCGTCAGTCGCCACGTTGGAAGTGTTGACGGTGTACGAATGAGTTTATATGACGTTATTAAAATTATATTTATAAGGATTATTCATACCGATTGAAAAGAAAAAAACTGATTATAAGGTTAGAAATACGATTGTATACGTAATTGATGCAATTATCTAGTGAAATTAAATGCTAGTTTTAAATGTCATGTAATTTTTTTTTCTTATCCCACTTTTGACATTCGGCTCAACAATTATATCATATCTACGTAATAAATAAAATATTCAATAACCGTAGAGTTTTGAAAAAGTAATTACACCCCTAATATCTTCATATCAGATTAACACAGTCATCATTTATCTATTTACAAACAACTTACTATAAATTACATCTTTCATCTATCAATATTGAAACTCTGGTTCTTAAATTATCGCCAAGAAGTTATTTCTTATATAAATCAAGATCAAAGATTTTGTAACCTATTCTGCAATTGTCGCAAATCGAACTTTCCATAAACTATATCTATTCGCTTTCTTCAACAACTTCAAATATTCACTTACACTATTCTATCATAAATCTTCATCTATCGTAACACGTTTTATAATTTATACATCTGACCTAATTCAGGACGAAAAATGAAGGTGAAGGAGTTGTTACGTACGGTGAATGTGGCATGGTCACCACCTGCCCAACATCCGATACTTTTAGCCGCTGGAACTGCTGCGCAACAGCTAGATGCAAGTTTCAGTACTGCAGCTACCCTAGATCTATATGCATTGGGTTTACAAGAGCCTGGCTATGAGATGGAACTGAAAGCTTCTGTATCTAGTGATAACAGGTGGATTTTATGCTCATTTTGTCAATTCTATATTCTTATTGCATCAGACTATGATTTTTTTTTGTTACAAAAAGCTGGATAGCTTGGATACAATTCTATTTATTTTATCGAGATTCAGTACACAGTTTGAACCATTGTATATAAATGAATGATTTCCGGTTTTAAGGTACCACAAAATCATTTGGGGATCCTACGGCAATGATCCAGCGGGTATTATAGTTGGTGGCTGCGATTATGGAACAATAAAAATTTATTCAGCTGCAAAGATGCTAGCGAATGAGAATAACTGTATTCTTAGTAGCCCGGATAAGCATACAGGTCCTGTAAGAGCAATGGACTTTAATCCATTTCAGACAAATTTATTAGCCACTGGGGCTACTGAGAGTGAAATTTATATTTGGGATCTTGTCAACACTGGTACTCCAATGACTCCTGGATCTCGAAGTCAACCTTTAGAAGATGTTCAGTATATTGCATGGAACAAGCAAGGTTTGGATATTATTTATGTGCAATTTTAAACTAGTATGTAATATGATTTAATTAGATGTTGGTCAGGCTCTGATCAATAAATTTACTCTTGTTTTTTTTTTCAGTCCAACATATTCTTGCATCTACCTTTTCTCAACGATGTGTGATATGGGATCTGCGAAAAAATGAGCCAATAATAAAGCTCAGTGATGCAAATTCAAGGGTAGGTACAATCTTGTTGAGTTTTTTTTAAGATTATTCTGAGTTTTAACACAATTTCGAACTTATTAACTAAAGGTTCGATGGAAAGTGGTACAATGGCATCCTGATGTTGCTACACAGTTGTGTCTTGCTTCTGAGGATGATCAAACACCAATAATCCAACTTTGGGATCTTAGATTTGCCACATCACCTCTAAAAACTTTAGAGGGTCACCAGAGAGGGGTTCTTTCGATTGCTTGGAATCTACACGATCCTGATCTCCTTATCAGTTGTGCCAAAGACAACAGAATACTTTGTTGGAATCCGAATTCTACTGCGGCTGTAAGTTCACAGAGATTTTGGTGAACATAAGTTATCAAATATCAGATTATTTCATTAAAATTATTGAAAGAAATTTGGCAAATATTTATCTGGTCTGTTACGTTAAATTGAATTCATTATACATGTAGATATTTATTTACAGAATGGAGAGGTGCTTTGCGAATTGGCACAGACAAATCAGTGGAACTTTGATGTTTCTTGGTGTCCAAGAAATCCTGCATTGGTAGTTGGCAGTAGCTTTGATGGTCATGCGGTAGTTTACTCTCTTCTGGGAGGGCAGCAGCAAGCTTCTACTGAAACAACAAACAAAATTGTTGATTCCTTTCCAGGAATGGACCCCTTTGCTCAGGCACCGCCTCAGGTCCATAATGAGTCTGCAGTAGATCTGAAACGAGCTCCAAAGTGGCTGAAAAGACCTGTCGGAGCTTCGTTTGGTGTGAGTAATATACATACGTTTGAGAATCTTGTTTACTCTCATTTTAGTAAACTTTTACTCGATATCAAGCCGCACATTATAATTATTTATTAATTTCTGAAGCCTATTATCTAATTTCAGTTTGGTGGAAAGCTAACGTTATTTGAGAACGAACCGCCGAATTCTAATGCACCAAATTCAACTGGAAGAATTATTATATCACAAGTAATAACGGATCCGGATTTGATTCACCGATCAAACCACCTTGAAGCAGCACTACAAAATGGTCAATTTGGTGATTTTTGTAAGGGTAAAGCGGACACTGCAAATGATGATCATAATCGTAAAGTTTGGAATTGTTTGGGTGCCCATTTTGGAGACAACGTAACTGGAGATGTATTAGAATTATTAGGATACAATTCGAATTCGATTAACACAAAGCTTAGTAAATTTATACCGGAGGAAAAGATAGAAACTAGTACGGAATTAGACGAAAAATTAAATAATGTAAGTATTGTTGAATGGCGTGTAAAAAAATTTGATATATTATTAAACTCCACAAGTCTAAGATCATAATAACGCATCTAATGGGGCTAATTACGGTTCTAGGTTCCTAATGGCAATGCTACTGATGGTAGTGCGGCCTTTGATGCAATTGCACAGCAGGAACAAATGAGACAGTCTCCAGTTTCAGCCAAGCCGATAGAAACGAACTTCAAAATCAGTACCGGAGATGGTAATATCTTTTTACTTCAATATTTCATTAATAATTTACAAGTATGACTAAAGATTAAATGATTTTATATTTCAGACGAAGAAGGACTCATCACTCAGGCAATTTTGCTTGGAAATATCGAGGCTGCTGTATCGCTTTGCTTTTCAAATAAAAGATATGCTGATGCCGTGATTCTATCCATGGCTGGCGGACCTGATTTATATGCGAAAACGCAATACAGATACTTTTCTGAGCATTCTAGTGCACTTAATTCTCTAATTAATTCACTAGTTAGTGAAGATTGGGGCGACGTTGTAAAAAATTGTGATATAAAATGTTGGAAAGAGGTGCTGGTCGGAATTTTCACACATTGTAATCCGGAAGAGCGTTCGGTACTTTGTGGTGAGTGAAGATTTGATAAAAAAAATACTAATCTAAATGTGGTATGATTAAACATTGAAACTTCATTATTTCAGATGTCTTGGGTGATCGATTGGCATCCAATGATGACCCCGTCTTAAAACGAGAATCCCAATTTTGTTACATTTGTTCAGGAAATTTGAATAAAATGATCCAAGCGTCAGAAGGAGACGTGCAAGACACAGTAGAGTTGATAACAATTATGCAAAAAGTTTTAGAACTTCAAGGTATACGAGATGTACGAATAGAAGGAAACGCTGCAGTCCTGTTATCTCAGTATGCAGAAATGTTAGCTGCTGAAGGAAATCTTGAAGCTGCTTTAATTTATCTTGGGAATAGTCAGGAGGACAGTATCGCAGCTTTGAGAGATCGCCTCAGTAAAGCCCTGGGATATATGCAACCAACTACCCAGCAAACCAAACCCAGAGCATCAATACCCGATCAACAAAGCTATTATAAGTCTGTAAAGCTTACTCAACCTGTAGTATCACAGCAGCATATTTACGATCCATCCCGGCAAGCATTAGCACAAAATAATTGGAACACTACACCTACAAAACAATTGTACGGACCTGGAGGAGCGAATCAATTTGGTGGCCCACAGCAGGGACAGTTTGGAGCAATACCAAATCAACCGGCTCAATTGACCGACCAATACGCAGCACAGTCTCAATCTTATGGATGGCAACAACCAGGGACTGCTGTTCAACCTCCACCACCGCCACCACCTACAGTTGGATCAGAATCTACCGGATCCAGACCATCGAGTGTTGGTCCACAATCTCGCCCCAAGTACATCCTAGATCCATCTGTAAAAACCAATTCATTCGGAAGCCAGTATGGCAATCAAAACTCGTTTGCTCCTGCGCCTCTGGTCTACAATAATCAACCCCAATCACAAATCGCACCTGTTCAAGGTTTCCCGCCGCAACCATCTTTCCAGCAACAATCTAATATACAACCGAATTTCTACCCTAATCAACAATCACAGCCACAAAATCCTCTGTACAATCAACCAGGGACTGATCTGACTAAATCTTCACAACCCAATATAATGAATCCAGTGCAAAACTCGGCTCAATCATCAATGTATAATCCTGTCGCTGCCCCGCCACCACCACAAGGGCAAACATATACTGATGTTAGTTACCAACACGCGTCGCAGCCTTCCGGTTGGAATGATCCTCCAAATGCAAATAACAGCCGAGCACAGGTAAATATCAATATTTACAGAACTGGATAATGAATTGAAAGACTTATTTCAGAATAGATTACATAGCAAAATTATTCACTGTTAGTGTGATTTATACTCCGAAGAATAGTCCTGGTTCTATACCTCAGTCGACTTGATTGGAACATGAGTCTTGATTGAAATTAAAATACTGCATTATATAATAGATAGTTGTTTGCTCATCTATAAGAAAAATAAGTAATAAATTGCTGTGTTTCTTTATAAAAATGGCATAGCCATCGCTCACATTCCACAACAGTAGTGTAATGTCTGCCGAACATGCTGGCAGCAGAAAATGGAAAGCGAAACACTCGAATTCTGATACTGTAAAGGTAGCAAATCAAGCTTTCTGGATATATGCGTGAATTTCAAAATGAATACATCGAATTTCCTCATATATTGATACATACTTAATCAATATATGTTCCTCCCGTTTTGCCTTATTACCATATATGACTTCATAATTTGTGCTCACATTTCATGTTTATCATTACATGTACTATTTAACATTGAAGAAATGGTTGAGATTCAAAGACTTTAGAATATTGAGCACTGTAAGCTCCATGCTTCTATTTCAAGTCATTCAAATTCTGTCTAAACTCTCGATTACTATGATTACTTTTCATACTTGGTATATTTTCAATGAATTTTTGCATCTTATTCAAGAAACTTGCTGATTTTTGTATTTCACAGAATTTATCCTTAATCTAAATACGATACATGATTCGAAAGGATTCCAAGTATTTGACCATGCATTGTACTTTGGCCAATGTCACGCTGGATCCAAGTACTAACATTCAATTTCAGTCATTTAGAAAGTGTTATTCAATTTAATCTTTGTGTGGAGTTTTTCTTTATTTTATAATTTACAAGAATTAGTTATTGACAATAATACATAGGTATAACCATGTTTGACTTTCTACACCATTAATTAACATAATTATGGTTTATCATTCTTGTATCAACTTTATCTATTTTAACATTCTTCAGGCAAAGGCAGACTCGTTCCAGCCCCAAAATCCAATCTTACACCCAATTTTCGGTGCTGCTCCACAACAGGAACCAGTGCCTAATGTAAGTACTAGTAAGAAATTTCCGAAATTCTTTATCATTCTAATTCTAATTCACTTCTTGCTGAGGAATCAGGATCTGCTGATGCCGATTTCCAAAGCAAAATGAACTGAGCTAAAGTCTGTTAGATTTTGTAATACATCGTCTCATTAAATGCACCACTATTGTTCTATGTGTAAATATTTTGAAAAAAAAGCTATCATTTCAATAATTTTCATTTCAGTTAATGGCACAAGAAGGTGTTTACTCTAATCCCCATCTACCTTATGGTCAGCCACCACAACCCAGTCAGCAACAACAGTATGGGCAGCCTCAGAATATTCCTTCGCAATTTAATCCACCTGCAGAAGTCTTACAGCCTGTGCAACCTGCAAGGATTGCCGAGCCTGAGAAACCAAAGGCACCTATACCAGAGGAACATATACATTTGAAGACTGTATTTGATGAGATTAAGAATCAATGTTACAACAATGCCAAGAACCCGGTAAAATTAATTTTATATTGATGCATATTGACAAGTTGAGAAAGAATTTTCTGGATGTGTGGATTCATGATATATGATGATACATTTATACTCATTTTATGCTTTCAGCAAATAAAACGAAAAATAGAAGAAGTCGCCAGAAAGTTGGAAGTATTATACGATTGTCTCCGGGAAAATAAGGTGAGATGATGGTGGTGTTCTTACAAAGTTTGTTAAGACTAGCATTATGTAGAAAATACGAAACTGACGAATTGATATGATTTTTGCAGTTGTCCCCAAATACTTTGGCAGCGCTTCATCAAATGTCTCAATTGATACAGAATGGGAATTATACTGGTGGATTGAGTCTTCACACGCAACTTGTTTCCGGACCAGATTTTAGTCAGATAGCCTCATTTATGCCTGGGCTCAAAGTCTTGCTGCAAAGTGCCCTGCAACTTGGTGTATACATTAGATAGGCCAAATATATAGTACAATTAGCATATTCATGCATTCGTTATGGGTATTCATTATAAAATGCTATTCAGGGTCAAGAACGTAAACATAAACATTTTTTCAAGACAGCTTACGATTAATACTATGTAGTATAAAGACATTATCATAATTCGTAAGACACCAGACTGATTTTATATGAATATTGAGAAGTTTAATGTATGGAGAAAGGAAATCGAATCTAATCGGCTTGATTTTGTAACTACATTTCCTCAATTTCATGTCGAATGGACATTTATGAATCTAGGTAGTATCAAATGTTAGTTGAAAAATTAATAGCGACTCAATTTCCTGTACGGATATTTTTACCATCAAGGAAAAACTATCAAATTTATAAAATTTATATTTCAATCTTCAATCACTTGGTTCATGGTATGTATGTACATACATGCATAAATACATACACGAAAGTAATGATTTTTCAAATGTAGAAACTCTTATTAATCTTGATTAATCTTTCAGTGACAGAGATATACAGAAAATCAGAATTTAAAACAGATGTTACCTAAACTTGATATCTGATTATCTTAAAATGATTCTTCATCATTAATTAGTTCTAGATTCATAAGATTATATTAGATATGGACAGCTTTGTGACTTATAGCAGATAACAGAAATATAAGGTAGCCACACAAAATGAACAAATTCTATCTGATCGTAAATTTCTATGATAATTTTCTAGGATAGTTCTTCCTAACTGTCATAATAACTGTCGAGAAATAATGTTTCATTCTCAATGTACCCAGATTGATCTGAAACTAGGTAATTTGGTCTTTCAGTAATTATTAACAACCATTTTATTCCGCAATATTTTTTGATCTTTCGTAAGAACTAGTATTGAAATCAACCATCAGACCTTTGATAGTAATTTATTTCACATATCTACAATCCTGTAAAATTTTGAAACGATTTCAAAGTTACAGATCAAAGCCTCTGGTGTCTTATAGCACCACCACAGATATTTTTTTTTTTAATCAAAGTTGATTCATCATGATCCTGTTCACATAATATTATAAATATAGCCATAATATAATTATCAAAACTAGGTGCTAATCTACCCAATAAATTTTAAATTGTGTTAAAAGAACTTTGCGACTTTGAAACAAGTTTTGTTATTTAATTCAATTCCTCTGCTTCATACACGTTTCAAAAGTTTTCTCGTAGCTTTACTTCTTCAGTCTATTCTGTTTTTCGAATCAGCACTATACTCGTGACTGATATGAATTCAAAACAACAAAAATGTTATACTAATACTACTGTATTTTTATATCGTGCTGCATCTAGCAAATCTTTCTTATCTGATTTTTAATCATTTTCAATAGCATAATGAAATAATCCCGGACATGAAAATCTTAAAAAAAAGACCCCGCTTAACTCATTCAAGTTAGTTGTTAATACGATAGTGTTATAATATGTAAACTTTTTATATAACAAAAATATTCAGACTATACATTTATATATTATACAATAAAATAATGAAATTGTTGATAATAATCTTATTTTGTAAGAAGCCAATTAAGAAAGTGTTGGAATTCAACTATGAATAAATAATACAATAATTATATATTTTCAATCAGATCACCTTTAATAATACTATAATATAAATATACAAATTTATCAGCTAAAAGAAATGTTTCAATCATTCTCGGGATACTTTATATTTGATTATATTACAGATAAATCTGTTAGAAAAAAACTGTGTCTTTTTTGAGTATTTATATGTACAGTGCGGCTCACAATGCTTCGACAACGGCCAATCGAAGACCCTTGGATTACTCATAACTAAAAGAGACACGAAAAACCGTAATTTTTAACTGATTTACAAATGTCTATCACGATCATTGAATTATGGACCGATTAAGCTATGTAGAATAGCAGTTTTTTCGTTGACAATAAATCTCTGCATAAGGTCATCCAGAGGTTCAACTCCGTCCCGGGCAGCCTGTCGTCTCATAGCTTGTCTCACCTCTTCTCTAACTCCCTTATCTGCGCCTCGTGTTGTTATACGTCGACCTAATTCAATACAGAAATAGTAAGTATAAGCATGACAAATATATTTTCATGTATTAAAGTTAGACCTACTCTGTAAGATTCCTGAGCCACTAGCTATATCCAAGGATACTCCACCCCCATGCTCAGTCCACAGATATGTGAGTTCCTCTAATATATCAACGCATATAACGTATGCCTGGAATAATGGATACCCAAAAGAACCACGACTGATTATACGTTCTGTTATGATACTGAGCATGCCAGCTTCTTGGGGCCAGTCCATTTGCATTAGTACCAGAGCATGTCCTAGTGCCAAATCACCGACACCACCAGGTATCGAGAAATTTTCCTGAAAACAATAATAAATAACAGTTCAATTAACTAAGTGAAGAAGAGAATCTTAAATAATGTAATTAATCTTGTAACTTATTTTATGCAGTTTTCTTACGTACTTTTATCGATAATAAAAGTAGTCTGCAACAGTACTGGAGAACAGGATTACGTGCTAGAGTTAGGTAATGCAGATGTCTGATAGCTGGAACCATGAGATTGGTAGAAATTCTTCCTCGTGTTACTGGAAGCATGCTGGTAATTAACAGGATGTGTTCCAGCATGCTCTGTCAAAATATTAAACATGTTACGATAATCATTATCTACGCTGTATTTCTATACAGCATAAAAACGGGGCGGTAGGAAAACTGCTGGGAGGCTTTTAACGATAAGTAATTAGAATTTTCACATTGAAATCTCGCATTGTTTGTGCTTGATTATTCATTCACCTTGTAGTCTTTTAAAAAATAGCAAGAACTAGCCAGTCGAAGGTGAGCCGAGAGGGTGCCGCTCTCTTGTGATAACCTGGCCAACGTGTCACGATGCAGGCCTTTGTACATGGCCAGATCTGTTAGAAACGGACTCAACCAGTTATCTAGTCTTAATTGCTGGCTCAATTTTCCCACTTCTCTTTGAAGGAAGTCGCTGCTGTGTAATATATCCCACAATTTCACCGCTATTCCTAATCCGTTTCCATTGTATTCTCCATCACTTGTTACCATCAGCGCTAGGGCGTCTTCTTTTTTTCGCCGTTTCAATTTTGGCTCTAAAGATATAGAGGAAAAAAAAATGTTCATCATATTCGCCTGAACTATAGAAGTAATCGCGATATTATTCTCTGTTTAGCTATTTCCCATATGAATGAATAAATGCAAAACAAACTCCCGACAACATCCCAAATTTACCGGCAGCTGGTGGGTAGCTAATTTCTCCAAATGCTTCGACGAGGCAGTAAGTTGTTTCCGCGGAGTTAACCAGCGCAGTATATTCATGCAATACTCTCATCAGAACAACGATAGTGCAAACAAGAAGTTGTCGAGCCACAAGTTCCTCGCATAAAGCGCCGCTGTGAGTTGATGCATAAAGATGTAATCTTTCGCTGTAACTTTCTCTACTCCAAGGCGTTGCGAACAAGGTACTTAATTCCCAAGTTAATTTAGCTCCGGTCAATTCTACAACCTGAAATAGTCTATCCCAAGGTTGTTGGATCTGTGTATCCTGCGGATGCTGTATGTACGCAAGATAAAATTCAACCGCTTTGCAAAGCAGCCGTAAACTCAATCGAGGATTTAACTCCACAGGTGCAGAACCGAGAAGCGGTAGAGCATCACAAGCTAACAAACGTCGGAATCCGTTTACAGCTCGGCCTGGATGACTGTGTTTTTCCGCAGTTAACAAGGTCTCTACTAAACGTGACTGCAAATGTAAATAAAGATCGTGTTAGTCCCTTGAAAATGAATAACATGATTTTTCAAAGATAGAAGAGGTACTTTAGAAAAGTGGGAAAAGGCTTTCTTAGAACATCTCGGAAGATTAAACAGATTGCTAATATTTGATTTGGGAGTATTTAGATCCTTATAAATTCTATTCAGTTTAAGATCTACAAAGATTAACTACCCCATGGGTGGTGATGGTTTGTGGAAACCGTTTCAATAAGAGAAGCAATAATTTGCAATGTTCCATGGTATCCTCGCTATGATCGGCAGTCATAATGAGAAGCCGATGTTGCAAATCTTGTGGAATGTGGTGAAACATCTGGCACAAGAGATCTGCTTCTGGATCACATTGCTCTGATCGTAAACATGCCGTAACAGTTTCAATTTCTTTCCATATATCACGATCGTCAGGAAAATTCTGAAATCTGTGTTCATTTTTATTATAATCATTGCATAATTTGATTATTGAAGTTTTGTTAAGTTAAAACCTTCTTAGTCAGGTGTATGATTTTCTGTAACAATGGCAACTCCTTTGAAGGTAGTTTGTTATTTGTTCAATTGATTTACATAGAAAACTCACATTTCGCTAAAGCATTTTGCAGCTTCTTTGACATTTTTTGATAACTTTTCGATACGGTACGCTTCGAACTGGAAGAGAGAGTATTAGTCGGTTTGTTTACATCGTAAATAATATGAGATTGATTTCAACCATGCAATCAGTATTAATGAATGAATGAATGAATGAATGAATGAATGAATGAATGAATGAATGAATGAATAAATGAATGAATTTTATTTTTATTTCGATATATAATAATGCAGAATTTTTTAATTCTCATAAGTATAATAAATAAATATAATAAGTTTCAGATTTTAGGTTAATCTAACCTGAACTTTAGCACTATGTGGGAATAATGATTTGGCTGTAATTAACCATGATTTAGCAGCGTAAATATTAGTTGGTAATGCTTCTTTCGCTCTCAATATCAAATACTCTTCTTTTGATAGATTTTCGGAACTCTTTGTTTTTTCCAACATCGTGAATTCGCTAAGTATTTTATATTGACATTTTGTCATGGCATACCCCTCAACACTCGCTGGCGCCTTCAAGAACTTAAGGTCCGTTGAGTGTACACGTAAGGTCCACTATAGGTAAACGTTAGTCAAGAGTGGGGGAAGCGAGGTTACAGAGTATATTAGCTGCCAGTCGTTCATCAGCGTTGCAGCGTGCAACACCACGTCTGACGTCAGAGAATTATAACGCAGCACAACACATTTTTGACTTCTGTTTAATGCTTCCTGCTCCATCTATGAAGCAGACTTTGGATGATGTACTACTCTTACCGGCAGTCATGCCATATACTGATTTTACGGGCCACAGTGGTTTGTCCCTTCGCCGCGAGATGGCGATACCATTTCAGAGTCCGTTGGTGGGGGGAGCAGCGACCTTGAACTTGATCAACTGGACCTGCCGTAGCGGGGTCAGTGCACTCAGTGCACAGTGGCTCCCGTGGCGTCAAAAAGTTCGCATGGGTGTTGTGTTAACGAGATTCAAAATGAATACTCCGAACTGATATTTATTTATGTATTTATTTGTTTATTTACACCAGATTGAATAGTAACAGTCCAATATGATACTGTATTCTGCAGAGATGCACAGCATCTGTTAGCAGTCCGGCCACTTAATCCTAACCTGAAACAAAATACAAATTACGAAAAATATTAATTTGCATTGTTTCAATGGCATTGTTATTGCACATCGATTATTCTTATATAATTTTGCATAATTAATTTGTAGATTTTGATTTTATTATTCTTCATATAATAAAGATAATAATAATAATGATTTTTTTTTTGGAGTGCATATACATATACAATGCTGATATTTCATATACATTTTTGAAATAGTTGCATTGTAGTTTATTATTAGTAGTATGTAATACAATTGTAATTTATATATTAAAATGACCTGTATCTCAAAAAGCAAATAAAGAGACTCGATCAAATGCAATGGGTACATATTCATTTTTAAGAAAATAATTATTAGTTGTCTTTTTGCAAATTTTTCCCAGTCCTAATCGACCGTACTTTCCTAACTCGCCCAGTCCTTTGAGATTT